>CM028758.1:9130427-9590958 GCA_016801395.1 Leptodermis oblonga | reverse complement strand
TTATTTTTTGTAATTTTTTTGTCATTTTAAAGTTATTTGGAAAAAAAAATTCAAAACGTGTCGACTCCAATTGTGTCTCGAACTCGACCGAACTTTTCGATTTGGTTGGTGTCGATTGGGACACTCCTAATATTAATAACACAAAAAAAAAAATTTAAAATGACTATTTTACCATTATAAATGAATTCTAATTCTGTATAAAATTTTAAGTATTCAAACAAAATAATTAAAATTGTAATTCAATTTCTACGTAATTCTATCACATTACCAAACAAAGAAATTCAAATGGATTTACAATTCCAATTCTAAATTCAATTCTATAGAATTCCAATTCCAATTCAATTCTAATTCCATTTAATCAAACGGACCCTAATAGAAAATCTATTTATAAGAATTTTACGCATATACAAAATAAACCAAAAGGAAAATAGTAGTTCTATTCGCAAGAATTTTAAACATATATTTTTACATAAAATTAATGATATTTTGAGTTACGTAATGAGCAAACACAACCAAAAAGGAAATTGTGTGTATATATATATCTTTAATAGTAGTTCATGGCCTCCACCCATGACCTTTCCATAGTGCATCACCAAATCCAAATGGGAAAGATTATCCTTTTCTTACTGTTTCTTGCAGTACTGCAATACTGCTTCGCACTGCCATCATGAGCAGCTCCTCCACAGACGGGCTGCTCTTTTAGCCATCAAATCTCAAATTACATTTGATCCCTCCAACATCTTAGCCACCAATTGGACCAAAGGCTCCTCCTTTTGCAATTGGATTGGCATCACTTGCAACCACAAGCACCTAAGGGTCGCGGCCATGGATCTTTCGGGTGGAGGATTGAAAGGCACCATGGCAAAAGAAGTTGGGAATCTCTCATTCCTTGTTTCTCTGGACATCAGCAACAACAATTTCCATGGATCCATTCCAGAACAGGTGGCCATTTAAAGCAATTGCGAACTTTATATATGCAGCTCAATGAGTTCAGTGGTCATATACCTGAGAGCCTTGGATTCCTAACAAGAATTCAAAACTTATTCCTATATAATAACAGTCTCAGTGGACCTATTCCTCCTGCCATTTTCAACATTTCTTCGTTTCGGGTTATTGATTTCAAGCACAACTTCCTCCATGGGAGTCTACCTGAGGATCTCTGTAGTAATCTCCCAAAATTGGAAAGCTTCAATGTCTCATTAAATGGGCTAAGGGGGCCAATTCCAGCTTCTCTTTCTCAATGTTCAGAAATCAAGTTTCTTGATATGTCACTGAATGAATTTACAAATTCCATACCTGAAAATATTGGAAACCTGTCAAAACTGGAGCGGTTGGATATTGGTTTCAACAATTTGACTGGTATGTATATAAGACTTTTCTTTTTCTTGGAATCACTTTAACATGCTCATCCTTCATCTCATATATAATTCAAATGTAACCAAGTTTTTAAAAATATTTTTTGGTCTAAGTTTGCTCTTCTTTATTTTTTCAGGCAAGTTACCTTCGACCTTGTTTAATATATCTTCCATGAAAATTTTTAAGTGTTAGAAATAATTCGATATCAGGCAAACTTCCACCAGATATTTGCAAGAAAAGCATGAATCTTGAACAGTTGTTTCTTTCTTACAATTTCATAACTGGAAAAATACCTTCTCCTGTGTCATATTGTCAATCGCTAACAACAATTTGGAAGGTAAGAATTCCAATTGGAATTTGGAATATGTCGTCGCTTATATTTGAGGGAAACCTGGGCTACAACAAATACTTTTGTTTTGAGGGAAACTTAGATTTGAATTAGGAATTCTTCCTCTTTGTTTATTGTGCGAGTCAAGTTTCTTGGCTTATTTTTTTATTTTTTATTCTTCTGTCTCATTCAAAAGTTCACTTTATATTATTAAAAATAATAATACAATATGGACTCTTTGAATGGGACGGAAGGGGTACTTTATTTGAATAAAAGATTATCTTGCTATTTAATTGAAAAAAGAGATATTTTTTTATAGGGGGAGTAAAGTTTTTAAAATGATAAAGGAATGTATAATTTTCCTATAATTTTTAAAAAGGCTGGTAAAGTATTGGGTAAAAATTGTACAATAAAAATATTTTAAATCTATAATTTAATTTAATTAGTACTAATAAAAAGTGCATAAAAAAATATCATTTCAATACATTTATATTCTTTTATTAATAATAATTTAATAAATTTATACTTTTGCATCTAAATGGGGTGGTGCTTTTTTTTTTTTTTAATGGCGTGGGGTCACTGGGACACATGCCTCAGTGCCTCCATTATAGATTCGCCACTAGTATTGAACCGACCATGCATCCATATTGAATCTCTCCGAGAATCTGTATGAAACATATTTACGGATGAAAAGTGAAGTAAACTTCCAAATTAAGAAAATTAATTCACGGTAATTAAACTATAGGGAGGTCATCCGTAAGTTTCTCAAACCACAGGAGTTATGCATAATTAACCCAGTATTTTTGGATAAATTACATGCATTAATTTCTCTCAAATTTTGTCTAGTAATTTTGTAATTTTATGTGGTTTCATTATTTTTTGCCACATTTTGTTTACAATGTTGTTTGACTTTTACCCCCATGTATTTTTAAAATAATCTTTTCCCTCCTAAATTCTCACTATTTTGTAAAATTGATTTTACCCCCACTTTTTCTGATAACAACAATATCGTTTTACTATGTGTTTTTAAAATATATGGGGTAATTGTCAATGAGGGTATTCTATAAGGGACAATTGTCATTTGTCCTTAATATATTTTAAAAATGTGATAGTAAATTAAAACAAATATTATTTTTGTGATAATATAAACAATAATTTTTATTTATTTGATGAATATGTTAAGAAAGAGTTATTTTTGTGAAATAATTAAATAGTATAAAAAAAGTATAAAATGAACCAGAAATAGAATATATGCTAAGATTATTTAGGAGAAAAAATTGGTGCCGTGACTAAAGATAAATTTATACACCATTTAATTTCATGTGAAAATTACAAAAATGGTATTTGAAGTTGGATATAGCATGTCTTATATAGGAAAAAAGGTTGGCGTTAATTAGTAAATACTCTGTTTGCTATTTTTGAAGGGAAACTAGATGATTTCGTAAGTCTGCGAAATTCCTCTGCCTTGAAAGAAATCGGTTTGTCAGTGAATAGATTCTTTGGAAACTTGCCGGAAGATCTATGTTTCAGATATCCAAATCTGGAGTTTTTTGGAGTTGCTGATAATCTACTTGCAGGCCGAATTGCTTCGAGTCTATCACATTGCAGTACACTTCAGCACCTTTTCTTGGATTCTAATAACTTTACAGGTAATATTTTTATTTTTTACTTCTCCATCTATTAATTATGTTGTAGTGCAATAATAAAAATAACTTTATCAAGATATCAATATTTTTAATCACGTAGGAGGCATACCAATTGGACTTGGAAACATGTCTGCACTTCAATTTCTAGTTCTCTCTAACAATAGTTTGACAGGTTTGTAATAGCCACATTCCCTTCACTCTAACAAATAAACTGTCAAAAATATATATATTAAATTGAGCAAACAATTTAACAGTTTCATTTTCATTGTATCCCTTTTCCCTCCAAGACTTCTTGTAAACGTTGCCGCTAACTTTTAAACACGTTATTTATTTTTTTGGCAGGTAATTTAGATTTGAATTAAGAATATTTTTGTAATATATATTATTGTGGGGGTCAAGTTCCTTAGCCTATTTTTAAAATTTTGTTTTTTATTTAAATAAAAGGTTATCCAATCCTGCTATCTAATTTTAAAAAATGATGGTAAACTAAATTTTATTTTTGTGATACTATTAAATAATAAAATTTATTGTATTTGACGAATGCGCTAAGAAAGAGTTATTTTGTGAAATAATTACCAAGTATTATAATACTATTAAATAAATATAAAATGAACAAAAAATACAACATATCTTAGCATTCTTTATGTCCTGAGTTAAGAGATAAATTAATACACCATTTTAATGTAAAAGTTACACTGAAATGCTATTTTAAGTTGGAAATAGCTTGCCTTATATGGGGAAAACAAGCTGGCTTTAATTAGTAAATACTCTGTTTGCAATTTCTGAAGGGAACATATATAGATGATTTAAGTTGGGGAACTTACTCTACCTTGAAAGATATCAGTTTGAGAGCAAATATATAAATTTTTTGGAGGAAGATCTATGCTTCAGATATCCAAATATGGAGATTTTAAGCGTTAGTAATAACCTACTTGGCGGCTGAATTCCTTGGAGTCTTTCAGCTGATATTGCAAACATTTCTAGCTTCTTTACTTGTATTATAATAACTTTACAGATAACTTTATTTTGATTTCCATCTACTAATCATCTTATAGTAGTGTAAGAATCAAAATAACTTTATCAATATTTTTAATTAATCATGCAGGAGACATACCAATTGGGATTGGAAATCTATCCACACTTCAATATCTAGATCTCCATAAAAATAGCCTGACAGGTATGTGATGTTTGCATTTTTTTATTTTGATTAATTTCCATCTACTAATCATCTTATACTAGTGTAAGAATCAAAATAACTTTATCAATATTTTTAATTAATCATGCAGGAGACATACCAATTGGGATTGGAAATCTATCCACACTTCGATATCTAAGTCTCCGTAACAATAGGTTGACAGGTATGTGATAGTCGCATTTTTTTTTATGTCAAATGTACAATTACAAAGGGGAATTTTAAATTAGCAAGCAAGTTTACAGATTCATTTTCAATGTTTCCCTCTTGGGCTTCTCATAATGTTGGCGTTAATTTATTTATCGCTTTGGCTGGGAAATTAGATTTGCATTTCGGAAATTCCTCTTCCTTGAGGACTATTTCTTTGGGAAGAAATAGATTCTTTGGAAGCTTGCCTAAAGATCCATGTTTCATACATCCAAAATTGGAGTATTTATATTTAACTGGAATAAATTTTAAAATATAATAATGAAATTCACTTCATAATTTGAACTTAATAGCAAATATAAATGAAATGATTGGCCAAACCAAAATAAATATAAATATATAGCTATTTATATTTAACTGGAATAAATTTTAAAATATAATAATGAAATTAACTTTATTATTTCAACTTAATAGCAAAAATAAATGAAATGATTGGTCAAACAAAAATAAATATAAATATATAAATATAATATATATATATAATAGTCAAATAAATTTTAAAATATAATAATGAAATTCGCTTTATTATTTCTCTCAAAAAATATCATATTCCCAGTTAAATAAAAATATATATATATTTATTTATTTTGAGGAGAAAAAAAAGAGAAACAGAAAAAAAATTATATATATAGGAAATTTAAGGAGAAAAAAAAAGAAAACAAAAAAGATGGAGATGACAAAATTGCCCCTGAAAAAGTCAAATGTGAGGCACATGTCATGGTGCTAGTACATTTTTTGTCCCTTTTAATTAGTTTAGGGACATTTGTGGCTACAAAAAAACTATAAGGACAAAAGCGGACACAATCTGAAAGTACAGGTATATTTTGGGCAGTTCACTCATTCATTTTTGGCTGCTCATAATATTGGCGTTAATTTGTTTATTGCTTTGGTTAGGAAATTAGATTTGAATTTTGGAAATTCCTCTTCCTTGAGGACTATATCTTTGGGAAGAAATGGATTCTTTGGAAACTTGCCTAAATATCTATGCTTCAGTCATCCAAACCCGATGTCCTTAGACCTTTAACTTACTTACAGGCAAAATTTCTTCTAGTTAATTTTAAAGTAAATTAAAATAAATTTTTTATTTTTCTGATAATGTAAACAATAATTTTTTTTTTTCATTTGATGAGTATGTTAAGAAAGAGTTATTTTCGTGAAATAATTAAATAGTATGAAAAAGTATAAAATGAACCAGAAATAGAATATATGCTAACATTCTTTAGGCATAAAAAATCATGCCATGGTTAAAGATAAATTTATACACCATTTAATTCCATGTAAGAATTACAAAAATGGTTTTTGAAGTTAGAGTTAATTAGTAATTAAATACTCTGTTTGCTATTTTTGAAGGGAAACTAGATGATGTCATAAGTTCGGGAAATTCCTCTGCCTTGAAAGAAATCGATTTGTCAATGAATAGATTCTTTGGAAACTTGCCGGAAGATCTATGCTTGAAACTTCCAAATCTTGAGTATATAAACGTTGGTGAGAATCTACTTGCAGGCCGAATTCCTTCGAGTCTATCACATTGCAGTACACCTCAGTGGCTTATCTTGTATTCTAATAACTTTACAGGTAATATTTTTATTTTTTACTTCCATCTATTAATTATGTTGTAGTGCAAGAATAAAAATAACTTTATCAACATATCAATATTTTTAATCACGCAGGAGGCATACCAATTGGACTTGGAAACATGTCTGCACTTCAAGGTCTAACTCTCTCTAACAATAGTTTGACAGGTTTGTAATAGTCACATTCCCTTTACTCTACCAAATAAACTGTCAAAAAAATAAATGATATTAAATTGAGCAAACAATTTAACAGTTTCATTTTCATTCTATCTCTATTCCCTCTTAGCCTTCTTGTAAATGTTGCCGCTAACTTTTAAACATGTTGTTTATTGTTTTGGCAAGTAATTTAGATTTGAATTAAGAATATTTTTGTAATATATATTTATTGTGGGAGTCAAGTTTCTTGGCCTATTTTAAAATTTTTGTTTTTTATTTAAATAAAAGGTTATCCAATCCTTCTATTTAATTAAAAAAAATGATGGTAAACTAAATTTTATTTTTGTGATACTATTAAATAATAAAATTTATTGTATTTGATGAATGTGCTAAGAAAGGGTTATTTTGTGAAATAATTACCAAGGATTAAAATGCAATTAAATAAATATAAAATGAACCAAAAATAGAACATATTTTAGCATTCTTTATGTCTCGAGTTAAAAGATAAATTAATACACCATTTTAATGTAAAAGTTACACTGAAATGCTATTTTAAGTTGGAAATAGCGTGCCTTATATGGGGAAAACAAGTTGGCTTTAATTAGTAAATACTCTGTTTGCAATTTCTGAAGGGAAATATATAGATGATTTAAGTTGGGGAACTTCCTCTACCTTGAAAGATATCAGTTTGAGAGCAAATATATAAATTTTTTGGAGGAAGATCTATGCTTCAGATATCCAAATCTGGAGATTTTAAGCGTTAGTAATAACCTACTTGGCGGCTGAATTCCTTGGAGTCTTTCACATTGGAATGCACTTCAGCTTCTTTACTTGTATTATAATAACTTTACATATAACTTTATTTTGATTAATTTCCATCTACAAATCATCTTATAGTAGTGTAAGAATAAAAATAACTTTATCAATATTTTTAATTAATCATGCAGGAGACATACCAATTGGGATTGGAAATCTATCCACACTTCAAATTCTAGATCTCCATAAAAATAGCCTGACAGGTATGTGATAGTTGCATTTTTTTTATGTCAAATGTACAATTACAAAGGGGAATTTTAAATTAGCAAGCAAGTTTACAGATTCATTTTCAATGTTTCCCTCTTGGGCTTCTCATAATGTTGGCGTTAATTTATTTATTGCTTTGGCTGGGAAATTAGATTTGCATTTCGGAAATTCCTCTTCCTTGAGGACTATTTCTTTGGGAAGAAATAGATTCTTTGGAAGCTTGCCTAAAGATCCATGTTTCATACATCCAAAATTGGAGTATTTATACCTTGGTTTTAACTAATTTACAGGCAAAATTCCTTCTAGCCTTTCACGTTGCAGTGCACTGGTCGAGATCGACTTGAGTTCCAATAAGTTCAGAGGTATATATCTTTATTTTGACTGTTAAAAAAATTGAAACAATTTTAAATATCAGATTATTGTAGTCAATATTATTAACATGCATAAATGCAGGAGGCATACCAGCTGATATTGCAAACATTTCTAGACTTCAAACTCTACGTCTGCAGTCAAATAACTTTACTGGTGAAATTCCTCGGTCACTATTTACCATGTCTAGTTTAGAAGATTTACGCCTGTCCGATAACCAACTTGTTGGTAACGTTTCTTTATTGCTTGACCTTGATGGAAATTATTGAGAATCTGTATGAGACAACATTTAGACACGAAAAGTGAAGCAAACTTCCATATGCTACTAATTTTTTTCTTCTTAAATACCAAAGAAACTTCATTTTGTAGTATATGACTCAAAATACTATAATTCTATTACACAATATATATATATATGTTACAAAATGTTATAATGATAGTTAATTTTCTAACTTCATCCCTCCTCCAATTTGATTTTAGATTTCTCTCGAACCGCTTTCATGTTTTTCTCCATCCTCCAATATTTAAGTTACGTTTGCGCATTCATTTATTTTTATTGTGCATTGATGGTGCAAACTACAAATAGTTTGAAACGATGGATTTTCCACTTCATTCTAAAGACATAGTATAAGAAGGCATGCTCATTGTGATGTGAATGCGAGACTTGCCAAAGCAGTGTGAACATATGTGGATGCGTTCATTGAGTAAATTAATATAAAAGACAAGATGCAAATCATTTTCGTTTACCAGAATTCCACACGTATTTTGGTTGGAGGTAAGTCAATTGGTCAACTTACATTGTTGCCTTCCTAAGTGACAAGAATCCAGTTGATTTATTTGAAATATTTTATTCTAATTGTCTAAAATTAACACCATCTATACAGGAAATGTGATAAAAGATTTTTTTCTCGGATATGTAAAAGCATTTCTAGGAGATTAAAAATAAATTTATAATTTACTATTAATTGGAAATATTTAGTAATTAGCCCACGATGCAAATATTTTTCTTAACGATGCAAATATGAAAGAAGAATCAGCCATCGTTAAGAAAAAGTCATTTATATACCTACCTTAATTAGACGTACTTCTACATAGTTTCATTATCTTTGCTGTACAACACTGCCTCATGAGTACTGCTAGTGGAGCTCTGCCATTGATCAGCAGCACCTCCACAGATGAGGCTGCCGGGAATTGTTTTCTTCAGACTTTTTTTTTTTTTTTTTCATTTCGATTTCTTAAGAACATGATTTCCCTTTATTATTATTTTTTTTCCATTTCGATTTGTGAAGAAAACGATTTCCGGAACTCGTTTTCTTCAAATGATTTCCGACAAGATTGCCTTCGCTATTTATTATTATTTTTGGGAAGATGAACAGTGCCGGCGATGTCTGAAATGATGAAATTGCCCCTGAATTTTTTGCCCCGTTAGCGACTTAACGTTTGACATGGACGGAGTGGTATTTTTTGAGTGAAATGGAACTTAAGTGTCTGGAAATAGGCACTTTGAAAGAAAGTGTCATTTTCTGCATAATGCAGTAGTTATGTGGTATTTCATGCATTTCACCCTCCCTTTAGAATTATTTCCCGGCAATGCTATGCGTAACATTGGCACTAAGATATGGAGTTTTTTAGTCTAGTGGTTATGTTCTGAATCTAGTAGAGGATAGTGAACAATGTTTCACCTAAGGTCTAGAAAAGCCCTAACGCTATTTTTTGAACAAAAAAATAATAAAACCGGCCTTATAAAGAAAAGGTTAAATTAGCCTCCAATCTGTTAACCCTCCGTCACATCACTTATTTTTGCTGACTTGCTTCGACACATCCCTTATATGATTACGCAATTACAACGACCTACAATTTAAGGCAAAGGCAAAAAGACGGTACAAGAATATCATTGATGAGAAGAGAAGTCTTTTAATATGCCCTTTTCTTAAACCAATAATCTGTAAGAAGTTAAGAGGAAACTACATGATCTGCATCATTAAAACACAACAAATAATAGCCAAATTGCAAATGAAATTGCCAAAAAGATCTGATTTCGGTTGATCTGATCCGAGTTTCAGCATTTTGAACAATTCGGGGCCTTTTCGTGCAGAATTAATTAAACAATAAAGCATTGGAAAATTTAATACTTCCTTTCATTGACTTTGTTTTCAGAGAATCTTTAAACTTACTGCTGAGCCTACATATATAATATATAGTTGGACGAATAAAGATTTAACAATAGTGTTTTTTTTGCATGGTTTGAAATTTCATTTGTTCTATCAACATTGTAGACTTTATTCTCTCTTGATCTTTCTATCTTCGGTTACTTATCATGTACAAGACAATATCTTATTCTAAATAGGAAATTTTTTTTTAGCACACCCGCTACATTCTTAAAAATAGTGCAACAAATCAATAGTAAAATAGGAATTAAAATTTATCTTTATTTCTGGGTGTCCTACATGTTTATTGCTCTTCCAAAAAAATTAGCAAT
The DNA here is from genome assembly GCA_016801395.1 of Leptodermis oblonga. NCBI lineage: Eukaryota > Viridiplantae > Streptophyta > Magnoliopsida > Gentianales > Rubiaceae > Leptodermis > Leptodermis oblonga. Next base: position 9,580,628 of record CM028758.1, on the reverse strand, counting down.
TATCTCCCAAATATATTTGGTTGCACCATCCTACGCATGTGGTGCAATTGATGTATGGAACAATCTCTTGAGAATGAGGGAAGATGTGGGTGTCTTAGTATTTGAGAGAAGGAAAAAGAAAAACATATAATATAATTAAAATTATAAGAAAGAAGTTCAAAAAAAGTAAATAGTTGAAGTGGTTAATCAACTTTACGTAAAGTCTTTCAATTCTAACAAAGGGTCGTGTGTTCGAATTTGTGCAAAAGGAATGTAAAAATTATTATTTTTATGATTCTCATATTAGAACCGGAGGGTTGGACCCTTTGGAACCGGCGGTTTCGACCCGCCGGTTCCCGGTTCTCAGACAAGAGGAACCGGAACCTTAACAGCCAGAGGCGGGTCCGGTTCCGGTTTTGGAACCGGGGGCCACGGTTCCGGTTCCGGTTCTAAAACCGGCGGTCCGGTTCCGGGTCTGTTCCGATTCGAACTGGAACCGTGGCCATCTCTAATCAAAAGTAACCAGTCTGATTGAAATGGCTAGATGGATTTACAATTTCCATGGCTACATCCCATATCAGATTTGTCATTTAATGCGATTGCGAACATTTTATATATGCATCTCAACGATTTCAGGGGGCATATTACTGAAAGTTTTGGATTTCTCGCTAGAATTCAATACTTATTCTTGTATACAAATATAATTTCATGCCCTTAATAATAGTTATAATGTGTGTTGAAGTAGCTTTAAATAGCCCAAAATTATATGAAATTACTAAATATGCCAATAAATTACTTAGGATGCAAATCAAATTCAAAAATTTGTTAGAAGTCCACACTAGGAGTCCAATTGAATGACCTGAAATATTTTAGCCCAAATTACACTTAATGTTTTATTTGTAAGAAATACATTACGAGTAATTTACTTTTAGAGGTACAGGAGTTAAGTCAACAAATCAAGTTGAATATCTTATTTATTAGCCTAAAATAAATCGTGTGGATTGTGCTTATGAAATATGTATAGAGATTAAAATAACCAAGAAAAATGACACGAAGAAATACGTATATCATTTTTTATTTGTATTAAAGATAGATAGATAATAAAAATATAGTATTTTAAATCTTGTTAGGTACAATAACATAATATTAATGATTGAATAATTTATTTGGCTTAACCGTAATCTCACCTAAAATGTTAAAGCTTTCAAATAAATAAATAGTAACAAAATTATACGAGTATTAATTAAGAGATGTAATTGTTATTGCTTGTGCGACTATTAGAATCTAGATCAATATTTCATCATTTTTTTATGATTATATCTATTAATTCTCTTGCATTCAGATTAAGCTAATAAGGGGTTATTTTGAAGCAACATAATGAAATATTGTTCTAAAGGCTAATATTATATTGGGCAGTTAATAGTGTCTCCCATTTATTAAAGTTATTTGGGAAATTATAAATATTAATTTGTCAAAATATTAAAAGGGTCATTATTATTATTATTATATAACAAATTAAACATTTGTCAGAAATGCAAATCATTGTAATTGGGTAGAATTCCAAACACATGAATATGGGATATAATTAATTAAGTAAAGTTGCACTGTGGTGAGACTTGCACTTTATTAGTTTGAGTGAGTTCACAATGGCCACCAGCACTCCCCACCTTTTTCATCCATGAAAATCATATGCAGTGAAAGAAAATATCAATGGTAAGGGTTAAAATATCGTGTATCCGTATAACTTTTGATGTATCATTGGTTTAAAAAAGAATCACCATTTTTTAAAAGAAAGTATCACTTGTAAATAAAAGTATCACCTATGGTGAAAAATAAAAATGTATTGATTTTAGGTATTAAAGTAATCCCTTATAGCCTCTACACCTGCATAAAATTATTGTTTGAAGAAAAAAAATATTATCTATATATATAACATCTAATGTATTACATATTAAAAAAAGTATGACCTAATTTTAAAAAAGGAACAAAAAGGTGTTTACGGAAATAAAATAAAAAAGAAAAACGTATTACTTGTAGTAAAGAAAACGCATGTATCAATTTTGAGGGCTAAAGTATCACCGTGAATCCTCACACATATATAACCGGAGGGAGGCCGCCCCAAGTAATTAATAAGTCTCTTCTGTGATAAAATACTTTTCTGAGGTCCAAGCCCAACATCTATCTCAGATAAACTACACAAAACTTACTAAAAAGACTCCGCGATGTTCTTTACAATTTTCTTATAGGCTCAGTGCGAGGCAAATTTCTGAGCCAATTTTCATTTTTGCTTTCTTTATTTTATTTTGATAAAACGTTATCCAATCCTACTATTAATCTTAAAAAATTTATAGCAAAGTAAATTTAATTTTTTGATATTATTAAATAATAAAATTAATTGCATTTAATGAGTATGTGAAGAAAGAGTTATTTTTATTTCTTTTAGAGTTATTTTGTGAATAATTATGAAGTATATATAAAATGAAACAGAAAAGAATATATATTAGCCTTCTTTAGGCTTAAAAAATGGCGTCATTAATTGCTAATTGGAGGCGGGTGATACCTTCACCCGCCTCCAGTAAGCTAGCAGCTTACTGGAGGCGGGTGAAGGTATCACCCGCCTCCAATTACCTCCTAATTGGAGGTCACCCGCCTCCAAATTTTATTTAGCCACCTTTGGAGGCGGGTATTTGTACACCCGCCTCCAAAGGAGCGCCTCCTTTGAACATTTCTGTAGTAGTGCCATCTCTTTTTGGTTTTATATATTGTTTTTAGTATTCAAAATAGGCCATTCATAATAAGTAAATAGGCTATTTGATGAAATTATCAAATTCACGTACCCTTGAAAAATCAGATTGTAAGTTAACTGGCTAAAAATCGCGAAATAATTACGAAACAAAATAAAATTCGAAATGACTCCCATGAGATTTGTCTAAATTACCAATTGAATCCCATGATTTGATGAAATTAGTGACTGGTTAACTCCCCTTTGATTGGTCAAAGGGTAGTTTAGTAATTTTATGAAATTATAGGATTCATATGATAAATTGAACATCCCAACAAGGTTACATTTCTTATTCATCTTCGATGTAAGTAGTAAATACTCCCTTCGTTCCATTAGCATGGTCCACTCAAAAAAATATTTTTTATTTTATTAGAAGAGTAATTTTCAATTTGTTTACACCTTATACCCTTACTAAGGTAATCATGGGTGATATACAATTAGTTCTTACTTAAAAAATAAAAAAATAAGGATATAAATGGAACAAATTGTGACAAATTAGCTATTTTAGCTATTGCAACTTGACATTCATAATAAATTGTATCTAAGTCAAAATTGACTCTTTTAATGGATCCGAGAGAGCCTTATACATAAAGGGACATAGTTTGACTCATAACTGATCATAAAACTTGTACAAACCTCTACTGTTACCACAATTTCCCCGTCTTATTTATATAGCTTTTTCCAGCCAAGGCAGCAACACATTTGTGCTCCATAATCCTCCTCCCTGTCTGCGGTATGCTTCCCTTCGTTCTTGACATATTTGTACCACCTAGCTAGCACAGCCAATGTAGATCACCAAGTCTAATATATTCAGAACGGCCAAGAGAAAGTAGATGACCGGCGTTCAGGCTCACCGGGATCCAGCCGGACATATCATCTCTTGTAGATATCTTCATAACTATGCTCACCACTAAGCTGCTGATCATGACAGAGAGAAATTGAGGTCATGCAAAGTGCACTTCCGAGGCTTTTGAGTCTGTCAGGTGCTTGTGAATTTTTGACCTACATACATGAAAACTTCGGAAGCACCTATGAGAGCGTATTGCCAGAATATGCTCAATGAACTTGAACCTTCACTGTTCATGCAGTGTCTGCGCCGGTAGATCTCCATCGAAACCATTGCTGCTATAGCTATTAGCAATCCAATTCCCATTCTTTGGAGCTCTGTCAGTCCTTTTGAATTTTTGGTCTTAGTGATCCCCTCGGAACCTCTATTCTTGATCCTCCAGGAGGGATTTGGAAGTTTGAAACTGTTGTGTTCATGGCTGCACCTTGCTCAACGAATTATGATATGGAGGCCATCTGAGTAAATACCACTGAATAGATTATGGTGCAGAGACAAATTGGCATTAGTCTCACTATGCATTTGACTTGTGAAATAGGGCATACACGTCATTTGTCATACTCTCCTCCTTTGAAGTAATGAATGCCACCCTGTCCAAGAATCTGTGGCACATGAGACAATTCTGACTTAGCATTGATCAAGGAGATTATTAGAGTCTAGGAGATGAGTTGTGGTTAGATTAGTTTCTATAGATTCACCCATGTGTATATGGAGCATCTTTCTCACACCTTTAGGGCTTTCCTCTTCCTCTTCTTCAAATAGCCCATCATCCCCATTTTGGGTTATCTCAACTATCCACTTCTTTGAAACTGCTACCAAGGTCGGTCTTTACACTTACAAGGCCCTGGGCAAAATAATAAAAATAGGATCCAAATAAACTTTTATGGTGCATTAATATTGTTCTTAAATTATTCTGTGCAAAAATTATTTTATGTGCAAAAATTAGTGTTCTAAAGTTGTTATGTGCGCAAATTTAGTTTTTAGAATTTTTATGAGTATAAACTATTATTCTAAACTTTATACTAATATATTATAATATATCAATAATTTATACTCAAAAATTTTTGAACAAAAATTTTTGCACATAAAATTATTAAACAAGCCCGCTTATACATTAACACCTTTCACATAAATTTAATTTGGGGTTAAAAACTAAAATTATTTGACATAAAACTTACATTTTTATCAATTAAAGTTATATTTTATCAATTAAAAATTTTACAAACTAAACCTACTACTAACAAATAGTATACTATAATAATTTTGGGCCATTTACCTAAAAAATAAAACAAACAGAATTATTTTTGGATGAACCTCATTCAAATAAAAATATATGTGGATCTTACTTTATTTTTTTTGAGAAAAAAACTATTATATAACACTGTATTAATATAAAATAGGGGCTCTGGACGGTCGCCCAGCCTGCACGGACTTTAGGGCCGGCCCCTGCAACAAGTACATGGCAGAATCGGGAAAGAGGGTTTCCGCTAAGACCTGAAGTGCCTATAGCTCGGGGTGCCTGCAAGAAAGAGCAGCAATGATGCCAAGGCAGAGAGGGTAGACATCCAGAACCCAAGTGCCCACATTCCTTCATCCTCAAATTACACTAGGAATGGTGTTGGGGAAGAGCGAACCAAGGTTTAGAGCGAGGTAGAAATAGCTGAACAAAGCAATCTTGGAACTGCCTTCATTTCGATGATATTAGCAAAATGAATATTTTTATCCTGATATCAGCAATATGTTTTAAATTGGCATCTTTTCTAAAACACAATAAATAATAGGCAAACTCCAAATGGCTTTGCCAGAATGATCTGATCCGAGCTTCAACAAAGCATTGGAAAAATTAATACTTCCCTTTATGGCTTCGATTTCAGAAGTTCCCTACTAGGTAAAGTACTGGTTCCGTTTGAATCAGATAAGATCAAGCACGATCTCCATGTATTCACAAAGAAGAACAAGATTTAGTTGGTACAAATTAAATGTCAAAGTTAACAAAATCTTACTTTAACTAATATACAATTTATTATGAATATCAAAATATAACACCTAAAATAACTCATTTGAAACATTTTATTTCATTTATATTCTTACTTATTAAGTATAAAATAATTATAAACCACACATGATTATATAAACTAAGTAGAAATATGAAAGGCATGGTGGGATAATAGGAAATCTTCGAAAGAAAACCATGAATTTTTAACTTTTGAGGCCTTCTGCGAACTCTATGACTGGACAATCGCTAATATAAAAACAGTGTTACAAAAATCGACTCTACTGGTGGAACATAAGTTTTAGACATCCCATCTCTTCAAATTAGTTGCAAATGTACTCTATTACATTAATTTCAATTCAAATAATTCTATACATCTTTAGTTTGACATCCCATCTCTTCATCCTATCACAGTGCTAGAATTAAAATATATAGTTTTAACTATCAACATAATTTTTATTAATCAAGCAGGAGGTATACAGTTGAGATTACAGTTAAATATTTCTATATCTTCACAAAAATAGTCTGATAATTTACAAATTTAAACCACAACTGAACCATCAGAAAAAAAAATTAAAATAAAATAAAGATTTAATTTAGCAAACAATTTAGCACGGTCACTTTTATCGTATCCATATTCCCTATTAGCTCATTCTTAATTATAAATGTTGTTGTTAACCTTTAAACTACGACTATCTATTTTTCTTTTAATTAAATGCAATACATAATATTTTATTTCTCATTGTATACATTGACTGAAATGCCTCGAAACTAAGACATTCAACCAAAAATATTGCTTCTCATTTTGAAGTGCGGTCACCTTCGAAAACGACAAATCATGAACAATATCATACTACTGACTATCTAATTATAATTAAATCTCTAATCTAAACTTTTTGAATTTATAATCTAAATTCACATTAAAATATCCTAATATAAATTCATAAAAACAACTAAAACTACAAAATATATTTTTGTTATTATTTTTTTAATTAAAAGGTGGGTGTAATCACCCGTTCATCAAAAACTTGAAGAGAGTATATAAAGGGAGGTAAAATAAAAAATAAAAACATAGAATAAACTTTGAGAAATCAACAAGTGAAATAGAGCTATTTGCAGCGTTTTGATCCTCCAGCCAATGTTATGTAATCCTATGCGGAATTGGTCGAGTTTGAATGGTTTTTGAGATAAAAAATATTGATCCTTTTGTCTTTTGATTTTTTGGAGATCATTGATATGAATTTTCTTCATTTGCTATGATGTTTAGTTCTTCTTCTGATTCAAACTCTTGCTCTGATTCCCGTTCTTCCATTGATTTTCTTCATATAAATTTTAATTAAACTCAAACAAAAATTAATTTAATAATTTACAAATTTAAACCACTGCATTCCACATTGGAGGGGGACTGTATCCACCATTGTTTATTGTCAACCGTGTGTATTGTGCTAAGTTTACTGTCAAAGATTGAATAAAATGATCAACACTATATATCTTTAATTAGTTATCCTCTCATATTTTCCTCCACAACTAAAAGCAAGAAGATGAAAAAGAAAAAAGAAATATAGAAAGCTTCAAGGCAGAATTTGTCAAACCGCCAACTTATTAAATAGGGCGAAAAACAAAAACAACCCCGAGATTTGTCGGAAGAAAAAAAATAGACCCTCAATTTTTAAAAGAAAAAAAATAGACCCTTGACTTAAAAAAATAATTTTGACTAAAACACTTATAATTTTTAAGCTGTAAATACCCTTAATAAAATATAATTATTTCCTACTGCCTAGACTAATTCACGCCTCTGCATGGCCTTTACATTGTGCTTTCTAGCTGCTATTTCTATTTTCTACGCATTTGGTCTGAAATGATCATCATAGAAGGAAAAGCTAGAAGCAGATAGCATACCATAACCGTTGCTTGGGACGTATCTACTGGGAAGAGCCTGCAAATTACAAATCTCCAAGGAACAAAGAAAAGTGCTGCTAGCCTGCTATTGCTACTATACGGAGTATGAGAAAACAAAGCATAAAAATAAAAAAATGAGAACCAGAAAAAAGAAAGAAATGCACTGTTAAACTCAATGAAAGAACTCCAAGACTGAACAATAAAATCAAGTAAAGAAGTAGCTTCAATTAGAGGCATAAAAACGTACCTTTTTCTCTTCAGACTCATCCAAAAAAATGCCTGATGCATCCTGCGAACTAGAACGACAAAGTTCATCATTCCAATCGATCACTTCGGCCATTGAAGGCCGTTTGTTAGGTTACGAAGTAGTGCAGTTAACTGTAAGCTACCATTTTTTCTTAACATAATGATATCTCAGGAGTTCAAGATCAAACACTTCCAAAGTTTATCCTTTTTGGACCATGGATTGAACCCATTTAGGAAGGTCCACCCCATCCTCATTGGTTAGTGAGTGAATAGGGGCCTTTTCCAGTCAGGAGTTCCAATAGCAAAAGGCCAAAACTATACACATCTATTTTTCTAAGAGATTTTTCGGGGGTCAATTACCTCCAGCGCCTTGTAGCCAGACACAGGGTTGGGGGTTGTGGTGGGACTACCGAGCTGAGCAAGGCCGAAGTCTGAAACCGGACTTCGTAAGTAGGTAGTTGGTGAGAACCTTTGTGTATTTCCACTCTGAAGCCTTGATATTTCCATGGGAATCCCAGGGGGTTTTGCAAAAGCTTTGAAGGGTATTATATGGCTTAAAAATTATATGTATTTTAGTCAAAAAATTTATTTTAAGTTAAGGGTCTATTTTATTCCTTTTAAAAATTGAAGATCTATTTTGTTTTTTTCACAAACCTGAAGTTGTTTTTGTATTTCGTCCTATTAAATAAGTTTACAAATTTGTATTCTTTTTTGTTGTACGTCAATTGGGTCATCGTTTTGATATTTTTTTCCAATGTCAAATTTAATGGCCTTCAACAACAAAAAGAAAAAAAAAGAAAAAAAAGAAAGAAGAAGTCAATTTCAATGGCGTGGAAAATTTCTTTGAGCTTCTAGATTTTGCAGCTCATGCCACCGTCTGGAATGGATCATTCGTGCTTCACTTTAAACTTTTTAATTTTATTTTATTTTATTTTCACCGTTCTCTTTTGACCTGCATGAAACTACAAACTACGTGTAATTTGTTGTCAAATAGCCCAAAACTACATGAAATTACTAAATATGCATAATATAGGCCCCGTATGGTATGCCTTTTGAAAGGTATTTTGAAAGGTGTTTTGGATTTTAAAATTATTAAAATTATATTGGAAATGTAAAAAGGTGTTTGGAAAATGTAAAAAGATGTATTGAAATTGATGAAAATTATTATAAAATAAAAGTGAAAGTGAAATGAGATGAAAAATTTACATGCCATACGGGGCCATAACTATTTAGCCATTAAATCTGGAGAGACAACTTATATCTTTGGAAAATTGATGATGAAGACCACTTTAAGAACCAAACAAAAAAACCATATTATAAGGCCCAAAAGCATGAGCTAACAAATACTTATTGTAAGTTCCAAGTATCACAATATGCTATCCATCAGACGCAACAATTGCCAAAGAAGACGACGGCTGAACCTCACACGCAGCAGCAGCAACGGGAGAAGCAACACCAACACCACATCCCATCGCATTGACGTACTTCACTGTCCTCTTCTTGCGCGGGCTCCAATTCTCAACCGCCGGCGTACTAGGCAGCGTTTCAGAACTTCCACTGTTCAACCAAGGGGTAAGGGTAAAGATATCGGCAAGGCTTTTGAGCCTTCCTCGAGTCTTCCTAGGCTGCTTCTCCGACGAAGCTGACCCAATAGTTCCGACGGATCACCCTTCGCTGTCGAGACTTCCTTGTTGGTGCAGGTTATTGACGGCGTTCAGTGTTTGGAGAGAGGTGACGCAGCATTCCTGCCATTTCAGATCGTTCATGTCGTTGATCACGTCTTCTAGTGATAAGATTGCATCGGAAGTTACGCCGTCGTCTTGGATTGTTGAGCGGGTGGGGTTCATGAGCTCCATTTTACTGACAACCTCAAGCAAAATACCGTGTATGAAATTAAAGGAGCAAAAAAAAGTAGCAATGATAACAACAACAATAATCGAAAGAGGAATGGAAAAAATGAGAAGCCTAACACATTGAAGCCTGACCTTGTTGAAGCCATGCATCTGAATGATCTGCAAAAGGGAAAAGGAAACAAAATTACAAATCCACGCTTAATTTTCTTCACATGAATCAATTCTCTGCAAACCTATAAGAACTAAGTCTCTGATCTTTCCAGAAAACTGAGGAGAAAAAACAGAGAGTAATTTCAGAACCATCGAGCAAGCGATTGAATTATTTTTACAGTTCATTCAGTAACGAAGCACTCACATCACATGGAGAAATACAGAGAAAAACATTTATCTAAGAAAACAAAGCTCTGAACACAAGAGTAATACGCGACGGAAATACTGAACCGTGTAATTTTCGGAGAAAATAGAAAAAGGTAAAGTGAAACGGCGGTGGACCTGATTGAGGTGATCGACGGTGAGATCAGGCTGCTTATCGGTGTTGATGAAGTCGATGTACTGTTGGATCGTTAGCTTGGGCGATTTTACTTTTCTCTTCGTCGGAGCACCACAGCTTTCCGCCATTGTATATCGTTTCTGCTTGCTCTGCGTCTGTACTCTGTGAGTCTGTGGTGCGTGACTGTGTGTACACAGATAACAAAGTGTGAAGAGAAGGCGGTTATTTGCAGCTTTGTTATATGTACTGTGTGGGCTCCCCATACTGGCACGAAATGCTTGTTGGTCAGCTCAATTTCAGCATAGGCCCACGAGGCCCATATTGTGATGCAAAATCAAGTTAGGGCCAATTAGAGCAAAGTTTTAGAATTGGGGGAAAATTAATCATTAGTGGAACGGCTTCGTTTTCATCTCAAAGGGGGAAGAGTAGTTTTTCTTTACTGTTCGGTTATTTCCTTCTTTGTTTACACTTACTGAATTTTGCAAAGGCCTCAGCATGAAGTCATGATTTGTGGCTTCTTGTCTAGCTGTCCGTTTTCGTTGTTGCTTGGAGGTTAGGGAAGTTTTTGAGATCTTTTTATTCCATGACATCTGAGGGAGAGAATCATGTAATTTGTATGCTGTTTTTCTCATCCAATCAATTCTTCCTTCTCTCCTAATTTGCTATCTCAACCCTTACTCTATTCTTCTAATTTCTCATCTCAATTCTGCAATTTTTGGTTACTCTTCATCACATTGGTATTAGAGCAAGGCTACCTCGGCCTTGAGTTGGGAAATGGCGGGCGGAACAAGATTTAAATATTTGGAAGAGATGATAAGAAAGCTTGATGACTAAGCCAAGAGGTAAGATGATCAAGCTAAAAGGCATTATGAAAAAGTAAAAAGGCATGAACAGATAATGTTAGATCTGTATAAGGCGGTGACTTCCATGGATTCGAAGTTTGAGGCAGTGTACTGCACCTTGGGGCAGCATGAGAAGGCTATTAAGCAGTTCAATAGTGGTGACAGGATTTCAGGTCATCTCACCTTTGATTCCAATTCCCACCTGGAGGAATAAGGATGAATGGAGAAGGGGAGAAGGCTGAGAGCTCAAATATCTGGAGATCAAAAATTCAGCAGGCACCATAGACAAATCAAGTGAGGATTGAGCTGAGTTATTTCTCTGGTGACAAACCCAAGGATTGGCTGCATAAGTGTCAAAAGTTTTTCCATCTTTATCAAATTCAAGATCATGAAAGAATTGAAGGTGTTGAGATCTATTTACAAAATGCTGCTGAAGTTTGGTTTGATAGCTATAAACAAGGAAATGAAAATATGCATTAGAATGGGTTATGTAAAGCTTTGATAGATAGGTTTGAAAAAGTTGGGGGTAGAGATGAAGTGGAAGAGTTTAACAAATTAAGACAAACTGGTAATGTGAGAGAGTACCAGGAAAAGTTTGAGTTTAAATCACTGCTGACGTTCAAGAGTATTAAGCAACCTGAAAGTTATTTTGTGTCCAGCTTTATTAGCGAGTTGAAGGATGAGTTGAAACCACTGCTGATGTTCAAGAGTATTAAGCAACCTGAAAGTTATTTTGCGTCCAGCTTTATTAGCGGGTTGAAGGATGAGTTGAAACCCATTGTCAGGATGCTAGATCCGAAAACCTTGACTGGGGCTATTAATACAACCATTTTGCATGAGAGTTCCATTGAAGAGTTGCTAAAGGTGAGTAAGAATTTAGGCTCAGGATCTTCACAGAAGGGGAGTGTGGAGAAACCTGTAGCTAGAAAGGAGGGCATAAGGTTTAACTCGGATAGATTTCAGAAGATATCACCTCGGGTTTTGCGGTATAGAAGGAACAATCACCTCTAAGTGTGGGGAAAAGTATGTGGTTGGACACCAATGTAAGTTTAAACAAATCAATTTTGTAGTAGTGGATGATAATGATGAACCATTGGCTTTGGGGTGTGAGTTTGAAGGAGTGAAAGAGGTGAAACTTGAGAAAGACTTAGAACAGTTGACTATGAATGCTATAGAAGATGGCAAGAGGGAGAATTCAATTGCTTTGTAGGGCACCATGTTTGGAAATGAAGTGAAGATCTTAATTGATATAAGGGGCTACTCACAGTTTACTGAGTAAGAAGTTAACTCTGGAACTTGGTCTAGGGCAAGAAGAGGCAAAACCATACTTGATTTCAATGGCAGATAAAGGAGTGTCAAAAGGGAACATTAAATGTCCCAGGGTGAAGTGGCAAGTACAGGATTACCAGTTCATTTTTTATTTCAGAGTGATGGCTCTGGAAGGATGGGATATAATACTTGGGGTGTATTGGATGACTACCTACAGCCCTATATTGTTTCATTTTGAGAATCTGAGGATCTCTATTACTCAGGAGGGAATGCTTTATTACATGCAAGGACAATCATAAAGGGTTGTGATGAGGCTCTTAAAAGGTAAGGAGGCAAAGTTGGTGACAACTAACAAGAAGGCAAGGAGTTGTATCTTACAGTTTCCCAATAAGGGCACTACATCTGAGCTAGAGGGTGTACCTGCAGATGTGCGAGAGATTTTGCAACAATTCCCTGAGGTCTTCAAGGTGCCCACAACATTGCCACCAGAAAGGACTGTGGATCATCAGATCAACCTTAAGCCAGGATCTGAGCCTTTCAAGCTCAAACCGTACAGGTATTCACATTTTCAGAAGGATGAAATAGAAAAGCAATTGATGAAATGCTAACTAATGGAGTGATTCAATACAGTGCTAGTCCTTTTGCCTCACCAATATTGTTAGTTAAAAAAAAATGAAAGTTAGAGAATGTTTATAGATTACATGAAGTTGAATGATTTAACTTTCAAGGATTGGTTTCCTATTCCTATTATTGATGAATTGTTAGATGAACTGCATAGGGCTTGTTTCTTTTCTAAGATGGACTTGAGATCAGGGTATCATCAGAAAAGGATGAGACAAGAAGATATACAAAAAGCTGCATTTCAAACCCATCATCGGCATTTTGAGTTTTTGGTGATGCCTTTTGGCTTAACCAATGCTCTAGCTACTTTTCAACCCCTTATGAATCAGGTTTTTCAGCCTTATCTAAGGAAGTTTGTGCTGGTATTTTTTGATGACATTCTAATCTACAGCAAGACACGGGGGAGCATAAAAGCCACTTGAGGAGTGTTTTGAAGCTATTGCAGGAGAATCATTTAGTGGTAAAAATGTCCAAGTGTACTTTTTCTCAGAAAGAAGTGGAGTATTTAGGACACTTGATAGGTGAAAAAGGAGTGGGAATGGATGGTAGCAAAATCCAGGGAATTCTAGACTGGCCTGTACCCAAGACACTCAAGGAGTTGAGGGGATTCTTAGGATTAATTAGATACTATAGAAGGTTCATTCAAGGTTATGGTGTTATTTACAAACCACTTACCAATTTGTTGAGAAAGGGCAAGTTCTGCTGGGATCAACAGTCCACTGATGCAATGGAGAAACTGAAGAAGGTGATCACTACTGCACCTGTGCTGTAACTGCCAGATTTTCGGAAATCATTTATAGTGGAAATTGATGCTTGTGAGGAAGGTATGGGAGCATTGTTTATGCAAAATGGACAACCCATCACATTTCTTAGCAAGGCTTTCTGTAAGAAGAATAAGGGATTTTCAGTGTATGAGAAAGAACTGTTAGCTTTGGTTTTGACAGTAGATAAGTGGAAATAGTACTTAATTGGAAATCATTTTGTTATAAGAACAGATCATCAGTCCTTGAAGTACCTTTTGGAACAGAAGATTTGTAACAATCTGCAGCATAAATGGTTGACCAAATTGATGGGATGAAGTTTTGAAATACAATACAAGAAAGGAATTGAGAATAGAGCAGCTGATCCCCTCTCTAGAAGGAACAATACCATGAACATGTGGCTGAAGAATTTCAGGAGGAGAAAGAGGGAAGTAGAGTGGATCCAATTTCAGGGGTTCAACCCCTATGGTTATAGCAAGTGGAGGAGAGTTATGAAGGGGATGAACAGACTCAGAAAATCATTGTTGAAGCTTTGCTTAATCTAGATCCAAATGCTGAATACCAAGTGGTGTAGAGAATTCTCAAGAAAGGCAGCAGAATGGTCATAGGGAACAAGGCAGGAATAAGATAGACCATCAATGAAGCAGTTCACTCTTTTGCGATTGGTGGACACTCAGGGCAGAAAGCTACCTTGAAGAGAGTAGGAAGTTTGTTTTTCTACCTTGTTGTGTAGTATATCAGAAGAACAAGAGTGTGAACTAGTATCCTCAAGGGCTACTATAGCATTTGCTTTGCTTAATCCAGATCCAAATGCTGAATACCAGGTGGTGTAGAAAATTCTCAAGAAAGACAGCAGAGCAGTCATAGGGAACAAGGCAGGAATAAGGAAGACCATTATTGATGTAGTTCACTCTTCTGCTATTAGTGGACACTCAGGGCAGAAAGCTACCTTGAAGAGAGTGGGAGGTTTGTTTTTCTGGCCAGGGCAGAAAGAAGAAGTGCAGGGATTCATCTGGAGTTGTGTAGTATGTCAGAAGAACAAGAGTGTGAACCAGTATCCGCAAGGGCTATTGCAGCCTTTGCCTATACCTCAGCAAGCTTGGAGGCACATAGGTATGGATTTCATTGAACAACTTCTTCTTCAGAAGGACATAATGCTATTTTAGTTGTGGTAGATAGATTGTCTAAGTATGGACATTTTATTCCTTTAGCACACCCTTACAATGCTTCAACCATTGCTAGAGTGTTTATGGATGAAATTTACAATGCTTCAACCATTGCTAGAGTGTTTATGGATGAAATTTTCAGGCTTTATGGCTTATTAGAATCTATAGTCAGTGATAGAGACAAGTTGTTTACAAGCAAGTTTTAGCAATCCTTGTTTGAAATTTTGGGGGTTCAATTGAGTCTTAGTTCTTCATATCATCTATAAACTGATGGCCAAATTGAAAGGCTCAAGTGTTAGAGAATTTTTTGAGATGTTTTTGCTGTGAAAAGCCTGGTAATTGGAAGAATTGGTTGAGTTTGGCTGAATGGTGGTATAATACCACGCATCATTCCAGCCTTGGGATGACACCATATGAAGCCTTGTATGGTCGGAAACCTTCCAGTTTGCCTTTGGGACCTTTTTTTGGGGTATTGGTGCTGGCTGTTCAAGACATTTTTTAGCAAAGACAAGCAGTTTCTAAGATGATTCAGGATCATTTAAAGAAGGCTCAGGGGAGAATGAAGTATTTTGAGGACAAAAAAGAACTAAAAGGCATTTTTAGGTAGGCGAGTGGGTCTATCTAAAGCTCCAGCCCTATAGACAACAATATGTGGTGAATAGGCTCTATCCCAGTTTAGCTTCCAAGTTTTTTGGTCCTTTAGAAATTCTGGAAAAGGTTGGAGAGGTTGCCTACAGATTGAAGCTTTTCATGCCACTTTTCATGTTTCTCTGCTAAAGAAACATATTGGAATTGTTCCAGTTAGTGATACTCCTATATCCCTGGTAATTGCCAATATATAGATCAGGTTCTAAGCCTAAATCGGTATTACATAGGATAATTGTTCAGAAAGGCAATGTCCAAACTACTAAATGGCTTGTGGAGTGGGAAGGCTTGCCTAAGGAGAAAGCATCATAGGAAGAAGTTGGGTTCTTGCAAAAGGAATTTCATTTTTTTAAAGCTTGAGGACAAGCTGAATTTTAGTGGAAGGGAAGGTGATGCAAAATCAAATTAGGGCCAATTAGAGTAAAATTTCGGAATTGGGGGAAAAATAATCATTAGTGGAACGGCTATGTTTTCGTCTCAGAATGGGGAGAGTAGTTTTTCTTTACTGTTCAGTTATTTCCTTCTTCGTTTACACTTAGTGAATTTTGCAAAGGTCTCAACATGCAGTCATGCTTTGTGGCTTCTTGTCCAGCTGTCCATTTTCGTTGTTGCTTGGAGGTTAGGGAAGTTCTTGAGATCTTTTTATTCCCTAACATCTGAGGGAGAGAATCATGTAATTTGTATGCTGCTTTTCTCATCCAATCAATTCTCCCTTCTCTCCTAATTTGCTATCTCAACCCTTACTCTATTCTTCTAATTTCTCATCTCAATTCTGCAATTTTTGGTTACTCTCATGGTAGTTAGTATCCTGATGCGTATCGTAGTATCCTACGATACTACGATCCGGGAAGGGGTAATCGATACAGTATCGCATGGTATCCTTTTATAAGTAGTATCGCCATGGGATCTATAGTATCGCCCATAAGATCGTAGTATCGTACGATATTACGATACGTATCGGGATACTGACTACCATGAAAATATCCAATTATCCATTATAAATCTAAGGTTCAATATATTTTTTTATACAATCATTTCATGTCTTTGTTCGTAGCCTAATGGTTGGTTAAGTAACCCTTAGTTTATTGAACTAGAGTACAATTATAGTCTCAAAGTACAACGTCATAATTTATTATTGCTTTTTTGCATATAGATCCAATTTATAGGTATTCTTATATTGCAATTATGATATGTACAACAATATGAGCTTGTATGATCAATTTGATCCGTTTTTGGTGAGTCTTACGATACTACGATACGATCCTATCGATCCTGCATGGTATCCCGATCCTACTCCCCAAAACGATACTGTGTGGTACCCCGATACTGACTACCTTGTTACTTTTCATCACACATATCTTGTTTTTCGTTTGGAGGCCCATTAGCATAAACTGCTTTCGTAGTTTTATTTTTAAAAATTTTTCCCCCCCTACAAATTGGAATCAATTACTATATATGTAATGGCATAGATGGTGAATAGTAAAATGATTTTTATTTTTCCAAAATCAAAGTCATATTTCATTACTGCCCTCGTCATATTCAAAAAGTTTACTTTGAAAAATGTACAACTGATTATGGATTACGTAAAATAAGTAATTTCACACAATATTTTTCACTTATATACTTAATGTATAAGTAAAAATTAATATTGAATTACACATTATTATATTAGTAATTGACATGTAGTATAAACAAATTCAAAGACTATTTTATTAGAATAAGATTTGTTTTTTGAAAAGGTGAACTCTTCCCGTAATACATAAGATAGTATTTTTTAGGAGTATTTTGTAACATATATTCCTTTCAAATATACAACGTACTACTTGTGATTCCCAGAATATTTTTGTTTGTTAGAAATCATCATACATATTTATGGGAGCTAAGTGAATTTGTTGACTTGCATTGTTGATTCGACATTATCACATTAGTAAAAGTCTATGCAATGTAAAATAAATTGAAATTTAACTCTTTTACTTAGATAAAATTTTAATAACTGAACTTTTCTTAATAGAATGGTAAGGATTTTAAAATGAAATGGTTGGGCGGACTTGAAAGACAACTTATCTTGTTAAATATTATTGGGACAAAAAGATCAAAGAAAGAATGTGTATATGGTACATGAATTTGGAATCGGTATGTTAGCTCATTTTAATAGACATTTTTAAAATATGTTTTTGAAAACAAAATAATGCCAAGAGTGTATTAAAATGTAAAAAGTGAAGTTATATAATAAAAATATGTTTAAAATTAGATGAAAAATTATTATAAAAGACAAAAAATAAAAATAGAAAACAAAATTAATTAAATAATGTTTGGAAATTATATATGCAGAGAAGTCTGCACCAGAAGATAGCCAGACACCTTACAAAATTCATGGATGTGGTGAGGTTCTTTGAAGGGGTCAATTTGACAATGAAATTATGTGATTAATAATTTATGTTTAGTTTTGTTTCATAAATTTCCACATTCTCTCTTCACCTTGCATTGTTGTGAGGTATGTTTCTGATATGACAGAAGGTCGTCATTGTATAGCCTACATCAAATACAAGTCTTTGTAGATTAGGGAAAAGTAGACTATTCCAAATCACTTGCATCAATAATCATGTATCATAATAGAAAATTAATTTTACTTTGGTTAGTTTATCCTTTAAATTATTTTGACTATTTCTTGTAATTTGTGCATTTTTAATGTACCATTGTTTATTTTTATAGTGCATTATGAAAACTACAAGTCGTTTCGAAACAAATGTTATTCTCTTCATCATTATAAAGATATATATAGCGTAACAAGATATGTTTAATGCCGCGTGCATGGATTCATTGCCACAAGTAACATATTTAGTTGATATCGAAATAAACTCATTTTACCATTTTAATATATGAGTGATACATGCAAATCATTTTTGTATGGAAGGTAATTAAGTCAATTAGTCAACTTGCATTGTCTACACGCAAATAACAAGGACTTGCAAGTTGGCCAATAAAGAAGGTCTCAATCTCAATCCTCTAGTCATTTTAGCCGAAGACCTTCTTTAGTGAGATGCAAATCATTTTCATTTGCAAGAATTCCACAAACATTTAATGGGAGTCAAGTCAATTCGTCAACTTACATCTTAATGTTGAAATATTTTATTGTAATTGTCTAAAATCAAAACAACGTACACAAAAAATGTAGAAAATCTATTTGTAAGAATTTTACGCATATACAAAATAAAACCAAAAAAGAAAATAGTAGTTCTATTCGCAAGAATTTTAAACATATATTTCTACCTAGAATTAATGATATTTTTGAGTTACATAATGAGCAAATACAACCAAAAAAGGAAATTGTGTATATATATATATATAATAGTGGTTCATGGCATCCACCCAGGACCTTTCCATAGTGCATCACCAAATCCAAATGGGAAAGATTATCCTTTTCTTACTGTTTCTTGCAGTAGTACTTCAATACTGCTTCGCACTGCCATTGATGAGCACTTCCTCCACAGACGAGGCTGCTCTTTTAGCCATCAAATCTCAAATTACATTTGATCCCTCCAACATCTTAGCCACCAATTGGACCAAAGGCTCCTCCTTTTGCAATTGGATTGGCATCACTTGCAACCACAAGCACCAAAGGGTATCAGCCTTGAACCTTTCCGGCGAAGGATTGAAAGGCACCATAGCCAAAGAAGCTGGGAATCTCTCATTCCTTGTTTCTCTGGACATCAGCAACAACAATTTCCATGGCTCCATTCCAGAACAGATTGGCCATTTACAGCGATTGCGAACTTTATATATGCAGCTCAATGAGTTCAGTGGTCATATTCCTGAGAGCTTTGGATTCCTAACCAGAATTCAAGACTTATTCTTATATAATAATAGTCTCAGTGGACCTATTCCTCCTGCCATTTTCAACATTTCTTCGTTTCGGGTTATTACTTTCATGTACAACTTCCTCCATGGGAGTCTACCTGAGGATCTCTGTAGTAATCTCCCAAAATTGGAAAGCTTCAATGTCTCATTCAATAGGCTAAGGGGGCCAATTCCAGCTTCTCTTTCTCAATGTTCAGAAATCAAGTTTCTTGATATGTCACACAATGAATTTACAAATTCCATACCTGAAAATATTGGAAACCTGTCAAAACTGGAGCGGTTGTATATTGGTTTCAACAATTTGACTGGTATGTATATAAGACTTTTCTTTTTCTTGGAATCACTTTAACATGCCCATCCTTCATCTCATATATAATTCAAATGTAACCAATTTTCATTTTATATTTTTTGGTCTAAGTTTGCTCTTCTTTATTTTCAGGCAAGCTACCTTCGACGTTGTTTAATATATATTCCATGAAAATTTTAAGTGCTGGATATAATTCGATATCAGGTAGACTTCCAGGAGATATTTGCAAGAAAAGCATGAACCTTGAACAGTTGCTTCTTTCTAACAATTTGATAATCAGACAAATACCTTCTACTCTGTCATATTGTCAATCGCTAAAACTTATTGATATGCTTAGCAACAATTTGGAAGGAAGAATTCCAACTGGAATATCGAATATGTCATCGCTTCAATATTTATATTTGGACTACAACAACTTGAAAGGTACCGTTCAACTTCATCGTCTTTATTCCCTCTCAGCTAACTTTATTTTAAAGGTTGGTGTTAAGTTGTACATATAACTGTTTTGAATGACATGTATGTAATAGCCACATTTAGTGCATGAATTGTTGGAAATGACAATTTTGAAGAAGCTTAATTGGAAAGTTCATTAAAATCACATTGTATATATCTATATTACTTGTTTGCCTTCTTGTAGATGTTGGCGTTAACTTTCAAATACTTTTGTTTTGAGGGAAATTTAGATTTGAATTTAGGAAATTCTTCCTCTTTGTTTATTGTGCGAGTCAAGTTTCTTGGCTTATTTTTTTATTTTTTATTTTCTCTGTCTCGTTCAAAGAGTTCACTTTGTATTACTAAAATGATAATACAATATATACTCTTTGAATGGGACAGAAGGAGTACTTTATTTTAATAAAAGATTATCTTGCTATTTAATTGAAAAAAGAGAATTTTTTTTTATAGGGGCAGTAAAGTTTTTAAAATGATATAGGAATGTATAATTTTCCTATAATTTTTAAAAAGGGTGGTAAAGTATTGGCTAAAAATTGTACAATAAAAATATTTTAAATCTATAATTTAATTTAATCAGTACTAATAAAAAGTGCATAAAAAAAATATCATTTCAATACATTTATATTCTTTTATTAATAATAATTTAATAAACTTTTACTTTTGCATCTAAATGGCGTGGTGCTTTTTTTTTTTTTTTTCGAAATGGCGTGGGGTCACTGGGACACATGCCTCAGTGCCTCCATTATAGATTTTCCACTAGTATTGAACGGACCATGCATCCATATTGAATCTCTCCAAGAATCTATTTGAGACATACATATTTACGGATGAAAAGTGAAGCAAACTTCCAAATTAAGGAAATTAATTCACTGCAATTAAACTATAGGGAGGTCATCCGTAAGTTTCTCAAACCACAGGAGTTATGCGCGTAATCAACCCAATATTTTTGGATAAATTACATGCACTTCTCTCAAATTTTGTCTAGTAATTTTGTAATTTTGTGAGGTTTCATTATTTTTTAATTGCCACATTGTGTTTACAAGGTTGTTTGACTTTTACCCAATGTATTTTTAAAATAATCTTTTGCCTCCTAAATTCTTACTATTTTATAAAATTGATTTTACCCTCACTTTTGCTGATACCAACCATATCTTTTTACTGTGTGTTTTTAAAATATATAGGGTAATTGTCAATGAGGGTATTCTATAAGGGACAATTGTCATTTGTCCATAATATAGTGTAATATAATGGTACCAAATCCTGCTATATAAATTTAAAAAATGTGATAGTAAATTAAAATAAAATTTATTTTGTGATAATATAAACAATAATTTTTATTCATTTGATGAATATGTTGAGAAAGAGTAATTTTTGTGAAATAATTAAATATTATGAAAACGTATAAAATGAACCAGAAATAGAATATATGCTAACATTCTTTAGGCGTAAAAAATGAGGCCATAGTTAAAGATAAATTTATACACCGTTTAATTTCATGTAAAAATTACAAAAATAATATTTTAAGTTGGATATAGCATGTCTCTTATATAGGAAAAAAGGTTGGCGTTAATTAGTAAAACTCTGTTTGCTATTTTTGAAGGGAAACTAGATGATTTCATAAGTCCGGGAAATTCCTCTGCCTTGAAAGAAATCAGTTTGAGAGAAAATAGATTCTTTGGAAACTTGCCGGAAGATCTATGCTTGAAACATCCAAATCTGGAGTATTTAGATGCTGGAATTAATATACTTGCAGGCCGATTTCCTTCGAGTCTATCACATTGCAGTACACTTCTGTTCCTTTACTTGGATGCTAATAACTTTACAGGTAATATTTTTATTTTTTGACTTCCATCTATTAATTATGTTGTAGATCGATCAATAATCAAAATAATTTTATTAAGATATTAATATTTTTAATTACGCAGGGAACATACCAATTGGATTTGGAAACATGTCTGCACTTCAAATTCTAGGTCTTGATAGCAACAGTTTGACAGGTATGTAATAGCCACATTCCCTTTACTCTACCAAATAAACTGTCAAAAAAATAATATTAAATTGAGCAAACAATTTAACAGTTTCATTTTCATTGTACGTATCTCTTTTCCCTCCAAGACTTCTTGTAACTTTTAAATACGTTATTTATTGTTTTGGCAGGTAAATTAGATTTGAATTAAGAATAATTTTTTTATATATATTTATTGCGGGGGTCAAGTTCGTTGGCCTATTTTTAAATTTTGATTTTTGATTTTATTTAAATAAAAGGTTAAACAATCATGCTATTAATTTAAAAAAATATGGTGGTAAACTAAATTTTATGGTTGTGAATTAAATAATAAAATTTATTGTGTTTGATGAATATGCTAAGAAAGAGTTATTTTGTGAAATAATTACCAAGTATGAAAATACTATTAGATAAATATAAAATGAAAAAAAAAATAGAACATATCTTAGAAAGGAGAATTTTAAATTAGCAGACAAATTTACAGATTCATTTTTGGCTTCTCATAATGTTGGCGTTAATTTGTTTATTGCTTTGGTTAGGAAATTAGATTTGAAGTTCGGAAATTCCTCTTCGTTGAGGACTATATATTTGGGAAGAAATGGATTCTTTGGAAACTTGCTTAAATATCTATGCTTCAGTCATCCAAACCTGATCTCCTTAAACCTTTAACTTACTTACAGGCAAACAATTTCTTCTAGTTAATTTTAAAGTAAATTAAAATAAATTTTTTATTTTTGTGATAATGTAAACAATAAAATTTTTTTTATTTGATGAGTATGTTAAGAAAGAGTTATTTTTGTGATGTAATTAAATAGTATGAAAAAAGTATAAAATGAACCAGAAGTAGAATATATGCTAACATTCTTTAGGCGTAAAAAATGATACAATGGTTATATAGGAAAAAATTACAAAAATGGTATTTTAAGTTGGATATAGCATGTCTTATATAGGAAAAAAGGTTGGCGTTAATTAGTAAATACTCTGTTTGCTATTTTTGAAGGGAAACTAGATGATTTCACAAGTCCGGGAAATTACTCTGCCTTGAAACAAATCATTTTGTCAACGAATAGATTCTTTGGAAACTTGCGGGAAGATCTATGCTTGAAACATCCAAATCTGGAGGGTTTAGATGTTGGTGAGAATCTACTTGCAGGCCGAATTCCTTCGAGTCTATCACATTGCAGTACACTTCTGCACCTTTACTTGGATAATAATAACTTTACAGGTAATTTTTTATTTTTTACTTCCATCTATTAATTATGTTGTAGATCCAGCAATAATCAAAATAACTTTATCAAGATATCATTATTTTTAATCACGCAGGAGGCATACCAATTGGACTTGGAAACATGTCTGCACTTCAATATCTATCTCTCTATAACAATAGTTTGACAGGTTTGTAATAGCCACATTCCCTTTACTCTACCAAATAAACTGTCAAAAAAATTAATTAATATTAAATTGAGCAAACAATTTAACAGTTTCATTTTCATTGTATCTCTTTTCCCTTCAAGACTTCTTGTAAACGTTGCCACTAACTTTTAAATACGTTATTTATTGTTTTGGCAGGTAATTTAGATTTGACTTAAGAATATTTTTTTAATATATATTTATTGTGGGGGTCAAGTTCCTTAGCCTATTTTTAAATTTTTGTTTTTTATTTAAATAAAAGGTTATCCAATCCTGCAATTTAATTAAAAAAATAATGGTA
Organism: Leptodermis oblonga; assembly: GCA_016801395.1. Lineage (NCBI taxonomy): Eukaryota > Viridiplantae > Streptophyta > Magnoliopsida > Gentianales > Rubiaceae > Leptodermis > Leptodermis oblonga. The sequence goes on along the minus strand of CM028758.1, from coordinate 9,556,904 downwards.
AACTAAAATTTATTTTTGTGATGCTATTAAATAATAAAATTTATTGTATTTGATGAATGTGCTAAGAAAGAGTTATTTTGTGAAATAATTACCAAGTATTAAAATACAATTAAATAAATATAAATTGAACCAAAAATAGAACATATCTTAGCATTCTTTACGTCCCGAGTTAAAAGATAAATTAATACACCATATTAATGTAAAAGTTACAGTGAAATGCTATTTTAAGTTGGAATTAGCGTGCCTTATATTGAAAAAATAAGCTGGCTTTAATTAGTAAATATTCTGTTTGCAATTTCTGAAGGGAACATAGATGATTTAAGTTGGGGAACTTCCTCTACCTTGAAAGATATTAGTTTGAGAGCAAATATATAAATTTTTTGGAGGAAGATCTATGCTTTAGATATCCAAATCTGGAGATTTTAAGCGTTAGTAATAACCTACTTGGCGGCTGAATTCCTTGGAGTCTTTCACATTGGAATGCACTTCAACTTCTTTATTTGTATTATAATAACTTTACAGATAACTTTATTTTGATTTCCATCTACTAATCATCTTATAGTAGTGTAAGAATCAAAATAACTTTATCATCTTATGCAGGAGACATACCAATTGGGATTGGAAATCTATCCACACTTCAATATCTACATCTCCAAAAAAATAGCCTGACAGGTATGTGATATTTGCATTTTTTTTTATGTCAAATGTACAATTAAAAAGGTGAATTTTAAATTAGCAAGCAAGTTTACAGATTCATTTTCAATGTTTCCCTCTTGGGCTTCTCATAATGTTGGCGTTAATTTATTTATTGCTTTGGCTGGGAAATTAGATTTGCATTTCGGAAATTCCTCTTCCTTGAGGACTATTTCTTTGGGAAGAAATAGATTCTTTGGAAGCTTGCCTAAAGATCCATGTTTCATACATCCAAAATTGGAGTATTTATACCTTGGTTTTAACTTATTTACAGGAAAAATTCCTTCTAGCCTTTCACGTTGCAGTGCACTCTACTCCATTGACTTGAGTTTCAATAAGTTTAGAGGTATATATCTTTATTTTGACTGTTAAAAAAATTGAAACAATTTTAAATATGAGATTATTGTAGTCAACATTATTAACATGCATAAATGCAGGAGGCATACCAGCTGATATTGCAAACATTTCTGGTCTTCAAACTCTACGTCTGCAGTCAAATAACTTTACTGGTGAAATTCCTCGGTCATTATTTACCATGTCTAGTTTATACGATTTACGCCTATCCGATAACCAACTTGTTGGTAACATTTCTTTATTGCTTGATCTCGATGGAAATTATAAAAAATCTGTATGAGACAATATTTAGAGACGAAAAGTGAAGCAAACTTCCATATGTTGCTAATTTTCTTATTTTTAAATACCAAAGAAACATCATTTTTGTGTATATGACTCAAAATACTATAATTCTATTATGTTACAAAATGTTATAATTTAATTTTCTAACTTCATCCCTCCTCCAATTGGACCTTAGATTTCTCTCAAACCGTTTCCATATTTTTTCTCCATCCTCTACAATAGTCAGAGATTGATTTTCTTCTGTCGGCCTTTTGAGGTTAAACACCTCTCGTTTGGCCTTTGGTTGCTCTCAAGGTCATTCACCAATTTGGCCCTAGGTGCGGACACGCTCTAAATTTTTTGTCACACTTCTGTATTTTCTTGAAATAGAATTCTGTTCGCCCTAGATGGAATGACCGAAGAATGGAAGAAAAAGCATCACACCGGAGCTACCTCTGGACAGAATGAGATGTAACTAGTGGAATAATATTTTTTTCACCCACTTAACAATTAACCCAGCAAATAACAAGAAACACAAAAGAGCTTAAAACATGTGAATATTCTAAACTCTTTATCCTGCATTTATCTATCAAATCTGGAAGCACAGAAAATTACAGTCACTAAAATGATGGTAAATAAATCAACCAAGTTAATCAGAGAATCACCGAAGAAGTATTAAAATGTAAAAAATGTAATTGAATAGTTAAAATGTGTATTAAATAAGATGAAAAATTATCACAAAATATAAAAGTATAGAAAAAAAGAAAAGAAAAACAGATAACAAAATTTAAGTAATGTTTGGAAGTCATGCAGAGAAGTCTGCGCCACAAGATAGCCAGAGACCTTACTAATTAATGGATGTGGTTTGAAGGGTCAATTGACAATCAAACCGGAACTTCATGTCATGAATTTCTTATGTTATCTTTTGTTTTGTTTCACATTTATGCAAGGTCGTTGTTGCGTAGGCTACATCAAATATACAAGAATTTCTAGAATTTTTTATTTTTATTTTTATAGAAAATTCTTTGTAGATTAGAGAAAGCATTCGAGTAGTCAATTGGTCAACTTACATTGTAATAAAAACTTAGCCAAAGCAGTGTGAACATATGTGGATGCGTTCATTGAGTAAATTAATATTAAAGACAAGATGCAAATCATTTTCGTTTACCAGAATTCCACACGTATTTTGGTGGGAGGTAAGTCAATTGGTCAACTTACATTGTTGCCTTCCTAAATGACAAGAATCCAATTGATTTATTTGAAATATTTTATTCTAATTGTCTAAAATTAACAACACCTATACAGGAAATGTGATAAAAGATTTTTTTCTCGCATATGTAAAAGCATTTCTAGGAGATTAAAAATAAATACTATTAATTGGATTTACTAGTTTTAAAGATGCATTCAGTAATTAGACAATGCAGGACCGATAACGATAACGATGCAAATATATTACATTCAGTAATTAGCCCACGATGCAAATATTTTTCTTAACGATGCAAATATGAAAGAAGAATCAGCAATCGTTAAGAAAAAGTCATTTATATACCTACCTTAATTAGACGTTGTTCTACATAGTTTCATTATTTTTGCTGTACAAACACAGCCTCATGAGTACTGCTAGTGGAGCTCTGCCATTGATGAGCAGCTCCTCCACACAGGCTATCGGAAATCGTTTTCTTCAGACTTTTTTTTTTTTCCCCTTTTCATTTCGGTTTTTGAAGAAAACGATTTTCCTTTATTTTTTTATTATTTTTCATTTTGATTTGTGTAGAAAACGATTTCCGGAAATCATTTTCTTCAAATGATTTCAACAAGATTGCCTTCACTGTTCCTTTTTTTTTGGGAAGATGAACAGTGCCGGTAATGTCTAAAATGGCGAAATTACCCCTGAATGTTTTGCCCCATTAGTGACTTAACATTTGACATGGACGGAGTGGTATTTTTTGAGCGAAATGGAAGTTAAGTGTTTGGAAATAGACACTTTGAAAGAAAGTGTCATTTTCTGCAAAAGCAATAGTTACGTACTACAAGAAATTTGCCTTTTAGTGACCAGACCCCTAGTGATCAAAATAAATTTTGGTCACCAAAAGTATCATTTGGTGACCAGCAAAAAGTTTGGTCAGCAAACATTGGTCACAGCTGAAAAAATAGTGACCAACGAACAAAGTGGTCACCAGCTGGTCACTAAAGGCATGACGGGAAATATCTCTGCCAAATTCACCTTTATTCTCGGATATGTAAAAGCATTTCTAGGAGATTAAAAATAAAATTTATAATTTACTATTAATTGGATGTAATAGTTTTAAAGATGCATTCAGTAATTAGACAATGCAGGACCAATAACGATAACGATAACGATGCAAATATATAAGTTTTGTCATGGTTATGTTTGTTGGGTTACGGAGTCATTCCACCACCACATAACCAAGAAAAAACTTTAATATTTACATGAGTGAGACAGGCTAGCTGTTAGGAACAATATGTATAGCATAAGATAATTGAATTTATTGATCCAAAAAAAATATAAAATAATAATAATAATTGAGTTTGTGTTAATAGCAGGACACCATCTATTCATAACTCTCTTTCCACAGAACACCATCAATGCCTCAATGGCAAGAACTACCATATTCTTACTGTTTTTCTAATTCAATACTGCTTCATTGCAGCTGTTTCTCTCCAATTTATGAGCAGCTCCTCCACAGATGAGGCTGCCCTTCTAGCCATGAAGTCTCAAATAACATTTGATCCCTCCAACATCTTAGCCACCAGTTGGACAAGAAGCACCCCAATTTGCAGTTGGGTTGGCATAACTTGCAACCACAGGCACCGAAGGGTCGCGGCCTTGAACTTTTCCGGTGGAGGATTGGAAGGCACAATAGCTAAAGAAGTTGGGAATCTCTCCTTCTTGGTTTCTCTGGTCATGAGCAATAACCATTTACATGGCTCCATTCCATATCCGATTGGCCATTTGAAGAGATTGCAAACTTTATCTATGCAGGTCAATGAATTCAGTGGGCAGATTCCCAAAAGCTTTGGATTTCTGACCAAAATTGAAGAATTATTCTTGTATGACAAAAATCTCAGTGGACCTATCCCTTCTGCCATCTTCAAGATTTCTCCAATGGTTACATAAAGAAAGACCACATTTTTCTTCAAATAAAAAGTGATTGATAAAGGGCAGGCACTGTTCTGAAAATTAAAATGTAGCAGAATATATATGTTTGTTGGGTAAATAGATGTCAAAATGTGCTGGGAAAAGAGCTGAATAATGGGAAATTTTTTTCGAACTCTGTGTTGCATATCTAGCACTGTTTGGCCATGTAAAGGAAACTGGCAACTTCAGCCCCTGAATTGGAAGAAGTTAAAAAGGTTCTGTCTACCCTGGCGGATATTAATGATGCAGTATCTATGGAGTGGTAAGTTTCTCGCATACACACTGGATTGTTTTCATCAGAATACGAGTTTAGAGTCCAACAGGGCCCAACCGATACAGATCCTAGCCTCATTGAGTCCAAATATTTTGAGGTTGTTCTTAACTTAGGTATAGCATGCAACTCAAAACTGTGGCGATGGTCAAGCTTGAGAAATCCGGCTAGACTAGGAGAGTGAGTGTCCCAAATTATTTTAATATGTGAGATTGTGAGCATCATTCCCTATAGAGTGTCAGCAAGGAATTATTTGGTTAATTTGTGTTTATTTCAACAGGTTATGTTTGTTGGTTGATTGGGTAGCTTGCATATAACTTAATCAGTTTAATTCTTGTGGTGCAAGTAAGATCAGTTTTATATTTTGGGCAAGCAAAAGTATGTGTTTTGAGTCTAATTTGTGTTGAGTCAATCAGAGTCTTTAGTTAGTTGTGTCTTTTCTTTTCTTTTCATTTATTCAGTTCTCTTTGCTTTATGTTCTTTTATTTGAGTGTTCTTGTATCTATTGAATCATAGGGAATAATTAACAAAGTGGGGACTTGTCTTAATTCTTCACTTCATGCTTGAGGACAAAGCATTATTCAAGTACGAGGATATTTGATATGTGTCTTTACGTTATTTATTTATAAGGTTTAAATTCGTAGATCTCACAGGTATTTGTAGTTGTTTGTGATGAATTATGCAGGTTTAGGTACTGAGTTGTGATGTGTAGAAGGATTACAAAAGAAAGCATAAATGAAGTTTCGACACGGGCCATCTGCGTAGTAGAGAAGTTATCACGGGTTCTTCCTATTTCTCTATTGGGTTCATAACACACGAATTGGCCCAATAGAAGAGAAGCATGACTGGATCTGAAGAAAAGAGCCCAGAAAGAATTAATTCACCTATATTTCTGAATTACTTCTGATGCAAGTAAGGAAGAGTTGTTATGAAACTGTGTTTGTTGATCTAAGTCGACTTGTGAGACTTGTACGAATATTATTGCGATCATGATACATTATAAATAGAGAGAGTTAGGGTAGGATTATTTATCTCCATGAGGATTAGTTTTATTTACGTAGGTAGTAAAGTAGGGCAACGGATCTTCTGGTCCAATAAAAGCTATCCCCTTCCTATCCCAAAACTATACGACAGCGTTTTGGCGTTTTGGTCCCTCGGTTGACAGCCTGCAGCCTGCGAGTCTAGAGTTGCTTTTTTCTTTTTCTTTCTTCCTTCTCTTTCACCGATAGTTTTTTCTTTGCTACCTTTTGTCTCTCCTCCTTTTCTTTCACCCAAGTTTGTTTCTTCTTTTTTACCTTTTGTCTATCCCATAGTTTGCTCTTGTCACTACAAGAAAAAAGGGATTTAGTGACGACGCGAAGTCGTCAGTAAAAGCCCGAAAATCGTCACTAAACCCTTTAGTGACGACAAACGGGTCGTCAAGTGGTCGCGACAATAGGTCCGTAGCTAAAGGGTCCAGTGACGACATTTTTGCACCGTCGTCACTAAAGCCTACCATTTAGTGACGACTTTCGGGCGTCACTATAGACAGTGACGACAAAAGTCGTCACTGTGTGTGCGTCACTAAAAGACCAAAGTCGTCACTAAAGGGTGTATTTTTAGTGACGAGAAAGATAGTGACGAATGAAAGTCGTCAGTAGGTAACAAATGGTCAAAGGCTTTAGTGACGAATCTCAGTGACGAAAAATAATCGTCAATACAAAAGTCAAAGCCTTTAGTGACGACAAACGGGTCGTCAAGTGGTCGCGACTATAGGTCCGTAGCTAAAGGATTCAGTGACGACTTTTTTACACCTTCGTCACTAAATCCTACCATTTTCTGACAACCCATCTATCGTCACTAATTTTAGTGACGACAAAAGTCGTCGCTGCTTAGGCGTCACTAAAAGTCTAAAGTCGTCACTAAAGGGTGTATTTTTAGTGACGAGAAAGATAGTGACGAAGGAAAGTTGTCAGTAGGTAACAAATGGTCAAAGGCTTTAGTGACGAAACACAGTACCACGAAATGTCGTCAGTAAATCTAGTGACGAACTTCAGTGACCACAAATTGTCGTCAATATGGATCTGCTTAGTGACGCGATATTGTGATCATAATTAGTTATCAGTACGAAGTGACTTGAGTGACGAACATTAGCAGATTGGTCGTCACTGAAAATCCATTTGTGTTGACAAAATGCCAACAAATTTTTCTCAATATCCAACGACTTAATCGAAAAATTTACATACGCACGTCAACATTATGAATTATGAGCAATAAATATTAGTGACGGAAACATTCGTCACAACCAATTTATAAAAATCCTTATGACATACAAAGTAAGAAATAAACAAGAGAAATTGTCTCATTTCATCACAGTAGAAAATAGAATCGATTCCCAAACCATTTCAAAATTGAATCAGCCAAAAAACACTTTACACATTGAATATCAATATTCAACGCCAATTGAGCAAAGAAATATTACTCTCACATCAATCTAAGGGGAAAACATTCATTACGACAAACAATTGATTTAAGAACTACAAGAGGCATCACATAAGCTTTTCCTTAAAGAAAATGATCATAATACCATAGATTCCCATAAAGGTAAGGCAAAATGATCTAAAAGACAGTAGAATTTTTAGCATTGCCATATCCATATAAAGGCTACAAAAGGATCAATCTACACTAAATTCTCTTAAGCATATGATCCTATTAGTGGTTTGGAACAATCCAAAATGATCAATTCCTACATATGAGTTACTAAACGATTGTTCCAAAGAACTAACAACTAACAATTAGCAGCTACTAAATCACAATATGTCCAAAAGGCATTGACTAATACTATGTCAAAATATTGACAAGTGCTGAAGACATTGACTAATACTATGTCAAGATATGGACAAGAGCAAAAGGCATTGACTAATACTATGTCAAAGTATGTCCAAAAGGCATTGACTAATACTATGTCAAGATATTGACAAGAGCAAAAGGTCATAATATTGACAATATATCCAAAATAGTTTCCCACCATGAAAAACGTCTGACAATTCCGTCAAAACATCCTTCTTGAAATCAAGTCACTGCAAAAAGGGAAAAATAGAACAACCATTATCTTATGCAAACCATATTTAAACACTCACAATGTAAATTCTATTTGAAAGAAACAAAGGAAACAAAAAAAGAAACACATCCAATATGTGAACTTACTTGTGTTCTTACCACTTAAAAACACAATCAATACTTCATAATCAGAATAAGAAATCAAGATATTACAGAAAGCTAACATACTTGAAATTTTGAAAATGTGTGAACTTACATCTTTTTGAGATTGCAAAGTTTGAATGAGTAAAGCAACTTCACTCGATAGAGAATTCATCCGCTCATCTGACTGCCTTTGTTTCTCTTTCAATTGTTTCACCTCTTCCTTTTGGGCATCTAACTCTTCAGCAAGAGAAATAGATTTTTTTTCAGCATCATCAGCTCTTTGGGAATGTCGCGCCACCTCAGCCCTCAAATTTTCAGTAGAAGAACGCTTTCTCTTGGATGAAGAACGCTTACGATGTCCAGGAAGGCGACCAAGTTCTTGTTCACAAATCTCAGTAGGAGTCAGTGATGTAGTAGCCTTTAATGTCGTCAACCTCTCCTGAAAAATAGAAACAATTATGCACCATATGAATTAGAAGTCTTAAATCAATTTTAGGAAAATTAGAATGGATTTTAACAAAAAATAACATATCAAGTATTCATGAGCATTGATGAAGTGGCTAAATATTGTAAAAGCAAAAAGGTAATTAATCTGTTTGCTTGTTCTTGAATGTTGATGGGAAGAAGCTTGTTCTTAGAACACTTTGTTCTGATAAGCTGCCGCAACAAGAAAACTTTCTTTTTGATAGGAGTTTGACCGTTCGCACAGTCGAAAAAATTGAAAGGTCTATTTTTTTGGATACAAGGCCTGAAGTCCTTTTGAAGATGAGGATGATGAAATAGATGTTTTTTATTCTGTTTTTGGGAAGATATCAACCAACTTACTCGTGCTGACAATGGTAAACCTGAGATCAAGCTAAAGGAAGAAAATTATACTGAAGCTAAAAAGGCTACTAATGCTGAGAAGGACAATGTTGCGGATAAGGCAAAGGTAACTTTTTGTAAAAACAAGCCCAAAAAAGGATGAAGATGATTTAGTTTCTGATGATGGGGTTGTTTCGATGGATGAGGATTGGGATGAGAGTGATTCTGAAGGATACGATGACTCTGAGGAAAGTGATGAAGAAGAAACACCAAAAAAGGTTTTGAGACTGGCAAAACGGGCGCTGGAAATTCATCTATTAAAATACCTGGGCAGGATAAAGAAAGCAAAACTGGCCACTCCTCAAAAAACTGATTGAAAGAAGGGTAACAAAAGTTAGCAGACTCCTAACTCTATTGGATCCCATGTATGCAAGAGTCGCCAAAAGACATTTAATTTTGAAGCTGGTTTTGAACCTCACAACAAGGCAAAGCACTCTGCGGGAAAGTAAAGTATTATACTGAAAATGAAGGGGTCTAAATTATCTAATGGGATGGAATAGACTGCCAAGGCTATTTTGTATACTGGTGTAAAGTTAAGGTTCTGAATTGCTAGGTATTACTTTGTTGCAGTAATATCTCATGCATGCAAGAGTTGCAACAAGACATTTAACATTGAATCTGATGTTCAATCCCACATCAAGGCAAAACACAGTGAAGGAAGTACAAGCAGCGTTACAGATTTTAAAACTTGAAAGGCAAAAAACTAAAAGGGAAGCACAACTAGACAGGAGATGGCACAACACCATATACTTTTCAAGTAAATTTTCCAATTAACTCACAAACTGGCTTATCCTTTTATGAGAGGGGCCGCGTTATATAATGTGAATTATTGACATACAGCTCATGACTAAGCAGCAGTCTGTATAAACCTGAAGGTACTTAGGAATTTGTCAACTTTAACTTCAATTTGATTTAACAAATAAATGACTGAAAGAACCAAAGCAGCCTACAAAGTATCACTGGAAATCAGAAACAGAAGACACGCACACTTGGGAGAAAAAGCAATGCAACAGTGTTTCTTTCATCAAAAAGAAATTTGGCAAGATGCAGCCAGAATTAAAAAAATAAAAAGAAAATAAAGCATTCTGATTAAAGTTGCAGCCGAAAGTAAAAAAGAAAATCGAAGGTGCAGCCAGAAGTACAACCAAAATGGAAATTTCAGGTTCATGATTCACATCTTGTAATGAATGTCTATTTTTGATTAAGGAGAATCTTTAAAAACATGAAACCAAAATAAATTGGTGAGAACCTTTAAACTAGTCATTCACAATAAAACTCTAATGAAGCTAAAATAAATTCACAGTAAAAGACTATAAGTTAAACATGCAGCAACAGGTACAATAGGCAACACACAGGTTGCCAGCCATAAGAACAACTCATAACAAAAACTAGTCCAACTATAAAATTTACTTTATAATGTAATATGATCAGTAAAGGTAATTTCAAGAAAAGAAAGCACAAATTTAATCTTCAATTTTGTAAGAGTTAAATGACTATAGAATAAGCATATACAAACTACAAATTGCCCAAATATGTGGATAACAATATAATAGATACCAGTTTGTCCTCAGCTTTATCATTAACCAGTGCCAATTTCTTCTTTGAAAACCGTGAATCCTGAAAAGCTTTGATTGGGTCCACATCCTCCCCTCTTTCCAGCTATATAAGAAACTTAGTTAAAAGGAATAACGATCTAAGAATCAAATACTCTTAAGAAAATATACTTTCCAAACCTTTTCCTCACACGCTCTTGCAATAGATTTTGTTCCCACAGTTGTTAAGGTCGTACTCATTGCACGATTCGCAGCATTTCTCTCACACATTGCCTACCAAAACCCAAGAAGTGAGATAGTGATTTAAAAAAAATTCATAAAGGCCAAAATAAGCATAATATTTAGTACAGTGGAATTGTAAACCTTATAATCAGGATTGTCAAAGTGATTGCACAAAAATTTCCAGTCATCATCAGAAACATCTTCATGGGGCTTAGTTTTGAGTGCCTCGTCTTTAGATGGAAATTTTTTAAAATGCATATGGTAAGCATGCTTTGCAGTTTTGAATTGATTGACCAGCTGTGTGTGAATAATTGTTCTAACAGCTGAACTATCCTCATAAATGAACCCATCCTACAAGTTCAAAAAATAATTATATCATTATCAATTAGAAACAACTACAATTTAGGTTGTAAATATTAGTTAGATATACCGAAGCATTCCTGATGATCGCATCTTTCAATTTTTCATCTTGAGATTCAAAGTTGGGCTTGTTGAATCTAGCCATCTTGCGCATCACGCAACCCAACTCAGATATGAATTCTTTTGCATTTTCACCAACAATGCGCTCAGAATCTAGGTTAAATTTGACCACCAAATGATTTCCCGCATGCCTTTTATTTGCCAACCCAATATTTCTGGTTCGACCTCTCTTTCGAGCACTCCCTATGCATTTTGTTTTGTCAAAAAACAAATGAAGAAATGATAATAAAAAGTTATCGTATGATTTATTCATATGGAAATATAATGAGATATAAAACTCTCCAATTTGGCTTAAAGGTAGGTAGAATCAAATAGGGGCAACCAATTAAGTGTAAGCATTGAAAGGTATGTAATGTGTTTTACCTGTAGGAGTTTGCTCTTGCTCACTCTGCGATTGATCTTGAGTATTATGCACTTCATTGCTGCTGATTTCTCTTCCAACATGGGGGCTGGATTCTTCTCTAAGTTGTTGACATGCAGCACTAGACTCATTTTTAGCTCAAGAGTTCTCTTAGCTTGCACTAGACGTGTGCTTCTCCTTGGTGTAAATTCATGCGAATGCTCCTCTTCCTCATCTCGTAAGCGAAACTTTGGAGTGGCGTGAGTAGTAGGTAAGCGAGGGCTTCTTCTAGGTGATGATTGTGTAGTTAAGGGATTTGGAACTTGTTTTTTTCGTAACTTTTGTCCTCCTGGCGCCATCTACATATAATAGAAAGGCAAAATAAGTCTTAAAAAATTCCAGAAATCACTTGGTTATATACATTAAATTTCAACATATCAATAAATAAAATGAGAGAATACAGTTGCTAAGCTATATCTGAGAGAAAAAGATAATAAATGCAAAGGTAAAACATGTTAATTCTACTCCAGTACCAATGGAACCAAAGATAAAATTCAAATGCACTAAAAATTTCATCTTTAACAAAAATCTGGAAGCATACATTGGATACTAAATTCACACAGAAAATAAAGAGAAAGTATTGTGCATCGGATCTTTAATTTCAGCCAATGAAACAAAGGATATTCAAGATTCAATCGATACTGTCTCTAATCTCTAAAATGTCATTCAATAGCTCAACTGAAAAGCTCACCTATTCTGAATCAGTATAGTCCGATGGACAGAAAACCTCTTCATCGTCTTCGTCGTTCCAATCAATGTCATCGTCATCATTCACGAAAGAAGCATCATTTTTTGGTGAGCTATCATTAATGGCTGAGGAATCAACTAATTGTAGTGGCACACTGCCCCTAACTAGTGTAGTCGCTTCAATATTTAAGTCTATAACAAACAACATTTCTGGTTCAGCTTCTTGAAAAACTTCCTCACGTGAACTATCATCGCCACATTGTAGAACATCATAGGTACTACGCGGACTAAAACTCTGAACCACATGCCAATTATTACCCAATTGAACATCCTTTAAATAGAACACTTGGTGTGCTTGGTATGCAAGAACATATGGTTGATCCTCATACCATTTTCTACTAAAACTTACACTCTTTAAGCCACTTTCTGGATCAACCTTCATACCAGAATCATCCCCAATGAACCACCAATCGCACTTAAATAACAATATTTTCTTCTTTCCCACTAAGTACTCAACCTCAATAATATCCTGAACAACACCAAAAAAGTCTATGGTATTAGTTTCATGATCTCCTTTAACTACAACACCACTATTTTGTGTTTTTCGATCTCTCTCGCGCCATTCTGTGTGAAATCTATACCCATTTACCATGCAACCAGCATAGCGACTAATTCGATTATCTGGCCCTACTGCTAAAGATCGAATTTCATCATGGCATGTATTAGAACTAAACATGACCTATATAAAAGAAATCGACATCATGTTAATGTTAATTGTATGATTATAATTTTGAGCATATAAAAAAAAAGATCCCTTACACGATCTCGAAACCACGAGGGGAATTGTTTATCATGCACTTGATCGATTTGTCCACAACCATCAGCCTCAAGTTTTTGTTTATGCTCACTAAATGCCAAACAGTAATTGAAATGAAAATCATATTTAAGGTAAAATTTAACTAAGTATTTGTAATGTACAACATGTGATGTTCAGCTCTCAAATTAAGGTACTTACATTATGTAATCCTGAATTTCATCGCAGTTGTTCAGCACAAAAATATGAATTTTATCCAATTCCGCTGAACTTAGTGCTCCTAAGTTTGGTTTGCCAAAAGGACGTCCTGTGCAAGAAAATACAGAAAGTTCTCCCGCTGGTTGTGTCCTAGAATCATTGCGATCAACTCGATTAAACACGGTGTCAACATTATTTAAATACATGGAGCAAAAAGTAAGGCACTCCTTATCTATGTAGCGTTCAGCAATGCAGCCTTCTGGGCGAGCATTATTGTTGACGTATCCCTTCAACACACCCATTTTCCTAGGTATTGAGCAATGGATTGTATTAAAAAAAAATTTAATTAAAAAAATGCTCTACAATTAGCAGGTCATGATGTACCTTTCAAATGGAAACATCCATCGATATTGAGGTGGACCTGCAATTCTTGCTTCATATGGTAGGTGAACCATTAGATGCACCATGACATCAAAAAAAGAATGAGGGAAAATTGTCTCCATCTTGCAAAGTAATTTTGCAATGTTATTCTCTTCCTCTTCTAAAACACGAATAATGGAAGTTCTTGAACATAACTTCTGGACAAATGAACTAAGTTCCAACAAAACTTGTCGAACTTCTTTTGTCAAACTACCCCTGACTGCAATAGGCAGTATCCTCTGTATTAAGATGTAAAAATCATGACTTTTCATGTTAGACATTTGAAATTCCCCACCTTTTATGCATCGCGATATATTGGAAGCAAAACCATCAGGATACTTGATTGTTGATAGGAAATCAACGAACTTCTTCTTCTCCGCTTTTGTAAAATGGTAACAAGCCATGGGCATTACCAAGGAATTCCCATTTGACCTTAGGTGCAAATCTGTTTTCAGTCCCAAATTCTCCAAATCCTTGCGAGACTTCCATGTGTCCTTTGTTTTACCTTTCACATCCATGATTGTGCCAACCAAACTTTCTGCCACATTTTTCACAACATGCATAATATCAAGATTGTGGCGTAATTTCAAATCTACCCAATAAGGGAGCTGAAAGAATACACTTTTTTTCCTCCAATTATTATCAGTTCGTTTCCGCTTTTTTTGTCTAATTTTTTCATCCACCTTCCCCAATGAAAAGTCTCTAGAGTTGAACATTTGTAATTCTCCTAAGATTTCATGACCTGATTTGGGAATAACTGGATCACGTAATTCTACTGTTCCATCAAATGAATCAGCATCATTACGCCATTCATGGTTGGCCGGCAAAAACCTACGATGTCCCATATAACATATCTTTTGGCTATGTGTTAAGTTTTGACAAGTTATATCTTTCAAACACACAGGACAAGCATAATAGCCTTTTGTGCTCCACCCAGAAAGCATGGCATAAGCTGGGAAATCATTAATTGTCCAAAGCAAAGAAGCACGCAAAGTAAATTTTTCATTTTTGTATGCGTCGTACGCTTCAACACCATTCCACAACTCATTCAACTCATCAATTAACGGCTGTAAGTATACATCAATTGCATTTCCCGGTGATTTGGATCCTGGAATTAACATCGACATAAGAAAAAATGGATCTTTCATGCATTTCCAAGGTGGCAAATTGTAAGGGACAAGAAAGACAGGCCATATAGTGTAGGAATTGCTTAGGTTACCAAATGGATTAAATCCATCTGTGGCAAGTCCTAACCTCACACTACGAGGGTCTTTAGCGAATTGACTATAAATGGTATCAAAGTTTTTCCATTCTTCACTATCAGCAGGGTGGCACATGACATCACTCTCATTGTTGCGTTTTTCTTTATGCCACCTCATATCACATGCTATTTCCTTATGCATGAACAATCTACGAAGTCTTGGCTTCAAGGGAAAATAGCGAAGAACTTTGCGTGCCACTTTTGTTCCCTCCGATGTATACCTAGGTTCTTTGCACCTATGGTTTGGACAAATAGAGTAAGCCTCATTCTCATTCCGGTAAAGGACACAATCATTAACGCAAGCATCAATCTTCTTATATGTGAACCCCAAGTCTCGGATGATCTTTTTAGCTTCATAATATGATTTAGGAATGGAAGCCTCTTTTGGGTGAGATTTTTTGAGTACTACAAGCAAATTATCAAACGACTTAACCGTCCATCTACTCATTGTCTTCAAATGAAGTAGAGTTACAATGAATGATAATTTGGTGTAATTCTCACACCCAGGATACAGGTCTTGCTTAGCATTATCCAATAATCGAAAAAATTTATCTATCTCACTACCCCCATCAACTTCATCTGCAAAACCATCCTTCCAATTATCCCCCCAATTAGCATTACCAAAATCATTTAACATTTCTTCTAATTCATCATCCTCATTATCATCATAATCATCATTTAATAGATCATCATCACTGCAATCATCTTCAGACAATTCACCATGGTATATCCACCTAACATAACTTGAACGTATTCCATTTATCTTCAAGTGTAAATCAACCGTATCTTTGAACTGATCTCGAAAATTGTTGCATTTCTTGCAAGGGCATGCGATTTTAGATGACTCATCCCTATTCGTGTATGCAAATTTCAAAAAGTTCTCCACACCTATTTGATAACGTTCATCCAACCTATTCTTTAATTCCATCCAAGTCTTATCCATTTCCTAATTAGTCAACAAAATTATAACTAATTAGATAAAGTCTGTATTGTTTAAGCAAGAAAGAATAGGTCCATATCATGCAAGTTTAAGTATATTTCAGCCTATAATGTCTAGAGATGAAGGAAACTTTAAAAAAGTTCAAAAATAGACCACTCCTAGCGTTCAGAAATATTTTTTTTTTTTAGTATGGTTAGAATCAATGCATAGCAGTATATATGGCTACAAAGTCATCAAATGATGCTCAACAACACATGAAATAAATTTTCAGGTACTTACAGTTTCAGTACGCTTGGCAGATCAATTTCTTTAATTGTAGTCAACTTGAGCACTGTACTACTTCTATAAACCCGAAATTAATCCTGTAAATAGAGAAGCAAGACATTTTATAGAAGAATGTAAATAAATAATGCAAAATAAAGCAAGACTATACATGAGCTTATATAAGACACTTGGATTGTGGATATTGACAGTAAATTTAATGATTCTAATTCCAGAATCAGTAAGGGCTGTTAACATGAATCCAGCAGCCAAATATAGGATAGCCTACTAAACAGGAAACCTTGAAAATAAATTTTCCTCAGCCCTGTATTACTCATATCATTTGATATTGATAGACAGAAAATACTTCTCCTCAGGTTATCAAAGATTTGAAGATCAGCAATGCGTTAACATCAGAAACTGAATTCTAACCTGTCCTTTAGTCACGGAATTCCGTATTGTAACTTACATATCAAAAACTGAATTCTAATTTGTCCTCGATTAGTCACGAATTTTCATATTGTATCATGCAAATGAAGATAATCAAATAACCCCAATATTTACTACAAAGCAAATCCAAAAACAGAAATCTTGCACTAATACAAGCCCATATTTAAGCTACCAGCATAATACAAAGACAAAGTATGACTTACGCAATGCCTGTGCCAGATATATCAAATTCTATGTGGATGCAAGAGCGCTCAGATTCAGGTGTGTGTAGCTCTCTTTGAACAGCAACATTAACTCTTTGGATTTCAATTGGGGATACACATGTTCAAGAAAGGAAAATAAAGCAACCATTAGTGAATATCTATGTTAGATATGCACCCCCTTCTGCCCATTTCCAAGGTTTGTAACCCAAAAAAAATTTAGTTTCTTCAACTTCACACTTCAAAGAATTATAAGCCATAACCCACAAATATTTGGGACTTGCCAGTTTCCACATCAAAACATGCAAGATGACAAAAACCTCATTGACTATGAGCAAGGTAAAGTTAAAAAATGGAGCAGGAGTTTTGAAGCTATATTTCCTCTTCGCATACCAGAAACCCACTCTAAATAGAAAAGAAGACAAAGTAAGACAATCACGCATAAGATCTCCTGGGAAGGCTTTGAATTAAATTTATACATTGGATGATGTTCCACATTCATACTACCATCATATAAAACTTTGCCAATCATATCAAACATTCTCAACCCCGGAAATATCCATTTTTCCAGCCACCAAAAAGGAAGAAGAGGAAAGAAACGTAAGAAGTAGTTGTGCCGAATGAAGGGGAAACATTACCCGTTAAAGCCTCCTAAAGGAATAAGTCAAAGAAAAGGAAACACAGAAGTACATATAGATTTACAGAAAAAAAAAGCTAATTTGTATGTATTCTTTTGCAACATTCAATGATTGTAGTAAACTAATCCAAGTCTCAGGTGATTTCCTTCTCGTAAACAGATTTTGAATTTGAAAGGCAAAGGTTACCTTGTAGGCAAAGGTTACGTACCATGAGATATAACAGACTTTAAACAACACCTTAAGGTATTCCAGTTATGCCTGAACCCTATATCTTCTTTCCATGATTAGATCTAGTAATGAAAAGAATGTTTACATCCCTGAATTGTTCATGAAGTGATTGTGTTCCTTAAAATTTATCAGCATGGCCAGAAGTAAAATGGCTCTCAGACTCGTACTTCTAAAGAAACTCTTCTGCATTATAATTGTCTGAGATATATGATCAAAACTATGTATACATAAATCCAGAGGTGAAAATTGGAAGAAATGGGATCAGTTATCAGGAAATGAGCAAGTAGTAAACAACAATGACAATTTCCTCAAAACTAATTATCAGGTGCTTCAAATTAATTCACAAAACTTTAACTTACTCTGTATAGCCCCGATCGAGCTTTCAGCTAATTAAAGGCAAAAGACAGCATAGAAAATTACATGCACATAGTTTTATGTCAACGGGTTGGCAGATTGGAAGAGAAGTAAAGCTTTCACAATTTCTTTTGACAGTCATCCAAGTAACCTAAATGAGTAAGTAAAGCTTAAATTTTTCTTTTTCCTTTTCATTTTCCCCTTATAATCCCAACATTTTCTCTTTTTCTTTTCACCTTTTTTAACGAACAGAGAATGAAAAAGAGCATGACGTTAAACAAGAAGCTACAAAACAGTACGTTGGGAGATTATTCATAGTTTTTTAAACAAGAAGAGGGTTATTGGGGAATGAGAATGAGAATAAGAATAAGAGCAAACATAAAACACATTGCCTCATCAAATAGTAGAAGATACTAAAAAAGATCAACCTTGATTTAACCGAATGCTCATACACATACGTTGTTAGCAACTAGAACTCCACAACTTGTAACAGTCGTGAAATCTTCCCAACGTGCACTAACTACATCAGTTCACAAACTAGTTATCCAAGATCAGACACTAATTACATACAACATGTTCTACCTCTACTAACTTGCATGACATAAAGAAATTGAAAAGACTACATTTCAAACTTAGTGCTCCCTATTATCTTGCACGGGGTTGAAATGGATGAGATAAAATCGAACATCCAGCACCAATCCAAACCTCCGGACATCTTGTACAAACTTAATACTTTGTTATGCACTCAAATGATTGTATATGGCATCATGAGGCAACCATCAATGGTCATTTTGAAATGCATATTGTAACTTATTCCACTGTGCATCAGCTGGTAAGTATGAGCATTTTAACATCAATATGCACTTGTAAAAAGAAAAACATGCAAACTTATCTTTCGATAAGTAGGATATACTATCAAGTCTGAGCTAAATCTGCCTGCTAAAACTAATAGGGTGGAAGCTCTGTTTCAAAATATTTGGTTGTCGCTTGTCTATGACCTCAAACACAACGTAAAGGAAACATAGATGAACCAACAACAAGAAGAGCATAAATACAGCAGATTTATAGCAAAGGTTCCTCAAGTTTGTATGGTAATTGGATGCTGCAACAAAAGATCAAGAAAATAGAAGCAACATGAGATAATGAAATGGCACAAAAATGTTCAGTAGCTTACCAAACATACTGAATATTCCCTCCTTATTTTGACTAATAACATCTGTTCCCCTATTATCAGAGACCAAGAACTCATTCAGCCCAAGCAACAAACAGAGTTGGTAGCTTACAAAACAGTACTCATTCAGCCCAAGCAACAAACAGAGGTGTTGACTATCAAGTTCTACACTAAAAAAGCAGCCTTAAGATTTCATTGGCTAATAGCATTAATTCAAACCAGAAAGTCTTCTATGGCACAAATTAGAAGTCAAAGAACTCATCTTCCACTAATCCACACACAGATAATGAATGCAACTAGATTTCTACCCTCGAAGTTCAAGAAAATCATAAAACGAGTAAATTAACTTTGACAACCAGCAAGCTGAATTTCCCCATCTCCAACCTCAAAGATCCAAACTTTAAACACACATCCTTAAGCCAAACAATTGACCCACAACTTCTGACCACAATAAATAAGGAAAAATCATTGAATGAAAGCTTACCTAAGATGATGAGCTTCAATCGCCAACAGTTGGGATGAACTTCATTGCCGGAGGTAGCAGATCTAGCTTGAAGACACACAATAAAGGAGGTTCTTACTCTTGAGTGAAAGCCCTCACTGCAGAAACTTCTTTGCCCAAAATCAAGCCCTCATTTTTCTTCTTCTTTTGACGGAAGAGAAGAAAGCAAAATGTTGACTTCAAAATGTATCTAACCCACTTTTCTTTCCTTGTTTTTCTCAAAATGTTTTTGTAAGAATGTATTTTAAAAAATCTTTATATTTTTAAAAAATATGAACGTTCAATTGAACAAAACTACTGTTAGAAAGAAGAAAAAGAAAATAACATGATTTGAAAATGAAAGTTGGGAAGTGTGATTAATTTATTTTTTTAATGAATAATGCAAAGTTTACTGTAGCCTAAAAAATTCTCCAAATTTCCTATATAGTATTTTAGGGTGGTTTTGGGGTGGGAAAAATATTATTTGAGTCATCATTTTTTCCTTTTTAATACGATAGGTAATCTTTTAGGAAAATTTTTTTTTTTAAATTAAAAATATATTTCAGTTTTATTACCAGCTCCAAAAAAAGTTTAATGTTTTTGTTGCCATACGCTTGCGGAAGTTTACTGGAATTTTATTTACTTAGTTTTGTAGTTCATACGGAATTGTTTCTCAAATATATATCAAGAAATATGGATTCGGAGAAAATTATAAAGGTGTTTTAGTAATATTGTTAAATATAGATTAAAAGAGAAATACAAATACTGCCTTAGTGATATTGTTAAAAATTATAGGCTGGAAGGAAAATATAGTTTTAGAGGCATTGTTAAAAGTTATAGAAAAATATAAAAGTGTTTTAGTGACATTGTTAAAAGTTGTATACTTAGAAAAATATAAAGGTGTCCTACTAACATTGTTAAATGTTATGGACTAAAATAAAAATAGTAGGGTGTCCTAGTGAGAATATTAAATGTTATGACCGAAAGATAAATGTTAGGGTGTTTTAGTGGCATTGCTAATAGTTATGGACTAAAAGAAAAAATAGAAGGGTGCTTTACTAATATTGTTAAAAAATAAGGGCTAAAAGAGAAATATAAGGGAATCTTAGTGTCATTGCCAAAAGTTATGGATTGGATGGAAAATATAAGGGTGTCTTAGAAGTATTGTTAAAAGTTATCGATTAAAAAAATATAAGGGTGTCTTAGTGAGATTGGAAATAAAATATAAAGGTGTCTTAGTAGTATTGTTAAAATTTATAGATTAAACGCAAAATATAAAGGTGTCTTTGTGATGTTGTTAAAAGTTATACAGTAGGAAAAATATAAAAGTGTCTTAATGACATTGTTAAATATTTATGAGCAAAAACAAAAATCGTAGGGTGTTTTGGTGGAAAAGTTAAAAGTTTTTAGACTAAAATAATTTCAGTAGATACAACTAGTTTGGATGTTCATATGGAATTATTTTCCAAATATACTCCCCCCGTTTCCAAATAAGTGGCCATTATAGATAATTATTTTGTTTCCAAATAAATGTCCCTTTGCACATTACAAGAAAAAAAAATTTAAATAGTTCCAATATTACCCCTTAATTAATTGATTACATTTAATGATATTATTTTAAATGCACATACATTGACACATTCCCATTTGAAATGTAGTCAAGCCAGAAAACATAAATAGGGGTAAAAAAAGATAAATTCACTCATCTCCTTCATTTGTGTATTTTTTCTATAAAAACCACTTATTTGGGAACAGAGGGAGTATATATTAAGAGATGTGGACACAAAATAACTATTAGGGTGTCTTAGTGGCAATGGTAAAATTTGTGGACTATATAAAAAAATAAGAGTGTTCAATGATATTGACAAAAATTAATGGACTAAACGAGAAATATATGAGTGTCTTAATAATATTGTTTATAGTTATGGATTATAATGATGTCTTAGTGATATTATTAAAAGCTATATGCTATAGGAAAATATAAGGGTGTTTTATTCACATTATTAAAAGTTATGGACTATAAGAAAAAAATAAGAGTGCCTTAGTGACACTGTTAAAAGTTATGGGCTCAAATAGAAATATAAGTGTGTCTTAGTAAGAATTAGTGTAAAAGCTATGGGCTAACAAAAAAAATATAAAGTGTATATTGTTAAAAGTTATGAGTTAAAAGAAAAATATAAGAGTGCCTTAGTAACATTCTTAAAAGTTATAGACTAAAAGAAAAAAAAAAGGATACGTTAGTAACATTGTTCAAACTTATGAGCAAAAAGAAAAATATAAGGGTGCCATAGTGACATTATTAAAATTTATGGACTAAACGAAATAAAAGGGCGTCTTACTGACATTTTTAAAAGTTATGGGCTAAAAGAACACTATAAGGGTGTCTTAGTGGCATTTCTAAAAGTTATGGACTAAAAAGAATATTATATATATTATTATAGATCAATACTTTTAATTAAGGATGAAATGCATGAAACATCAATTAACCTATGAACTTTTGCAAAAAATGACACTTTAAAAAAATTCCTCTTTTTTATACACTCAACTTCAAAAACACTCAAAAAATGACACTATGTCTGGTTCTGCCGTTATCTCACTAACGGAGCAAAAAAGTCAGGGGTATTTTTGTCATTTTGCACGTCTCCGGCACTGTTCATCTTCCAGAATAAAATTTTTTTTTTTTAAAAAAAAAAAATAGTGCAATTTATAAAAAAAAATTTGGGAAGATTAACAGTACCCTTGATGGCGAAATAACGAAATTGCCCCTGAGTTTTTTGCCCCTCACCAAATGAGCAAAAAATTCAGGGGCAATTTCATCATTTCGCACATCTCCGGTACTGACATCTTTCCAAAAGAAAATTTTAATTTTTCTTTAAAACATTTATGACTTTTTTTTTAAAACTTTTGAAGTTTTTTTTTTTGGGAATAAAGAGCTCATTGACTTGGTAAATATCAGTTTCTTGACTGATCCCATCTCTTTGTGTATTTTCACATTTTTATTTGATACAAAAATATGGTTATTTAATTTGTTAATATTAACTGAGAAGTAGAGTTTAGGCATATTTGTGTAATTGATATCATTTTTTAGTTCTAATTGGTCGTTTATTCAAAATTATACCAAAATTTTAAAAAATCATAACTGTTTTAAAAAAAAAAATTTAGCAAGATGAACAGTACCTGCAATGTGTGAAATTACGAAATTACCCCTTAATTTTTTGCTCCTTTAGTGGTGAATCAGCAAAAAAATAGGGCCATTTCGGTCCTTTTGCCATCTGGGGGTACTGTTCAACTTCCCAAAAAAAAAATTTCAAACATTTCTTCAAATAGTGCAGACCTTTAGTTTTTTTTAAAAAAAAGATAATTTTTTTTGTCAGATGAACAGTGCACGAGACATGCAAAATGACGAAAATACCCCTGACTTTTTTCTCTATTAGTGAGATAACGGCAAAACCAGACAGAATGTCATTTTTTGAGCGTTTTTGAAGTTGAGTGTCTAAAAAAGAGAATTTTTTTTTTAAAGTGTCATTTTTTGCAAAAGTTAATATTTAAATGATTGTTTCATGCATTTCACCCTTTACTTAATTGAAATGTATTCATCAAATTTTGGGTTGTCTTGCTAAGGAATTATGTGAACTTATCTAAGCCATTTTTTGGAATATTAAATCAAACTGAAATGTAGTTAAGGATAATTGAAACATTTAATAGACGAAAAATGGATAGTGATGGGTTGGTAAAACAATGTGTAACTTTTCTTGAGGACATGGTTTCGAGCCTCACTTCAACCAATTTTGATGCCTCTATTTTTCTCTAACAACACAACATACTTTTACTGACCATAATTTGTCGTCACTATAAATAACTGTTTTAGTGACGACAAATTGTTGCCACAATATTGCTATCCCCATGCCTTTACTGACGAAAATAAATTTCGTCATAAATTTTCGTCACTAAATGTCTTCAAACTACTGACGAACCTCATTTTCGTCACTAGTTTCGTCACTAAATGTCATGAAATAGGCGGGAAAGGTTCGCGCCACCCATATAGTGACGACTTACTGACGACTTTTGAATCTCGTCACTAAAACTCCCCATTTTGGCGAAATTTTAATGACGACTCCGATTTTCGTCACTATTAAGGGTCTCTACTGACGACTTCCACTGACGACTATAATAATTTCGTCACTAAAGCCCATTTTTCTTGTAGTGTGTAGAATTCCAATTCGTTATGATTCTATTATCATAATATACTAGATCGATTTCTTTTCTTCTCTTCTTTTTTTTTTGGACTCTGCTTCTCTCCTCCATTGATGAATCTCAGCAATCAGCAGAACCCAGAGAGAAAAATAAAAAATCTAGACTTGGAACGGCTGAAATGGAGATGCCCACTTGCTCCTATCCCCACCATCCTGCACTCTTCCGCCATTGTCGACGCCTTCCACAAATCCATAATACCTCAGCACAAAAGCCAGAACAAGAACAACCCATTCCAAGCAGAAGAAAAAGACAGAGAAAAAGAAAAAAAACTAGAAGGCATCTCTGTTTTCATAGAATATATAATATTTTGCAAGATATCAGAATTTTACGTGTGATCAATTTGGGTGTAGGATCGAAATCGATATGGTAATCGTAAGATCAAAATCGATATGATCGAATAGTAGGATCGTAATATCTTTTTTAATAAAAATTACTCTTATTTAAATTATTTTAACAAATTTTTATAAACCAAATATTTTAAATAAAGAAACAACATCATTACACTTTTTATTCTCTTTCCTATACAAATTTCTAAAAGAAATTTCCTCGAAAAAAATATTCCTTCCTAAACCAAAAATTTCTCATTTCAGTCATTAAAATAATAGAGCCTTACTTTTAGAGGAATACTGGAGTTAAGTGAACGAATCAAGTTGAACATCTTATTTTATTAGCCCAAAATCAACCGTGTATATTGTGCTTGTGAAATACGTATAGTGATTTTAAAAAACCATGAAAAATGACACCATGAGATACATATTACTTATTTTAGGTGTTGTACCTCAAAACTCATAATAAGTTATACACATTTTAAAGTGGACTATTTGAGTGGGACGAAGAGAGTATTAAGGAGTACGTTATATCATTAAAAAAAATTTTTGTTCATTTATTTATGTGGAGTGAATCATATATTTCATGATTTTATATATATCCTCTTGTATTGATCTTTTATTGCAAGAACATTAAAATGGGAAAAAATGATAGTAAGCAGTAAACGAAGTCTCACCCAGCCTCTGTATGCAAAGAGACAATTAATTTCACAATGAAACTGAAACTTGGAGTCATTAATTTAATTGTTTATAGTTATATTTGTTTTTCTTCTTCTAGATTCAAATATGGGACCAAGTAAAGTCAAGTTCAGTTGTTTGTATTTGACGACTTTAATTAATAATTCATGAAATACTAGACACTAATTAAGGAGGAAAATTTTCACATACTCAGCTAGGTTTATATAGATATATTGTTATGTTGTTCAACATAGTTTCATTACCTTCATATGTTTGGTCTTCTTTATTTTCAGGCAAGCTACCTTCGGCGTTGGTTAATATATATTCTATGAAATCTTTAAGTGCTAGATATAATTCGATATCAGGCAGTCTTCCAGGAGATATTTGCAAGAAGGGTAAATACACAATTACTCCCCTGTTGTTTCGAAAACTTATGCATCAATCCTTTATTGTTTAAAAAGCTACCATGCACCCCCCTTAACTTTCGTGAACTATGTAAAGTGGACAAAGATTGCCAAAATACCTTTGCATCTAAACTGTAATTCACAACTAGAATAAGGGCATTTTGGGGGTATTTTAGTCATTTTTATCCACTTTACATAGTTCACAAAAGTTAAGGGGGTGCATGATAGCTTTTTAAACCATAAAGGGGTGATGCATAAGTTTCCGAAACCACAGGGGGTTAATTGTGTATTTACTCGTTTAAAGCATGAATCTTGAACAGTTCTATTTTTTTAACAATTTTTTGACTGTACAAATACCTTCTACTCTATCATATTGTCAATCGCTAGAAGTGATTTATCTGTCTAACAACAATTTTGAAGTAAGAATTCCAATTGAAATTTGGAACATGTCGTCGCTCCAGTATTTATATCTCGGCGCAAACAACTTGACAGGTACCGTTGAGCTTCATCGTCTCTATTCCCTCTTAGCTAGCCTTATTTTAAATACTCTGTTTTATGGTTTTGGCAGGGAAATTAGATTTGAGTTCAGGAAATGCCTCTTCCTTATCTGTTATTTCTTTGGGATGGAATGGATTATATGGCAGTTTACCAGAAGATTTCAGCTTCAGATATCCAAATATAGGGCTGTTAGAGCTTAGCGTTAACCACCTTTCTGGGGAAATCCCTTCTTCTCTTTCACGTTGTAGTGAACTCTACCACATTGAGTTGGGTACCAATAGTTTTACAGGTATCTTTATTTCGACTTCCACCCCTAAACCATTGTATAATGAAAATTAATTTTTTTCAAGATATTAACAATATTTTTAATTATGCATGGAGGAGACATACCTGTTGAGATTGGAAACATCTCTTCACTCCAATTTCTATTTATCCATCACAATAACCTAACAGGTATAAAGCAATCATACCTCTCACTTCTTCAAGTGTATCTGCATTAATTTGGGAAATTCCTCTTTCCTTGAAGTTTATTGATTTCGGAAGAAATGAATTCTTTGGAAGATTGCCTAAAGATCTATGCTTCAGACATCCAAATCTGAATATATTTGACCTTGGTTTTAACTTACTTGCAGGCAAAATTTCTTCTAGTATTTCACATTGCAGTGCGCTCTTGTCCATTGACTTAAGAGTCAATAGCATTAGAGGTATATATCTTTTTTTTTTACTGTAAAATAATTGAAACAATTTTATATTTCAGATTATTGTAATCAACATTTTTAAAATGCATACACACAGGAAGTCTACCCGCTGATATTGCAAACATTTCTCGGCTTCAAGTTCTACGTCTATATATTGTCAAACAATATTTTTGGTGAAATTCCTCGGTCATTATTTAACCTATCTAATTTATACGATTTATGGCTGTCAAATAACCAACCTGTTTTTGGTAATATTTCTTTACTGGTGGATCTTGATGGAAAGTATTGAACCGCGACCAGCCATGTATCAATATTGACTCGATCTTGATGGAAAGTATTGAACCGGTCATGCATCCATATATATTGACTCGATCTTGATGGGGAATCTGTATGAGACAACATTTAGAGACGAAAAGTGAAGCAAAACTTCATAATTTATATACTGGCAAATGCTTATTTATATAAATGTTGTTAAAAAACAACTTTCTAGAAAATTCATTTACAGTAATATATACGTACTACTTTCTTAATTCTATTAGAAAATTTCACTTTGACCAATGTGGAACTGATTATGAATGCTAATGTATAACACCTAAAATAACTATTTTGACATTATTTATTTACTTTATATCCTTATTTATTAAGTAGAGGATAACTGTAGATCACACATGATTATATTAGTAACGGCAGGAGGAGTCAAAAGTTTGGAAATTGACTCTTATATTAGAACAAAAAATATTTTTCAAAGTGAACACGTCTAATAGAACAGTGAGAGTAATATTTTTGGATAAATTACATGTACTTTTCTCAAATTTTGTCTTAGTAATTTTGTAATTTTATAAGGATTAATTACATTTTGCCCCCTTGTGTTTATAAGGTTGTTTGACTTTTATCTCATGTGTTTTCGAAATACATTTTTTGTCTTTTGAATTGTTATTGTCACAAAATTTATAGTTTTACCCCTCACATTTGCTTTTAAAGACAATTATAGTAATATATAACATAGCTTTTTGTGAATATGAAGGCCAATTTAAAATAGTGACAATTTAAAAGGTAAAAAGTGTATTTTAAAAATAAAAAGCGTAAAAAAGTAATTAAACCTTTTTATCAAATTATTAAACCCAACACTATACATGGAGTTGTTCCTCTACCTTCTATTACGGATCTCAGCAATTAAAAGAACGTCAACCTCTTGTCTTAAACCAATCATCTTTGAGAAATTGAGATGGAAACTACATGATCACTAGCATCATTATGTCATGATTTATTGAATTTCACATTGCCAAGATATGAGATTTGGTGTGAATTTATAGTTACTTGGGTTAGTTCTTTGACTGAACTTTTGAGGGTTAGTTCTAGCTAGTCATGGGTCATAATATATTAAAACACCATGGAATAATGGCCAAACTCCAAATGACATTACCAAAAAGATCTGATCCGAGCTTCAACATTTTCAACGTGCAGAAATAAGATTAACTTTAAACTTATTTCAGAGCCTACATAATTGTACTTCATCTCTTTACCTGTTTCACATAACACAATGTAGTTGGATGAATAAAGACTTAAGAACTGTGTATTTATTATTATTATTATTTTGCATGGTTTGAAATTTCATTTTCTATTCACATTGTAACCTTTATTCTCTTCTTTTTATCTTCTGTTACTTATCAGACAAGACAATATCGATTTTATCTTAAATAGTACCCAAAAGAACCGGCCACTTTTGGAGCTTGTTAAGAATTCGAACGAAGTGTCATTCTCTCTGTCTTCACAATTAAAGTTAAACTAAGAATTATCCGTCATCAACCAAAACTTACCATAAATTAACAATTATTTAGATATAGTAATTGTCATGGTATACGATGAGTAGATAAATAGAAAATAAGAAGATTGAGATTTATTTGGTACAAATGTTAAAGCTTTCAAATTAAATAAATAGAAACAAAATTGTATTAATTAAAAGAATTTTTATTGCTGGAGCCAATATTACACTCCAAAACAATATTTACATCATTGTTGCGATATTATCTCTGTTAATTCTCTTGCATTCCGATTAAGCTGATAAGGGATACTTTTGAAAAAAAAAAAAAAAAAGAAAAGAAACTGCAACATTAGATTAAGCTGATAAGGGATCATTTTGGGAAAAAAAATAGTGAATATTAATTATATATTCGCAATGCTAATGTTATATTGGGCCGACAAAATTTCAAATAAGCCGTAAATGTTTCACCCAATGTCTAAATAAGTTCCTAATATTATTTTTGGATTTATAAGAAAAAGCCCATAACGTTACAAAAAAGGGCCAAATTAGCCCCATCTCCATTAACCATATGCCACATCAGTTATTTTTGCTGACTTGGCTTCGCCACATCATTTTTTATTTTTTTTTTAGCTGACTTGGCTCCTCCACCCAACCCAACCCGTCTAGTCGGTCGTCGGAGCATTTTCTCCGGTCAATTCTTAAGGTCTTTTTCCTTCTCTTATTTTTCCTCTCATTCATTTTTCAAGGGAAGAAGGAAAAAGCTCATCGACAAATTAATAATTTGGAAAAAATGCAAGGAAAGAATGTCCCAACTTGTGGCCACAGTACCGGAATGCTACATCTAAACAACATGGAACATGACAGAACCGTATGCATAATTTCAACTATTTAGATATACTTAATTTTGAGCAGGGCAGATTAAGCCAGTAGCAAGTCCATGGTTACACAAAGCACATGCATGCAGTCCACAGCTTAAGTTTGCCAAGTTAATATCCATCTCCAACACGTACAAACAAAACAATGCATGTATGTATACGTCAGTTGGGTTGGAAATAATGAGTTCGATGACGATCTAGACTAGCTGAATAATACATATATAGGGGAATGAGGAGAGACGGTTTTGATAAGAATAAATCGAAAAATGAATGAGAGGAAAAATAAGAGAAGGAAAAGGGCCTTAAGAATTGGCCGGAGAAATTGCTTTGACGACATACTGGATGGTAGGTTGGGTGGAGAAGCCAAGTCAGCAAAAAAAAAAAAAAAAAAAGGATGTGGCGGAGTCAAGTCAGCAAAAATAACTGATGGGACAGAGGGTTTACAGAGATGGGGCCAATTTGGCCATTTTTTAACGTTAGACACTTTTTAAATCCAAAAGTAATGTTAAGGGATTTTTTGATCCAAAAGTAACGTTAGGGCTTATTTGGATTTTGGGCAAAACATTAGGAGTTAATTTATTTGAACCTTTACTCTAAATTGGGCGATAGTGTTTCCCATCTATTAAAGTTACTTGGAGAACTATAATTATTAATTTGTCAAACTTTTTGTGCAAGGAAATTTGTTAGAATTCGTCCATTTGTGATTAATATGTCTCACAAGAGGCAGGTCATGAGGCTGACGTGGGAGTTGCAGGATTCGTACTCTTGTCTCTCTAAAGTCAAAAGTCTTAACATTCCTTGGATACATCCAAGGCCAAATTCCTTAAGTACATATTAATTCTTCAAACTAGTAAAAAATTATCATAATATTTGTCACTGTTGTTTTCAATGAAATACTGCCAGTCCTTTCGGGTTATTGATTTAATGGACAATAACGACGTCTCCCTTTTATTAAAGTTATTTTGGGCACTATAAATATTTGTCAAACTAGTAGGGTCGACATTATAATTAATAAGAAATTAATCATTTGTCAAATATGCAAATCATTTTCGTTCGGTTGAATTCCAATCTTATGTGTGCATAAGTCAACTTGCACTACATTAGTTTGATTGAGTTCACGACGGACACCATGCGGCACACCCCACTTTTATCATACATGGAAAAGTTTATCATACTGTTACTGTTTTTTTCAATCAGATACTGCTTCATTCCTAATGAAGCTCTGCCATTGATGAGCAGCTCCTTCACAGTTGAGGCTGCTTTCTTAGCCATAAAGTCTCAAATAACATTTGATCCCTCCAACATCTTGGCCACCAATTGGACCAAAGGCTCCTCAATTTGCAATTGGATTGGCATTACTTGCAACCGTAAGCACCGAAGGGTCGCGGCCTTGAACCTTTCCGGTGTAGGATTCAAAGGCACAATAGCCAAACAAGTTGGGAATCTCTCCTTCCTGGTTTCTCTGGACATCAGCAATAACCATTTCCATGGCTACATTCCACATCAAATTGGCCATTTGAAGCAGTTGCGAACTTCATATATGAAGCTCAATGAGTTCATTGGGCATATTCCTGAGAGCATTGGATTTTTGACCAGACTTCAGGAATTACTCTTGTGAATAAACATTCTCAATGGATCTATCCCCCGTACTATTTTTAACATTTCTTCGTTCCGGCTGGGTTATTGATCTCAGTTACAATTACGAGCACCGTGGGAGTTTACCTTTCCGAAATTGGAAAGCTTCAATGTGTCAATGAATGAACTATTAGAGAATTAATTATAACAGATTCTCTTTCTATATGGTATCTCTTAATTTAGTCATCTGTACATATATAGATTATATTCTTAGGCATATTCTTTACTCTGTATATCTATATTCTTAGGCATATTCTTAGGCATATTTTTAGGTATATTCTTTCCTCTATATATCTATATAAATTCTTAGGCATATTCTTAGACATATTCTTAAGCATATTCTTTACTCTGTACAGCTATATATATTATCAATAACATACATCAAGGTCATCAAGCCTTATTCACTTTCATGGTATTAGAGCCTAATCTTCCTGGGCATATTTTCCTCTCTTTTTTTCTCTCCAGTCTCTAAAACTACCAGTCTCTTCAGTGGCTTCCGATACGACTTCCTCTTCCTCCAACGATCCTATCACTATCCAAAATTCTCAAGATCCTCAACATCCTCTCCTTACAATCAATCTCTCCAATATCACTAAATTGTCATCCACCAATTATCTCACATGGAGCCTTCAAATCCAGTCTCTTCTTGAAGGTTATGATCTTCATCACTTCCTTGATGGTACTCAAACTCCACCACCACCCACCATCACCGTCAATGGTGTTGCATCTCCAAATCCGGCGTACACAACCTGGAAGCGTTAGGATCGTCTCCTTTTTAGCGCTCTCCTTGGTGCCATCTCCGTTTCACTACAACCGCTTATTGCCTGCACCACCACTTCCCTTGATGCATGGCAAACCTTAGCTAATACCTATGCTAAACCATCTCGTGGTCATATTAAAAAATTGAAGGAACAATTAAAGAGGTGTAACAAGGGCTCACTATCAATTAGTGAATATATGCAGACGATAAAGACTCGTGCCGATGAACTTGCTCTTCTAGGGAAGCCAATTGATGATGAGGATCTCATTGATCGAGTTCTAGAAGGACTAAGTGATGAGTATAAATCTGTCATTGATGCCATTAATGCCCATGACACGTCAATTTCTTTTGCTGAACTTCATGAGAAACTTCTCAACAAAGAAGCATTTCTTCATACCGCTCAACCATCTTCTCTATCCCTCCCAGCCACGGCAAATCCCACGGCCTTCCGGAATCGTCCACATTGGCGTCCACCAGCCACCAATCCACACCAACTAGGCCCCACCACTATGCTTTCTCGTCATGATCAACGCCAACACAAACCTTATTTGGGTCGTTTTCAAGCATGCGGCACTCAAGGACACACTGCCAAACGATGCCCGATGTTTCGGCTCGTCACAAATCAACAATCACCAACATCTCGTCCTCAAGGCTCTCGGGGATCTCGCCTCTCCACACCTTGGCAACCACGAGCCAATCATACTATTCTGGGCAACAACACTACACCTACTTGGCTGCTGGACAGTGGAGCATCTCACCACGTTACGTCTGACCTGAGCAATCTCTCTCTTCATAGCTTGTACCAAGGATCTGATGATGTCATGATCGGCGATGGCTCGGCCCTTCCCATAACCCATACCGGTTCTACCACTATACCTACTTCCTCTCGCACCTTTACTTTACAAAATGTCCTTTGTGTCCCTTCCATGAAAAAGAACTTAATTTCGATTTATCAATTTTGCACTCATAACCATGTTTCTATTGAATTCTCACCCTCTGCTTTTCAGGTGAAGGATCTACCATGAAAAAGAACTTAATTTCGATTTATCAATTTTGCACTCATAACCATGTTTCTATTGAATTCTCACCCTCTGCTTTTCAGGTGAAGGATCTAAACACGGGGGCAATCCTTTTGATGGGTGAACCTAAGGATGGTATATATGAGTGGCTGACTACATCCCCTTCAGTTTCCTCTCCACCATTGCTTGCATTTTCCAGTGTCAAGACCACTTCGTCAGAGTGGCACTCTAGACTAGGTCATCCATCCTTCACTATTATGAAAAATATTGCTTCAAAATTTTCTCTACCATTGTCTAGTCCGTTATCCTCCTTCACACACTGTAATGCCTGTTCATGCAATAAAAGTCATAAATTCCATTTTCTTCTTCTACCTTAACCTTCATCCTCATGCCACCCGCTTGAACTTCTCTTTTCTGATGTATGGACCTCCCCTGTTTATTCTGTTGATGGTTTTCAGTACTATGTTATTTTTGTTGATCATTATACACGATATATTTGGTATTATCCCCTTAAACGGAAATCTCACGTGTATGATGTCTTTGTATGTTTCAAGGCATTAGTCGAAAACCAATTTAAACACCGAATTGTTACCTTCTATTCAGATAATGGTGGTGAATATCAAGCCCTTGATCGTTTCCTCTCCACCAATGGTATATCCCATCTTACTACACCACCCCATACACCAGAACATAATGGCTTTTCTGAACGACGTCATCGCCATATTGTTGAAATTGGTCTATCTCTCCTTACTCATGCATCAATGCCTTTAACCTATTGGACTTACGCCTTTGCCACTGCTGTATACCTCATCAACCGTATGCCCACACCCGCACTACATCTTTCATCCCCTTTTGAGAAATTCTTTGAGTCTCCACCCAACTACACTAAACTTCGGGTGTTTGGTTGCTTATGTTATCCGTGGCTTCGTCCTTATTCTCAACATAAACTTCACTCTCGT
This sequence comes from Leptodermis oblonga, assembly GCA_016801395.1. Lineage (NCBI taxonomy): Eukaryota > Viridiplantae > Streptophyta > Magnoliopsida > Gentianales > Rubiaceae > Leptodermis > Leptodermis oblonga. The sequence goes on along the minus strand of CM028758.1, from coordinate 9,523,492 downwards.
TCCACTCCTTGTGTTTTTCTTGGCTACTCTTCAACATAAAGTGCCTATATCTGTCTCGCTCTATCCACTTCTAAAACATACATTTCTCGTCATGTCAAATTTCTTGAAAACTCTTTTCCCTTTAGCACTCACCAATCCCATCTAGCTCGTCCCACCCCAGATATCATTTCCAAATGGCTTCCCCCGGTCCAAATCTTACCAACTTCAAGTGGCTCACTCAATACGCCTCCACAAAGGGATCCCTCATGTCAACATCCGTCACCATATACCCAAACAGCCCACTGTCCTTCCTCACCAGTCGACCGTCAATCCCTGCCCATAGACCTCCCTTTACTCGAACACAGTTCGGTTAATCGCCAAAAAACCATGGTCGACCATTTACCACTAGAACCACACACTTCTGAGACCTCTTCTGCTTCAATCATAGCGCCACCTACCCATCAAAACACCCACCCCATGACCACTAGAGTGAAAAACAACATCCACAAACCCCTAACCAAGATGAATCTCACTGCTATCATTTCTCAACCATCCGACATTGAGCCTCATACTATTTCCCAAGCCCTAAAAGATCCCAAATGGAGACAAGCTATGAATGATGAATTTGATGCTCTTGTTCAGAATGGAACTTGGGAACTTGTTCCGTCTACTTCTGTGCAGATTCTTGTTGGATGTAAGTGGGTTTTTCGTATTAAACGGCTTCCTAATGGTTCTATTGATAGGTACAAAGCCAGATTAGTTGCCAAAGGCTTTCATCAGCGACCTGGAGTGGATTATCATGACACTTTTAGTCCGGTTGTCAAGCCGACAACAATACGGCTTGTTCTAAGCCTGGCAGTCAGTAGAGGTTGGCAATTGCGACAATTGGATGTTAATAATGCCTTTCTTCAAGGCCATCTTTCCAAAAGATGTCTACGTGGCCCAACATCTAGGATTTGTTGATAAAGACAATCCAACACATGTATGCAAACTAAAGAAGGCTATCTATGGACTCAAGCAGGCCCCACGGGCTTGGTACCTTGAACTTCGCCAATTCCTCATTGAGTCTGGGTTCACAAACTCTCATGCAGACACTTCTCTATTCATTCTTCACTCAGGTGACACTACTATATATCTGCTTGTTTATGTGGATGACATTATTATCATAGGTACCAACACCAACATTATTCAGCGCTACATTGACCTCATGGCACAAAGATTTTCAATCAAGGATCTTGGCACCTTGTCTTATTTTCTCGGCATTGAGGTTCTACCCACTCCATCCGGTCTGTTGCTTACTCAAAGGCGCTACATCGCTGATCTTCTTGCCCAAACAAAAATGACTGGTGCAAAACCTGTTGCTACACCACTTGTTACAGATGGAAATCTCACACTTCATTCAGGTACAGCTCTAACTGACTGCACAGAATATAGAACAATTGTCGGCAGTCTACAGTATCTTTGCCTCACTCGCCCAGACATAGCATTTGCTATTAACAAGCTTTCTCAATTCATGCATCGCCCGACGTCTGAACATTGGAATGCTGCAAAACGACTGCTTCGATATCTATGTGGCACATTAACTCATGGATTATTCCTTCACAAGGCCAATCCACTTTCCCTTCATGCCTTCTCAGATGCTGATTGGGCTGGAAACAAAGATGACTATACCTCAACAAGTGCCTATATTGTCTATCTTGGTCGTCATCCTATTTCTTGGTCATCCAAGAAACAGCATACCGTTGCTCGATCCTCCACGGAAGCTGAGTATCGATCAGTTGCCGCTACTGCTTCTGAACTCAATTGGATTTGTTCCCTTCTCACAGAACTTGGCATCACTCTTCCTACACCGCCTGTTATCTACTGTGACAATGTTGGTGCCACCTATCTCTGTTCTAATCCAGTCTTTCATTCGCGCATGAAACATGTGGCAATTGATTATCACTTTATTCGGGGTCAAGTTCAATCAGGTGCTCTTCGTGTTACTCATGTTTCCTCAGCAGATCAACTTGCCGACGCTCTTACCAAACCGCTTCCACGAAGCCGCTTCCAAGATTCAAGGGTCAAGATTGGTGTCTCCTCCGGAGCTCCATCTTGAGGGGGCATATTAGAGAGTTAATTATAACAGATTCTCTTTCTATATGGTATCTCTTAATTTAGTCATCTGTACATATATAGATTATATTCTTAGGCATATTCTTTACTCTGTATATCTATATTCTTAGGCATATTTTTAGGCGTATTCTTTCCTCTGTATATCTATATAAATTCTTAGGCATATTCTTAGATATATTCTTAGGCATATTCTTTACTCTGTACAGCTATATATATTGTCAATAACATACATCAAGGTCATCAAGCCTTATTCACTTTCATGAACTAGAGGGGCCAATTCCAGCTACTCTTTCTCAATGCTCAGAAATCAAGTATTTTGCTGTGATACGCAATCATTTTACAAATACCATACCTTTAAATATTGGGAACCTGTCCAAACTAGAGGAGTTGTATGTTAGTAGCAACAATTTGGCTCGTATGTAAGACTTATCTTTTTCATTTATCATCCTTCCTCTGATTCATTGGCTACATCAATAATGCATACTTTACCGAAAGATCCTAAACCATACATTTTAATTTTTATCAGGCAGTCTACCACCATATATTTCCAAGACAACCATGAGGTTAATATTTATTATTAGTTACGTAAAGTTTGTATTCGTTTTTACGTTTTTCCCATATAAATTGCGTATAATTTTTATTCTTCTAATTTTGAACCCATAACTAATTAATTTCTAACAAAAATATACTTATTGTTCATTAAAAAAAATTACTATATAAAACTTTACTGACGTCCAATAGAAAGTTGCCTAGAGTGACAAAAGTATGGATTGTAAGAGTTGAAATATTCTTGTAAGAAGAAAATTAAATTTGGTTTCTTGGGTTGAATTATCGCGTATCATTTATAATTTCTTATGTATCGCCTATCTAAAAAAGTATAGACTGATGTATTGCCTACTTAAAAAAGTATTGCTTTTAAAAAAAAATAAAAATGTATTACTTGTTTCAAAAGAAAGAAGAAGTATCACATGTAAATAAAAGTATCGTCTTTAGTAAAGACAAAAAAATTATAAATTTTAAAGATTAAAATATAGCGTATAACTTCTTACATATCACCTGTTTTAGAAGACATTGAACGTTTTAAAAAAAATATCACCAATAAAATAACTCAACGATGTTCTTTACAATTTTCTTATTAGCTGATCTGTAGGAGCCAAGTTTCTTGGCAAATTTTAAAATTTTGCATTCTTTATTTATTGTAAAGAAAGGTTACCAAATATTGCTATTTAATTTTAAAAACTATTATAGTAACATAAATTTTATTTTGTGATATTATTAAATAATAAAAATTATTGTATTTGATGAATATGCATGGTATGAAAGAGTAGTTCTTCTGTGAAATAATTAAATAGACTGAAAATAATATATATTAACATTCTATAGGCGTGAAAAATGGGTGTAGTAAGTTAAAGATAAATTTGTACAAATAGCATGCTTATTTAGGAAAAAATGTTGACATTAATTAGTAAATACTCTGTTTTGCAATTTTTGAAGGGAAACTAGATGATACAATAAATTGGAGAAATTCCTCTGCCCTGAAGCTTACGGGTTTGGGAATCAATAAATTCTTTGGAAATTTGCCAGACGATCTATGCTTCAGATATCAAAATATGGAGTATTTAGAAGTTGGTGATACCCTACTCTCAGGATGAATTCCTTTGAGCCTTTCACATTGCAGTGCATTTCAACAACTTCACTTGTATTCTAATAACTTTACAGGTAATTTTGTTTTGACTTTCATCTATTAATCTTATTGAAGTGCAAGAATCAAAATAACTTTTATCAACATGTCAACATTTTATATCACACAGGGGACATATCAACCGGGATTGGAAATATATCCACGCTTCAATATCTATATATCTATAACAATGTTTGATAGGTATGTGACGGTCACATTTACTTGGTCAAATTAATGTAACATTAGAAAGGAGAATTTTAACTTAGCAAATAAGTTTATAGGTTCATTTCACTATTTCCCTGTTCCCTCTTGGCCTTGTCTTAATGTTGGCGTTAATTTGTTTATTGCTTTGGCAGGGAAATTAGATTTCTATTTCGAAAACTGCTCTTCCTTGTGGGGTATCATATTGGGAAGAAATGGATTCACTGGAACCTTGCCTAAAGATCTATGCTTTAGACAACCAAACTTGGGAAATTTAGACCTTGGTCATAACCTACTTGCAGGACAAATACCTTTTGGTCTTTCACATTGCAGTGAACTCCCCTACATTGACTTGAGTTTCAATAAATTCAGAGGTATATATCTCTATTTTGAATGTAAAAAAGTTGAAACAATATTATATATCAGACTGTAATCAACATTTTTAATATGCATATATGCAGGGGGCATACCTGCTGATATTGCAAACATTTCTTGGCTTGACAGTTTACGTCTTCAGTCAAACAACATTACCGGAGAAATTCCTCCGTCATTATTTAATAAATGTGGTTTAAATGAATTACGCCTATCAGATAACCATCTTGTTGGCAGTGTTTCTTTATTGTTTGATCTTCAAGAAAATGAATGTTGGTATTAATGTTTATTTATTGCTGGATCTTCATGCAAAGTACTGACTCGTGATAGGGAATATTCAGAGACGAAAAGTGAAGCAAACCCCATATGTAACGGTTCATGTTTATTGATACAAAATGAAGCTTCTTGAATAATATATATATATATATATATATATATTTAGTTTGAGCGTCATTAATTACTACATTACTAATCCAATTGTGGATTCTTCTATTACAAGAGCCTTTTTTCTGTGCTTCCAGTTGTGATAAGATAGTCTCATGCCATGAGAAAATGTTTTCGAGTTGAGTCATTGCTTTCTCCTGCATCTTTCGTAACTCTAAACATGCAGAAAAAAATAAAAAGGTCAAAAGAATCATCTCAAACAATGCATTATATAAGAAAGGCAAGCAATACACATACCTTCCTCATAATGCCGATGCAGTTCATCCTTTCGAATCATCAAATTGTTCAAGGATAGGGAAGTCTCATTAATTATACTTAGATTCAATCTCCTTAAGGTACTCAGTTCTCATCTATACTTGATTTGTCAAATTGGAGACAAGTAGTGAAGATCAGCAATAGTATTCAAATCTCTCTTCTTCTTATTGAGTTTTTTTTGGATGAACTTCTGACTGAGTTGTTTTCCTAAGATTTCGGCCGAGTAGTAATCATCATTCCTAGCAATCCAACCATATAAATCACTCCCTTTTTCAGATGAATAGTAATACTCCTCCTTCCAATGATGGTTTGCTTTAAATATTTTCTCAAATGCCATTGCATTATTAAATCCATGCCAATCTTTGCTGAACTCCACTAGTGTGTATCCTGAGAATTCCTTGAAAATCCACAAAGTTTTAACTCTCAATGGATTTAACCCTTTGTTGGAAAGATCATCCTTTAGCTTAGTGCTACTTTCGCCAACATATCGACCACCGCTCCTCTAGCGAGGCATATATGAATTCTTCATCGGCATGGCTGTCTTCATCGTCAGGACTAGTGTTCATACTAAATTTCATTGGCTGTTCAGTTCTGTCCAAATCATTCTCGATGTACCTAGCCAATCCAAGAGGTTTTCCCCGTTCCTTGATCTTTCTTTGCTTTGAACCAGTAGACTCTCCCGAAGCGTGTTAATGCGCAGGCCCTAGAATTGGAACAGGCGGCCTTTTCCAGGTTAGAAAGGGCATCCATACTTCTCTTCTGAAACTCTCAACTCCTTGAGATCATTTTTAAGTTTCTGATAGCATTTCATGTCATATTCTTCGAGGTCTGATTCACTTAAGTGAGCTTTCATCTACCGAAGAGCAAGACATATACTAAAGAAAATTAAGCCTGAAATCAAATGTGCAAAAGAAAATGTTAGCAGATGAAGCATAAATACTGAATCAAACAAGAAAAATAGATCATATTAGTAACTAAGAGATGCAAAATCAAATTGAGATGGAGCTGAAAATAATTCCTGGTATTGATATGTGGAGTAAAAAGATGCACACAAGAAACATGAATAAGTTTCTAACATAGAGGAAACACCAAAAAGGAAAAAAAAAAAAAAGAAAAAAAAAGGGGCTATTTTCAAAAAATAGTTCATGAACACAAAAGAATATCCCAAATCAAAAAGCCACTTTTTTATTTTTCAGGGAAAAACCAAAAGCTTCCCAGAATACCCCATGTTATCTTTTGAAAGAGCAAGAAAAAGTATTACCAGATACAGAGGCAAGAAAAACAGAGAGAAACAGTACATTCATAATCTCAGACACTATTTTCGTAAAAAGTAATAATAAGAACATAACCCCAAACTAGGAAGCAGAGTAACAATCAGAACCAAAACAAAAGCAATGGTAATAATATAATAGAGATTAAACAGCAGTAACAGGATACCGCAACAATCCCAAAAACATCCCACAAATGTAGCAAGAAAAAATAGTAGGCAAACAATAGAAATAATACAGGATTAAACAATAGAAATAATTTATTGTTAATAATATTAAATAAATTTTGTTTAGGGAAAATTTTCCCTATTATAATTTTATTTTTCGATTGTCATAAAATAAAATAAAATAAAATAACGAAAGTAACTAATAATTCAATTCAATAAATATTTATTAAAACACTAGAATATTCATTGTTTTTGGAAATAAAATTACAGAAAAAATTAACAATTAAAAGTATTTAAATGTCATAAATTAATTAATCTAATGAAGCTTGTATCGAAATATACATCATAAAAGATCAAAATATAACAAGCATAACCTCAGACACCGTATAAACACGCTAGAACATAAACCTGTGCAGGAAGGACCAGTGGGCACTGAATTTCCATCTAAAGTTTCAAGCCCAAAACAACAGAGCATCTTGGCCGCCGATTCTGTTGAATTGGTGATGAGGCAGCATCTTCTTTAGTTCTGGTTTGAAGCAGCTTTTTTCTTAGCAAAAATTGAAGCAACTTCATCTGATTGGATGGACAGATTCAGTTTGAACGAGAATTGTAGATGAGATTGCAGAGTTAGAGAAATGGCAGGAACACTTCTTTCCAAAAAGAATCATTATTACGTGGGAAGGTTAACAAAAAAGAGGATTTTTTTTTTCTTTCTTTCTTTTTCACTTAAGAAAAAAAAAAAAAAATGTCTTTCAAGTTCCAGGAGGCCTCTTACGTTGAGTATCAACTTCGGAAATGATCCAAAGTAGACTATCGAAAATACAACAAGCGGGGATACAAAATGTGAACCTTGCGGTTCAGTCTTTTTTTTTTTTTAATTCCTTTAATTTTTCACAATTAATAAAACAGGTAACTGATGTGATGCAAAAAATACACTTCTGGATGATGCTTCTTCGCGGCCTAATAAAACCTTGTGAAAAGCAACAGCCCAATCCGAACGAAGCCTCGTAGGGAATGAGGAACAAGAAAGGCCCAATTTGGATGAAGCTTTTTACTGTGAAGGAGAACGAACCACTCTGAGGACCGATCTGGGTAACTTGATTCAACAGTGGTGATGAAGCTTGATGATTTTGCACTGTTCCGGTGACAAAATGGAAATTAATCAGGGAAAGGAGCGGGGCATTCCCCCCTGTATAGGCTCCGACGATCAAGTCAGTAATATGTAAGAGAAGAATAATATTGAACAAGAGCTTTAAGAGAAATTGTAATAAGAGAGAATTGCTTATGAATTACTTATGAGAAAGTCACTTGCCAGAAATTACTTACCTGAAATGAACCTTGTGCCTGAATATTTTATAGGCTCACCTTGATAGTTCCGTTGGATAATGATGACATGCGCTCCCACTTATTCCTCTTTTTATGATGACTTTAGCCGTTCCAGGAATAATGGCTTTAACTTGGCTCCTTTGTCATTACTGCTCCTGCATATATTAAATTTGTGGCCCTACCATGATATCTAAATGTCGTGATAATGTTCTTTATCTCAAACCAACTTAAGCTTTATTGACCTAAATTTTGCAGACCTAAGCATTCCTGGATTTAGTTATCCTGTTACCGATCTAACTTGAGCTTTGACACATATCGTTTACCGATCTAAGCTCCTCAAGTGGGGTTATACTTTATGTTGACCGACCTAAGCTTATCAAGTTGGTTTATCTCGTTTACCAACCTAAGATTACCAAGTTGGTTTATAAAGTTTTCCGATCTAGGCCTCTTTAGCTATCTTGTTTACCGATCTAAGTTCGTCCCGGGCCATCTTGTTAGGTCGGTTTAATGATTCTTCCAACCTGATCATGATTATGGGCTCTATATATGCATCTTTTCATTCTTCACTGTTAACCTTTGTTTTAGTCTATTGGGCTGAGCCTAATGTAAATTCTATTTCATGCACATCAGTAACCAATCACATTTAATTTTAAAAAAACAAAAAACTAAACATGAATAATAAAAATTATTCGGACAACTAAAAATTACTACCTTTTGTTAATTTACCCTATCCATTTGTTAATTTACCCTTTCCATTTAAATTAAGTGCGGGATTGGTTATCCATTGATTAAAAACTTAAAGAAAGTACAAAGAGAGAGGTAAAAACCATCTACTATTTTAGGGGTAAAAATTATTTGATTATTTTTAACTATGTATATTTATTTTCTTAAATTACTTGCATTGAATTTTTTTTATTATTAATTGTGGGATTAGTTACCGTTTTTATTAAAATAAAAATATTAAAAAACCAATTAAATCATCATTCTTTACAATTAGCGATATTTGTTCTTATTTACAGGCATCTTTCGCCTAAGATAATTTTCGTGATAAGTGTTTGATGTTTTTTCTTCGAGTTTATTGGGGCCTAGAATATATCGTTCTTCTTTATCATCGCTCTTTTCATCATCTGTTTCCCAATGGTCATATTCAGTCTTTTCATTCATTGTCTTCGTTATCACTACGGGTAGGCCTGGCAATCTGACTCATGACCCGTCAACACAACCCAATCCGTCCATCTTTTTAACCTGTTGGGTTAGGTCGAACAGGTTACGGGTTGAACGGATCACGGATAAAAACTTGACCCGTATATAACGGGTTGGGTCGGGTTGAATTAGGGTCAATCCGTGGGTTTGCAATTTTTCTCAACTTGCTCAACCCATCTAATTTTTCTTCATTACTGGCCCCCGGGTCAGATTACGTCTAAACCAAAATTGGTCCGCCGGATCACACATATTGTATGCATGTGATCATTTCCCTGGTTTGTGTGTGCTGCGCGTGTTTGTGCATGTGCTTTGTGTGTGGTTTTGTGCGCTGGGTGTGTGTGTTTGTGTGTTTTCTTTTTTAAAGCTCTGTGTGTGTCAGTGTGTATAATAATGTATATATATATATATATAATATAATTTTTATTTCTATTCCTTTAGATCTTCTGGCAAGTTTCCAAAAAAATCTATTTCTTCCCAAACTGATATCTTTCAAGGCAGAGGAATTTCCCCAACTTAAATATAGTTTCCCTTCAAAAATTGCAAAACAGAGTGTTTACTAATTAACCCCAACTTCTTTTCCTAAATAAGGCATGCTGTTTCCAACTTAAAGTACCATTTTAGTCTTACCAGTCAAATTGTTGTTACTTATGTCCAAGAGCTCTAAGTTTGGACAGGTTGCCGATATTTGCAGGTAAGAAATTTGCAAATTCATTGGTTGACAAACTAAGGAACTTGATTTCCGAACATTGAGAAAGTGTAGCTGGAATTGGCCCCCTAGTTTATTATTTGAGACGTAAGTTTTAGACATCCAAACCTTTGAGTATTAACCTAGTTGTTCATAGGCCGATTTTGTTCTAGTCTTTCAAATTTGTTGCAAATGTACTCTATTACATTAATTTGAATTCAAATAATTCCATATATCTTTATTTTGATATCCCATCTCTTCATCCTATCATAGTGCTACAATTAAAATAAATAGTTTTCTTAAACTATCAACATAATTTTTATTAATCAAGTAGGAGGTATACACTTGAGATTACAATTAAACATTTCTATATCTTCACAAAAATAGTCTGATAATTTACAAATTTAAACCCCAACAGAACCATCAGAAAAAAAAATTAACAATAATAAAGATTAGGCACAATTAAATAAATATATTTAAAAACAAGATATCCAAATTAAGAAATATAAAGAGAGAAAATGTATAGATGTATAAAATACGCTATTGGGTGATACTTAACACTTCATAATGTATTTGTATTCATTTCAATTCTGTTATCGTCACAAAAAGTGTCAGATGTATGCAGTTGATCAACAAAATAAATTTACTTAAACTACGACTATCTATTTTTCTTTTAATTAAATGCAATACATATTCAATTTATTTTATTTCTTATTGTATATATTGACCGAAATGCCTCGAAACTAAGGCATTCAACCGAAAATTTAGCGCCGCTTGCTATCAAGATGTTTTACCGACACTTACTCTGGGACTCGGCTACCATTGAGTAGCTCTTCCTTTATTGGTGTCGTCAACCACCGTGAATCTTCTTGTGGATTGCGTATACAAATGCCAGTGATCCCTTCATAACATGTACATCTAAATTTGCATTGCAACCCATGGTTTTATGTCACTCATTTTGAAGTGCGGTCACCTTCGAAATCGATCAACCATGAACATGTTTTCAAAGATGTCCCATACAATGCTACGACAATCTAATTATAACAAAATCTCTAATCTAAACTTTTAAATTTATAATCTAAATTCACATTAAAATATCGTAATATAAATTCAAAAAAACAAAAAAAACTACAAAATATCAATTTTAATTTAACTCAAACACAAATTAATTTAATAATTTACAAATTTAAACCACTGCATTCCCCATTGGGGTGGAGGAGGACTGAATCCATCATTGTTTATTGTCAACCGTGTGTATTGTGCTAAGTTTACTGTCAACGATTGAATAAAAATGATCAACGCTAATCCTCGCATATTTTCCTCAACAGTTAAAGTAAGAAGATGAAAAAGAAAAAAGAAATATAGAAAGTTCAAGGCAGAATTCGTCCAACGGCCACCTTATTAAATAAGTTTACAAATTTGTTGGTTCATCGTTTTGGTATGTTTTTTCCAAATGTCAAATTTAATGGCCTTCGACAAAAAAAGAAAAAACAAAAGGAAAGAAGAAGTTAATTTCAATGGCGTGGAAATTTTTTTTTTTGAGCTTCTAGATTTTGCAGTTCATGCCACCGTCTGAAATGGATCATTCGTGCTTCACTTTAAGCTTTTTAATTTAATTTTATTTTATATTCACCATTCTCCTTTGGCCAGCATGAAACTATAAACTACGTGTAATTTGTGTTCAAAGAGCCCAAAACTACATGAAATTACTAGATAGGCATAATATAACTATTTAGCCATTAAATCTGGGAAGGCAACTTATATCCTTTGAAAAACTGATGATAAAGACATCTTTGAGAACTAAACAAAAAACCATATTATAAGGCTCCAAAAGCGCAAGCTAACAAACACTTATTGTAAGTATCAACTTCCGAATTATCGAAAATTAAACAAAATATGCCACAAAATGTATATGGACCATTGGTTTTGATTTCATTTTTAATTTTACTTTTGTGTAAGAAATAAAATGGATAACTAAACTCATCCTTAATTTTTTATATTATATACAATACATACACACTGTTTGTTTTGTTAGAATTCCACACTAGAACTAGAAGTCCAATTGACTGACTTGAAATATTTTAGCCCAAATCACACTTCATTTTTCATTTGTAAGGAATCCATTAATTTATTATTAATTTCTTTGAGGAGCACGGGAGTTGAGTCAATGTGTCAAGTTGAATGTCTTATTTTATTACCCTAAAATCATCTGATCAGTTTTCACTTTTCAGTGTTCTTCTTGTCTAATATCATTATCAACAGTAAACTTTACCTACAGAGGAAGAACCTCTAATCCTGCATTCATCCATCAAAAATCTGGAAACACAGAAAACTACAGTCACTGAATTGAAGGTTAGAAGAAGTATTCTAATTATGGCTAACAACTTTGTTTTCAGAATTGAACAGAGAAAAAGTACCCTTTGTTTTGGCTTCCATAGTTATCACAATACGCTATGCATCAGACGCAACAATTTCCGAAGAAGACGATGGCTGAACCTCACAGGCAGCAGCAGCAACGGGAGAAGCAACACCAACACCACATCCCATCGCATTGACATACTTCACTGTCCTTTTCTTGCGCGGGCTCCAATTCTCAACCGCCAGCGTACTCTGCAATTGAGTCCCCCGGCAAGTTTTCTGAGCCTTCCTCGCGTCTTCCTATGCTGCTTCTCCGACGAAGCTGACGCAATAGTTCCAACGGAACACCCTCCGCTGTCGAGACTTCCTTGTTGGTGCAGGTGATTGACGGCGTTCAGTGTTTGGAGAGAGGTGAAGCAGCATTCCTGCCATTTCAAATCGTTGATCACGTCTTCCAGTGATAGGATTGTTGAGCGGGTGGGGTTCATGAGCTCCATTTTACTCACAACCTCAAGAAAAATACCCTGTGTATGAAATTAAAGGAGCAAAAAATAGTAACAATGACAACAACAACAATAATAGAAACAGGAATGGAAAAAATGAGAAGCCTAATAACACATTGAAGCCTGACCTTGTTAGTTCTGTGTATCTTTTTGAAGCTGTGCATATGAAATGGTCTGCAAAAGGGAAAAGGATACAAATACAAATCCACACTTCATCTTCTTCACATGAATCAAATCTCTAAAAACTATAAGAACTAAGTCTCTGATTTTTCCAGAAAACTGAGGAGGAAAAACAGAGACTAAATTCAGAACCATTGACCAAGCGATTGAATTATTTTTATAGTTCATTCAGTACTGAAGCACTCACATCACATGGAGAAATACAGAAAAATATTTATCTAAGAAAACAAAGCTCTGAACACAAGAATAATACGCGATCGAATTCCCACTTTCGGCTCCACTTAACCATGCCGGCCGCCCATGGAGGGGGGCCGGGGGCGGCCGGGGCCTCCACCCTCCCTCCTATACGCAGCTTATTCTCCGGCCCAAACACAATCTCCCTGCTGACGGTGCAACAATCTGCAAGCACCGTGGCATTCCCGCTGTTTTTTTCACCTCCGCCCCGATACAACGTTACTCAGAGCCACACGCCACATCCCTGATCGGGAAATTTTTGCAGGGCCGACTGATGAGTGTCTTTTAGTTGTTTTATTTTAGCGTCTCTTAGGTGATTTTCACGGGTATATTTATTGTTTTATGAAGCCAAGAGCAGGTGTTTAGAGACTGAGTCAAGAAAGAAAGGAGTGAGCTAAAAGAAGGAAAAAAGGGGTCCGTTTGAGCAAAAGGAAGGTAGCAGCAGGAAATGGGCAGCCATGGAGAAATTTCAGTTGTTACCGTAGTGAATCAAGAGGCAAAATTCCAGTAGCAGTAAAATTGGAGAATTATCTTGGATGAAAGTAATTGCTGGAAATAAGGGAAGAGAGAAGTAAATATTCAGTTTCCTTACTTGAAGAAACTGAATTATTTTGGAGTCATTGTTATCTAGTATAAATAGGGGAGCCTTTGAGGCATTTAGCATTCATCATTCAGCTTTTAGCTTTTAGTTTCATACGTTAGTTTAGTTTTTTCCAGCAAGAATTCTCTTTAGTTCTTAGTTCTCTTTTATTCAACTTATCTCCTTTGAAGCTTTGATACAATCTTTAGTTTTATTTAGTTCTTCTTTAAGTTCTTCAAATAGTTTTATATCAGTTTTTCCTTCGTTTCTCGTTCTGGGATTAAGGAAAAATTGGTATAATAAAGTTTGGAATTGTTTCTTGTTGCTGAATTGTTCTCGTTCAGGCCTCGATTTGCCCAAACGGAGGGTTGGTTCAGACCTGCAATTATTAATAAGTATTCCATTTCCTTTCCTTCTTCTTTGTTGCTTCATCCTATGGCTTTTACATTAAATAGGTGTGTATTTGCCATGACTATGACAAACTAAACTCTTTTATTCCGGCATTATGTGATGAAGTAGATCTATGCACGTATGAAACATAGGATTAATATTGGTTCCAGTTCTTGTATTCTTATTTATCTTGCGCACATAAGTCTAAATGCTAGATTTAATTAAAGTCTGATCAACTTTTGTTTAATCTGGTAAAGTCAACTAGCGACAAACCTACCGTCGGGTAGTACAAGATAAATAGGTAACAACTTCTAAAGTTAACCCGATAGAAGTGTTAGTGTTGGGTCCTCCTAATAATTAATGCTGCTAATTATATTAATAGGTGTCGTAGGGAACCCACGGCCTGTTAGTTTGGTTAGTTAGAGAGGAAGTCGTGTCGTAGGGAGCTCACGGCGATTACCGACACACTAAGGGGGGATTTGGTTATGTCGTAAGGAGCCCACGGTAACCTATAACCAGCTGATACATTGTTCTTGAATTTATTTGTGACGTTAATGATTGCATGCATAGATTGATTTGATTCATATAATGTTGGAATACTCTTTTAAGTGATAATTTATTTGTTCTTGTGAAGTTTTAGTTTTTTTTATAAGTGGCAAATTTTAAAGGTCTCTCTGAGACACAAAGGTGATTGCAAATCAAACCATTTTTCAAATCGATAGGAATATAAGAGTTTAAGTCTACTGTTCCCTGCGGATCGACCCTGCTTTCTATACTATTTGTAGTAATTTCTTGCAGGTGTAAGCACTAATGTCTGAGCATTCTGAACCTGACCCCATTCTGAACTTTGAAATGGGGGACAGACAAGAAGAGAGGTGTGAAGAAAGAAGGGAGGATGCCCCACCTGTTAGGGAACCAACTTTGAAGGAATTAAGCAACCATCAGACTGAAGACAGAGCTTCTGCGGTAGTCCGTCCAACTTTGCCGAATGGATTCCCTTTAAAAAGTGGTTGGCTCGATGGGATTCCCAAGTACCATGGACACAGGGGGGAAAACCCACATAACTTCCTCGATGAGTATGTAAAAAATTGCAAGGTGGGTAAGTTGCCAACAGGAGCAACCTTAGACCAGCTCAAGTTGGTAGCTTTTCCCTATGTGCTAACCGGCCAAGCCAACAGATGGTTTTCCTCACTCCCTGCAAACTCCGTCACAGAATGGGGGCATTCTTGAAGATATATTTTCCTTCCACCAAAACTAATACGGTGATGAAGGAAATCAGCAGCATCCGACAGGACTACGATGAATCCCTAAGTAATTACTGGCTTCGTTTCAACGAGCTAGTGGAGAGATGCCCGAACCACAAATACACTGATGCACAACTGCTCTAGTACTTTTATCATGGCATGATGGGAGAAGAAAGGAAGCTGATGGATTCCTCTAGTGGCGGAGCTTTCCAAAACAATACAGTCACCCAAGCAAGGAAAGTCATCGAGGATGTCATTGGTTCGAGGGGAGAATTTGATGAACCAGTCCGTATGATCAAACGGAATGCCGAAGTCAGGCTCGTGGATGATACAGGAGATGAGAAGATAGATAAGTTGACCGCTAATGTGGAGAAATTAACAGAGTTAGTAGCAAAAATGGCCACGGCAGGTAGCAGCAAAACAGAAGGGCAGCGTCAACAATATAGCAAACCAGAAGAGGAGCTCTGTGGGATTTGTGGAAACAAGGGTCATCTAACTCATCAATGCAATCTCGCACCAAATGACCCTATTGCTCAAGCAAATGCAGCTGGGAATTGGAACGCACATAATTATGGAGGGAATTAGAATAGGCAGCAACAAAGAAGAGATCCTTATTCGAATACCTACAATCCCGGATGGAAGGATAACCCAGTGTTCAGTTGGAAGATTTCAGAACATAGTGAACAAAACCAGGGCCAGCATTCAAATCAGCAAGCCCAAAACCAAGGCTTCAACAACAATCGAAACCAAGGGGCATCGTACCGACCGCCTCAACAGAGAGGGTTTCAGAATCAGAATCAATAAAGGGGTGGTAAATCAATGGAGGATGCAATAGGTGACTTGTTTGAGCAACAAAAGGAGCAGAGAACAGCAATGGATGGGATAGCACAAATGATGTCTCAACTATCTGCCTCCATCCAAGAACTTAGGGGAAATCAGGGTAAGTTACCTTATCAAGTACAGGTTCCACCTAAGGAGAATGTGAATGAGATCACTTTGAGGAGTGGCAAGGTTTTGGAGCCTGTAGTAAAAAAATCACCATCAGCAAGGTTCGATTTGCCCAAATCAACCGTGGTCCCAGAAGTTGATCAGCCAGATGCAGAACCTGAACCAATGGCTGAACCAATAGAGATCCCCACCCCCGCTCCAAGTCTGAAGGGGGGGAATCCGTACAGAGCTCCCCCATTTCCAAACAGCTTAAAACCGAAGGCCAAGAAGCCAAAAGAAGACCCTGTGGACTACTTGGCGGTGTTCGAGAAAATGGAAGTCAACATCCATTTCCTTAAGGCAATCAAACTTCTGCCAGTTGGGAAGTTTCTGAAGGAGTTCATGGCAGGAAAGCCAAGGGGAGCAAGCAAGGTGGTGCTAGGTGAGAACGTTTCTGCCGTCATTCAGAAAAAGCTTCCCCCTAAATGTAAGGACCCAGGTATGTTTTCCTTGCCTTAAAAGTAGTTATCCAACTAGCTGATAGGTCATGTGTGCACCCTGTAGGGGTACTTGAAAATGTGTTAGTACGTGTGAACTCTTTTGTGTACCCTGCGAATTTCTATGTTGTCAAGATGAATAATGATCCTGCTAAAGAATCTGCGGGTGTGTTGTTAGGTCGGCCTTTCTTGAAAACTGCTAGGGCTTTGAT
The DNA here is from genome assembly GCA_016801395.1 of Leptodermis oblonga. Lineage (NCBI taxonomy): Eukaryota > Viridiplantae > Streptophyta > Magnoliopsida > Gentianales > Rubiaceae > Leptodermis > Leptodermis oblonga. Next base: position 9,506,671 of record CM028758.1, on the reverse strand, counting down.
TAATGTATATAATGGCTCCATATGCTTAGAATATTATGGTGAGAAATACACATTTAGCATCAAGAATGCCATGAAATATCCATCTGATGTTGAGAATGTGTATGGCATTGATGTAATTGACCCCCTTGTCCAAGAGCATCTTGAGACTTATTTTTTGCAGGACAAGCTAGAGGCAGTGCTGACACAGAATTTCACCGATATTGATGCCCAAGAGTTGAGTGATGAAGAGATTAGGGAGCCAATCATGTCCCTGTATGCAGTTGAGGCAGCACCTAGTACTAGACCTCAGATCTATTTGCCCAAGCAGACGAGTGCTAACAGGCCCTTGCCATCTATAGTTAAAGCTCCAAAGCTTGAACTAAACCCTCTCCCTGACAATCTGAATTATGCCTATCTAGGAGAGGGCGAGACACTGCCAGTCATAATCAGTAAGTGGTTAACTATGACCCAGGAGGACAGATTGCTTCGAATTTTGAGGAAGAATATAAAGGCAATTGAGTGGACCTTGGCTGAAATCACTAAAATCAGTCCCGACATATGTCAGCACTACATCTTCTTGGAGCCTGATGCTAAACCTGCTCGAGAGCATTAAAGGAAGTTGAATCCAAATATGAGGGAGGTGGTGCTGAAGGAAATTTTGAAGCTCTTAGCCATGGGGATCATCTACCCAATTTCTGACAGTAAGTGGGTAAGCCCGGTCCATGTTGTTCCAAAAAAGGGAGGGTTTGAAGTGGTGACCAATGAAAAAAAATGAGCTAGTGCCGATGCGCCTCCTTACTGGATGGCGCATGTGTATCGATTTTCGGAAGTTGAACTCGGCAATAAGGAAGGACCATTTCCCCCTACCGTTCATTGATGAGATGCTCGAAAGGTTGGCAGGAAGGATGTTCTTTTGTTTCTTAGATGGCTGCAGTGGGTACTTCCAGATCTGGGTGAACAAAGATGATTAGGAGAAGACCACATTTACATGCCCTTTGGTCTGTGCAATGAACCGGGTACTTTTCAGCGGTGCATGGTGAGTATTTTTTCGGACATGATTGAGAAGTGCATCGAGATTTTCATGGACGACTTCACAGTGTATGGAGATTCGTTTGACGAACGTTTGGAGAGTCTGGATATAGTTTTGGCAAGATGTGTGGAGAAGAATTTGATCTTGAATTATGAGAAGTGCCATTTCATGGTAAATGAAGGAATTGTACTTGGGCACAGAATCAGTTAAGAGGGAATAGAAGTAGACAAGGCAAAGGTGGAGCTGATTTCAAAGCTTCCTTACCTGACAAGTGTGAGGGAGATTCGTGGCTTTCTGGGGCATGCTGGTTTCTATAGAAGATTTATCAAAGATTTTGCAAAAATGGCCCAGCCACTAACTAATCTGCTGAAAGACGACGTTCCGTTTGACCTAACGGACGACTGCAAGAAGGCCTTTGATCTTTTAAAAGGCAGATTGGTTTCAGCTCCAGTGATTCAACCACCCAACAGGGAGCACCCTTTTGAGCTCATGTGCAATGCAAGCGATTATGCAGTAGGAGCGGTACTTGGCCAAAAAATAGGAAAGGAGAGCCATGCAATATATTATGCCTCCAGGACTTTGAATCCGGCCCAATGAAATTACACCACTACAAAGAAAGAGCTCTTGGCCGTTGTTTTCGACTTTGATAAATACAGACAGTACTTGCTAGGATCCAAAGTGGTGGTTTACACAGATCATGCGGCTTTGAAGCATTTGCTAGCAAAGAAGGAGTCGAAGCCTCGACTGATTAGATAGGTCCTGTTGCTCCAGGAATTTGACTGGGAGTTAAGGGACAAAAAGGGAGCAGAGAATCATGTGGCAGACCACCTAAGCAGGCTGTTGGTTCCGGAAGAGAAAGTACCTATCAAAGAAACATTTCCGGAGGAACATCTCTATGCAGCCGACACTGTACCACCACCCTGCAATTTGCTGCTTGACGTGCTGACAAGTGAGAAGCATCCTGACCCTTGGTACTCTAACATCGTGAATTATTTGATCGCAGGGGTATTTCCACCAGAGTATTCACGAGGACGACGTGAGAAGCTAATAAGCGACAGCAAGTACTACATATGGGATGAGCCGATCTTGTGGAGGCTTGGACCCAATCAGATCCTTAGGAGGTGTGTTCCAGAGTGGGAACATGAGGACATTCTCCGACACTGTCACTCATTTGCCTGTGGAGGCCATTTTGGGCCAAAACGGACTGCAAGAAAGGTAATGCACAGTGGATTTTATTGGCTGACATTAAACAGAGATGCATATCTGTTTTGCAGGAAGTGTGACAGATGCCAGCGAGGAGGAAATATAGGTGTTCGAGATGAGATGCCTCAAGTTCCGGTAAAGGTTTGTGAAATTTTTGATGTGTGGGGGATGGACTTTATGGGTCCATTCCCTGCATCAAATGGAATGTTATATATATTGCTGGCAGTTGACTATGTGTCCAAATGGGTGGAAGCAAAGGCTACCCGAACTAATGACTCAAAGGTTGTTGCAGATTTTTTGCAGGCTAATATTTTTTGCAGGTTCGAAGTGCCTAAGGCAATCATTAGCGATCGAGGAACACATTTCTGTAGCCGAACCGTTGCAGCATTGATGAAGAAGTATGGGGTGCAACACAGGCTTGCAACACCTTACCACCCGCAGTCAAATGGACAAGCCGAAGTCTCTAATAGAGAGATTAAATGGACCTTGGAGAGGACAGTGAATAAATCAAGGAAGGATTGGAGCCAAAAGTTGAATGATGCACTATGGGCATATAGAACCGCATACAAGACCCCAATTGGGATGTCGCCGTACCGGCTAGTGTTTGGGAAAATGTGTCATCTCCTAGTTGAGCTAGAGCACCATTCTTACTGGGCAGTCCAGAAATTAAACATGGATGCAGCAGCATGTGGAGAAGAGAGAAAATTCCAGCTACAAGAGTTAGAAGAATTGCGGGAGGAGGCCTATGAGATGGCCAAGTGGCATCAAGAATGCACTAAGGGGAGGCATGATCGCCTAATCCGACAGAAGGAGTTCAAAGTAGGCGAACAAGTCTTGATTTTTCAATCTAGGCTGCGACTCTTTAGTGGGAAGTTGAAGAGCAAGTGACAGGGACCACTAGAGGTAGTGGGCGTTGGCCAGAGTGGAGCAATAGAGGTAAAAGACCCCAGAACCGGTCTGCAATTCAAGGTCAACGGACAGCGTCTCAAGCATTATCATGAGCCGGGCCAGATACAGACTGTGGAGGAACTCTCCCTGTCAATTTGTCCTAATCACTGAGAAAAGACATATAAGTCTAGCCTTAGACTTAAAAGAATGGCGCTACTGGGAGGCAACCCAGTTTTCTGTTAAATTTTTTGTTTTCTTTTTCATTTTATTTTATTTTATTTTTATTTTATTTTATTTGGTTGAAGATGTTCGAGTTAAATTTTGAATGGATTGGATGTTTTAAATGTTGCATGCAGGATTAATTGGAGGGCCAGAAGAATCAAGGTAAAAAAAAAAGGTGAAATGTGAAGCAATCAGAAGGTCAGGGGCATCTTAGCAAATTTGAGCCAAGGACAATTGCAATTTAGAAGAAGTGGGCCAATTTTGCAATCACATTGAACATAGCCAATTCTCCACCATCAGCTCCATCGACCCACCAACCCAATTACCCAACACCCAACCCACCAACCCAATTACCCACCAACCCAACCCACCAAACCAATTACCCACCACCCCAACCCACCGACCCATCAACCTAAATAAACCCACCAAAATAATAAACTAATTACATAAACCCAAATACCCAATCCCATACCCGACCCAACTAATCAATTAACCTATTGCCTACCCGATTTCCCCACCAAAATAATAAACTAATTACATAATCAAATTTTACTTCATCTTCTTCCTCTGCAAACGAAACTCCGCCGCCACCTTTTCACCACCACCATTCCCGTCCAACCTCCATGGGTGCCAGTAAGAAAAGAGCTCGCCTCCACCCGGTCGACGAGCTCGACGTCCTCGAACCCACTCCCCTCGCCACCATTTTTCCCAACTCCCATCTCCCGACCCAACCAGCCGCCCCTTCAATTTCGCAGCCCCAATCCCGCCAGCCTAAGGCCCCAACCACCATACCAAAACCACCCCCTAACCGAACCAAAATTCCCACCCACACACCTACCACTGCCCAGCTAACACAAAAAAAAAAAGAAAAGAAAAGACCTCGGCCTTTGATGAAGAATGCAACACCGGCAGCCCAGATTCCAATTCCAACAAAGCCCTCCGTCCGCCGTTCAAATCGTGTGGCCTCCCACACCGCCTCTGCCTCCCTGCACCAGAACAAACCAATTTATAAGTGCTGAGGAGCCCTTCATAATTTCAGAAGAGGAACAGTCCTCTAGCCCTATTGTTCCGGAAAGAAAACGACAAAGACAAAGGGAGGGCACACAAACTGCAGATGGGAATTTTTCTACTGCCGCAACTGAACCTCTAGTGGCGTGTACTTCTACTGCCACCGCTCAATCACTGCCGGCGAGTACTTCTACTGCTGGTCTGACTATATCACCACCACGGGCGAGTACTTCTACTGCTCGAAGAGCATCCGCTGTGGAGAGAGCTCCCCGGTTTCCCCCTGCAAAGATAGTCCAGCAAGCACAAGTCAAAAGAAATTTGACTTTCACTACAAAAGATGAGATTGAGGCTCTCAAACAGGTCCAAACTCATTCCCCATTACCATTGTACTTGCCTGATATTTCACTGTTAAAGTCATTGAATATTTGGGATACTGTGCTGGAATTATTTTCTAATATTGGCTGGCCTTGTTTGTTAGATTTACCAATTTGCCCTGTTTTTATTGAAATTTTGCATGAGTTTTTTTACTACTGTGCATTTGACCAAATTTAAAAGGGTTGACTAAAGAGAAGCACTTTCTCTCTTTTAGACTGTTTCAAAAAACCCATGAATTTTCTGTGAATGACTTCAATATTTTATTGGGTTTTTGTGCTGAGGAAGATTTGGACACTGATGCATATAAAGTTGTTGAATTTGGATTTCCATCCTTTGCTCAACAAGCTGCTTGGGCCCGCATAGCCCCTAAAGGTGGCAAGTTTATACCGTTCAAATCCGAGGCTTATTTGATAGAAAGTCCTGCACTTAAGTTTTGTCATTACTTGATTGTTCGTAATTTGACTGGTAGGACCTCTGCTCAGCATGTTGTGTCTTCCAATGAGTTGTATATTTTACTATGCATGCTGGATAAGGTTCCTTTGAATCTGGGATTTTTGGTAAGGTATGTTTTTGGGGACATTGGAACCCATAGGACTAGACATTTATCCCTTGGTCACTTTGTGGGTTTGCTTGCTCGTAATGCTCAACTGTTTGATCCCACTCACACATGCATGACCCCTTCCCCTCCCCCTGTGACTCTCACATCTGGATATCTAGTGCACACACAATTGCTGTATGTGGCCTCCAATGGGGCCCTTTGTTTCCATGATGTGCTCGTCCACCACCTTCTCGTGCAGCCAGTGCAGAATTTTTACAGGTGCAACAATCAGTTGACGAGTTAAAGAAGGACCAAGCTGCTCTCCAGCTCCAGGTCACCGAAGGTTTTTCCACTTTACAACACCAGTTCACTGAAGGTCTCGCTGCTATACAGCTGCAGTTTGATCAGCTTCGGGCTTACTTAGCCCAGACCCGGGCAAAGTAACTATCTCTCCTTCCTTGTCTCAGTCTCTATGTTTTTATTATTTTGGGTCTGTCTTTCTAATTTTGTGAATTTAGTATTTGTGGATGTTCCTGGTATTTTCTTAGTGTTGGTTTGTTTCTTATTCTTGTTTTGTGCTGAGGACATGCACAAATTTAAGTGTGAGGATGTGTCGATCTTGTCCGGATCTATCTTTTGTGTTTTTTAAGTCTGTTTTGAGTCAAGTACTGCCCTTATTGTGATCGGAACATTGAAATAAGCACCATGGATGCATGATTGAGTTGGCATATGTTTACTCTTTTTGGTTGAGGTTTGGGTATGTTTTTATTGCTTTAGCATAATCAGGCTACTTTTTTCCCATTCTTAGCCATTGAAAAATGAGTGTTGCTGAGCCTAAAATGATTTTTGATGAGAAGTGGGAATCCCACTGTTTGCCGGTCTGACTTGTCAAGATGGTCATTGTGTGGGATACAACTGGATGATGGGGGACCCTTGTAGGATAACCAAGTTTGGCTTTACTTTCTAAACTTTCCTGTGCATTAATCCATAGAAGCCACTTTGAAGCCTTGACTGTATTTCTTCTGAGTTAGTAAATGAACCAAGGCCTAATTTTTATCCTCTCTTTCATACCCCCTTAGTGTGCATGCAATGTGAACGTTGGATTTGTGCTTGCTGAATTAAAGATGATATAATGGCTACAAGAGAAGCAAGTATGAAAATGTGAACCTTGCTGAATGTTATATTGGTATGCTATTGTGCTGAAATAAGGGTGTGAAAAAGAAGAGAAAAGAAGCAAAGTGCTGAATTGTGCAGCAGTGATTGTGTGTTTTGAATGTTAAAAAAATCTTGAGATTGCTGGTTGAATTTTTTTGTTTTGGTGGCTGAATTGTGAATGAAAAAAGATGAAGTAATGACCTGAATTTGTGAAGAGATGAGTCTTTATTTGCCTAAACGACAGGCAACTTTGTGCAAATGCTGAGAAGGATGAAATGCTATTTTTGTATGCACACTGAGTTTCTATTTCGTGCAGGTGATCTAGGACCAATTAGGGCCATACCAAGTTTGAATCCCTAAGCCCCGTTGTATCCAAAAATGAAGGGTTGTTCTTAACAGTTGTGTCCCCTCAATACGGTACTGTGGCGATAGGTCAATTTTCAAGCAGTGGATCATTTTGTATAGACTAGGGAGAGTGTCCTTAATTTTTGAATTGTGAGAATGTGTGTTTTACTCTCCATAGAGTGCTGTGTCTAAGGAAATTACTGAATGATTGTGTTAAAGCAATAAGCTGGTTTGCTTGGTGGATTGGTGGGGTATATATATGCTATACATGATCATAAATTATGTGGGGCAAGTAGGTGTGAAGAGCATGAAAAGAGGCAGTACATGTGTGTTTTGATTTTTCTTGTTGAGTCAGTTTTTTTTTGAAGTCCTGTGAGTCTTGTGTCATCAGTTGTTTTCTTGTTTTCTATTTAGTCATCTTCTATGTCTAGTTTTGAGTCAGTGTAAAAGCAACTAAAGTAAGGCTGTGTTTTGGTTCTTCACTTCATGCTTGAGGGCAAACATTATTCAAGTGTGAGGATATTTGATGAGTGTCTTTCAGTTGTTTTATTTTAGCTTCTCTTAGGTGCTTTTCACGGGTATATTTATTGTTTTATGAAGCCAAGAGCAGGTGTTTAGAGACTGAGTCAAGAAAGAAAGGAGTGAGCTAAAAGAAGGAAAAAAAGGGGTCCGTTTGAGCAAAAGGAAGGTAGCAGCAGGAAATGGGCAGCCATGGAGAAATTTCAGTTGTTACCGTAGTGAATCAAGAGGCAAAATTCCAGCAGCAGTAAAATTGGAGAATTATCTTGGATGAAAGTAATTGCTGGAAATAAGGGAAGAGAGAAGTAAATATTCAGTTTCCTTACTTGAAGAAACTTGTGATAAGGAAGGAAAATCAAAGGGATAAGGAAGGAATTCAAAATGCTGATTTGTAGGGATATAATTGATGAAGATATTATGCTGATTGGAAGGAAATTAATTGCTAGAAATATTCTTGGGAGATTTGGAGGATTATACTACTTCCTATTTTAGAGCCATTGTTATCTAGTATAAATAGGGGAGCCTTTGAGGCATTTAGCATTCATCATTCAGTTTTTAGCTTTTAGTTTCATACGTTAGTTTAGTTTTTTCCAGCAAGAATTCTCTTTAGTTCTTAGTTCTCTTTTGTTCAACTTATCTCCTTTGAAGCTTTTGATACAATCTTTAGTTTTATTTAGTTCTTCTTTAAAGTTCCTCAAATAGTTTTATATCAGTTTTTCCTTCGTTTCTCGTAGGGCTGTCAATATCCGACACGACACAACGACACGACACGAACCCGACACGATATAAGCGGGTTTGGGTTAGGGGTTTTTGGGTTGGTGGGTCAAACGGGTTGACCCGTTTAACCCGTATAATAAACGGGTCAAATTCAGGTCAACCCGAAAAACCCAATTATGACCTGTTTGACCCATCTAAATAATATTAATAAATTATGAGGTTAAATTTGTAATTCTAAAAAATTGGCCTAACCCTAACCCTACTTCTTTCAGTTCTTTTTTTTCCCCTCCCTCCTTTTATTTTTCTCTTTCTTTCCTTTCTCCCTGCACTACTTCTTCTTCCCTTCCTCATTTCCATGACCGACTACTCCCTCATTTCTCTCCTTTTTTTTTTTCCTTTCTTTTCTCTCTTTATTTCCTTTCTCCCCTGCACTCATCCGAACCTAGATCTATTTTCCTCTCTTTTCTCTTCTTCTTTTTTATTTCTTTTTCTTTCTTTCCTTAGTCTCACCCATGACCTCTATTTCCTTCTACCCCTCTCTTCTATTTCAGTCAGCAAATGGGTGGTGGTGGATTAGAAATATGCAACTGCGATAGATTTAGAAATGGGCGACCGTGATGGATCCAGAAAGGGCCGGCGGTGATGGATCTGGTTGATTTTTTTTTCTCTCTAATATGTTTTTTATGTTCTTGTTGTTTTGGTTATTTTAAGATAATTTAGTTATTTTGGATGCTATGTATTTAGTATTCTGTTATGTGTTCTTGTTTGTACTGTACTATTGTGGTAATGTTTTATTCTCAAACACCAGTACCTTCTTGAGAAGTATTTAGATGTTTTGTGCAAATTTGTCTAATTTCTAAATTTGAATTTAGAGTTAACAGGTTCTATGGGTTATTTGGGTCACCTATTGACCCATATAACCCATATAATTATATATAGGTTTTTAGCTCACAAAATAAACAGGTTAATGGGTTGGGTTCGGGTTGCACTTTGTTAATCAGGTCGGGTTCGGGTTTATATAATTGACCTATTTAATAAATGGGTCGTGTTCGGGTTTACAAGTATTAACCCGCCAACCTGCCAACCTGAACCCGCCAACCCGAACCCGACCCAATTGACAGCCCTAGTTTCTCGTTCTGGGATTAAGGAAAAATCGGTACAATAAAGTTTGGAATTGCTTCTTGTTGCCGAATTGTTCTCGTTCAGGCCTCTATTTGCCCAAACAGAGGGTTGGTTCAGACCTGCAATTATTGATAAGTATTCCATTTCTTTTCCTTCTTCTTTGTTGCTTCATCCTATGGCTTCTACATTAAATATATGTGTATTTGCCATGACTATGAGTAACTAAACTCTTTTATTCTGGCATTATGTGATGAAGTAGATCTGTGCATGTATGAAACATAGGATTAATATTGGTTCAATTTCATGTATTCTTATTTATCTTGTGCACATAAGTCTAAATGCTAGATTTAATTAAAGTCTGATCAACTTTTGTTTAATCCGGTAAAGTCAACTAGCGACAAACCTACTGTCGGGTAGTACAAGATAAATAGGTAACAACTTCTAAAGTTAACCCGATAGAAGTGTTAGTGTTGGGTCCTCCTAATAATTAATGCTGCTAATTATATTAATCGCTGTCGTCGGAAACCCACGGCCTGTTAGTTTGGTTAGTTAGAGAGGTAGTCATGTCGTAGGGAGCCCACGGCGATTACCGACACACTAAAGGGGGATTTGGTTATGTCGTAGGGAGCCCACGGTAACATATAACCAGTCGATACATTGTTCTTGGATTTATTTGTGACGTTAATGATTGCATGCATAGATTGATCTTATTCATATAATGTTGGAATACTCTTTTAAGTGATAATTTATTTGTTCTTGTGAAGTTTTAGTTTTTTTTATAAGTGGCAAATTTTAAAGGTCTCTCTGAGACACAAAGGTGATTGCAAATCAAACCATTTTTCAAATCGATAGGAATATGAGAGTTTAAGTCTACTGTTCCCTGCGGATCGACCCTGCTTTCTATACTATTTGTAGTAATTTCTTGCAGGTTTAAGCACTAATTTTTTTGCATTTGGTAGCCTCACGACGGGCTCTATCACTGACCCCCCCGGATAAAATTCGGAAGTTTATGGTAGCTTTGGATTTTGAAGAAGAAGCGTTCTCTGTTAGCCTCCTCGACACCAAGCACATCCTCATCAGATATGATCGAGAGTTGGACTTCATACGCATGTACTCCCGACCCATATGGCACATCGATCGCCACCCAATGAGAGTTTTCAAGTGGTCATCATCCTTTCATGTTAATCAAGAATCGTCAAAGGTACCAATTTGGTTCACGTTCCCCCACTTCCCAGTATGTTATTTTGGAAAAGAACCCATCTTTGCTATTGCAAGTACTTTCGGAACCCCCCTCCGAATGGACATGGCCACTGCGGGAGATAAAAAGGCTTGGTTTGGCCAGAGTGCAAATTGAAATTGACCTTCTGGAACCAATCCCCCAAGAAGTTTGGGCTGATATTGATGATGGCGCCACGGGATTCTACCAGCCCGTCGAGATCGACGAAAGCTTGCCAAAATACTATAGCCACTGCTGGCATCTAGGTCACTCGATGGATGAATGCAAGAAATTGCACACTGGGAAGGTTAGGGAGCCTAGGAAGCCGGAGACATAGATTCAGCAGTACCGCCTGAAACAGAAGGAGCCAGTCATCGAAACAGAGCATGTACATCAACCCTCACTGAAGTCCACTGAAGGCCCATCCACGAGCTTGGTAACTCCTGATCCTTCCCCAGTTTTGGTACTCACAAAAGCTACATTTCAGGTCCTGGAAAAAGATGAAACACCTGATGGGATGCAGGGCCTCCCAGTGGCACCTCATGCGGCAGGCCCCAGCCAACTACCGGGGGACTCAATTGTAGAAGTAGAGTGCTTAACAAGGATAGAGGAACAGATTTTAAAGCCAATGTCAATCACAGTAGAGGAGCATCACCAGTCCACAAACCACCAGGCTCTACCGGCAAGCCCTTCACAGCAAACCACTAGTTGCCTCTTACCCGAGCACCCTACAACACCAAAAGATCTGGACGAGGAGATTATCCGTGCTGCTTTCAAGAAAGCCGTTGATAATTTAGCCACTCAAGTTCATGATCCAGAGCTAAGGCCTTCCAAACAGCTAACCAAAAAACACACCACTGCACCTTTGTGGTCAGAAGTGTTCCATGGTGCTATGGATCAACACAAATCGCCTAAGACACAACGGTCAGCCCCAGTACCGAAACTGCCCACTCTCAAGAAAGCACATACCCCTACTGTCGTGCACAGGTTTCCTACAGACTCGCAACTACCGGACAAAATGCCTACTCAGTCGCACATTCCATCAACTGAATCACTGCCTCCATCACCTAGGAACCCGAAGGGTTGGAACACGCACCATGAAAGGGCGGCTCAAAATTGACTAGAGGACAATGATTATGAAAATTGGGAAACAGACAATGGGGATGATTTTGAGGAGTCAGATGAGGAAGAGCGATATATTCTAGGCCCAACAAAGGAGGATTTACCAGCACGCTCATACCTAGATCACCAGTTTAGGAGGCAAAAGAAAGTAGACTACACTAATTATGCCTAATTGTAAGCCAATTGCGGCCAACATATGCTTTTGTTTTTAATGAAAGGGGTAACCATTCCCATTTTAGCAAAAAAAAAAAAAAAAAAATAGGCGATCGAAAACATGAACCGTGTAATTTTCGGAACAAAAAAAGAAAAAGGTAATGTGAAATGGCGGTGGACGGTCGTGTCGTGGACCTGATTGAGGTGGTCGACGGTGAGATCTGGCTGCTTATCGGTGCTGATGAAGTCGAGGTGAGGTACTGTTGGATCATTAGCTTTGGCGGTTTTACTTTTCTCTTCGTTGGAGCACCACAGCTTCCGCCATTGTCAATCGTTTCTGCTTGCTCTGCGTCTGTACTCTGTGAGTCTGTGGTGCGTGACTGTGTGTTCTTTCTGTTTCTGGTAGTGCATGGAGAACAACTATTTCTGGCACGAAATGCTTGTTGGTCCGTGTCATGCAATCGGCTAATAAACTAAATTTCTATTTTTTAAATTAGTATTAGTAAAGGGTGTTTATGTAATTTCCTACTTAGGAAGTGGAAGAGATGGTGTATATGTACCAGACGTATCCATTCTATTATTCTTCATGTTTTTGGATTGTGATTGCTTTTCTCATCAATAGATCTTTCTACATCTCATCTTTTCTTTTTCTCATCTGAAATTTGTTGCCATTTCTTTCTCATCTAAATCTGCAATTTACTCTATTGTAATTTGCCAATTTAAAATTCTAAAATTAATTTCCATTAAGCATTAAGTGGTATCAGAGCTAGCAATCCTTAGATTGTTTTCTTGCCCTTGCTCACTGTCCGTAATCGATTGTTTCAACTCAGAAGCTGAGCGAATGTTAAAGGTCTAAAGAGTTGAAAGAACCATGGATGAGAGCTTTGAGGAATTTTTGGGTCGTTGGGAAGCACGAATGAGGAGACCCGATGAACTGTGCGAAGAAATTGGGAAAAAGTGGCAAAGCATAGATAGCAAGTTTGACAGAGCTATGGAGAAAATTGGGCAAAGCAACCAAAAAATGGAGGAGCTTAGTCGACAACTCAATAATGATTGGGACACAGATCTGAAAGCTGAACCGATGGGTTTTGAGGAAAGAGACCAAGAGGTGGAATCAAGGGTACATGAAGCTTCTAAGAGTGAAAGTTATTTCATCTCTTCCGAGAAATTTGAAGCATCTGGAGCTGAACTAGTGGCTCTCCCGGTGGAAAATTTTGATGGAAAAATTGAGGAGATCAAAAGGGATGAATCAACCCCTGAATGTGGTGAAGTGAAAATCCAAGATGAGGAGAATAATGTCATAACTGTGTCGGCCATAATTTCTACCGGTAATATCCTTCTTAACTCATTTGAGATTTGATTTGAATGAATTGAACTCATAGTGGAAAGGGTGAGACAAATGCAGTCGAACAAAATGAGGAATATGTGAAATTATCTTCTGATCTAATGTTGATTTCTGTTAACTTGGTTGGAGTTAATTCTTTTAGTTTGGAATTTGATGTGGGTGTTGTGAATGATTTTGAGGACAAAATCTTTGATGGGGGTGGAAAAATGAACCTAATAGCTGAGAAATTAGTTTGTGTTAAGTCTGTGGAAATTGTAGTGAATATGGGAGTAGCTTCGGAAAGTATGAATGATGGTTCAGATAGTCTGATTTCGAGCATCTTTCAAAAATTATATGGGAACTTCAGTGCAGTATACATCAAGATTGGAAGTAAATTGAGAAGTTTTGATAAGGAATTTGAGTGTCTGAAATTAGTTAAAAAGGCTGGAGTACTTTTGTTGGATCAGTTGATGTTTGTAGTTAATTTGATTCAAGTCGATTATCTGGTCTTTGAAGTCATAAGGAGTATTGTGTGTGAGTTTGAGGATAACAGTTCTAATGGTGGTAGAAACATGAACTTGGCTGCTAAAAAAGTATTATTAGATTGTGTTGAATATGGAGGCTCAGAGTTCATTATGGATTGGCTAATAAGTGTTGCTATTGAAGATGCCTATGTCTTGCCTCATTGTAAATGGATGAAGCCAGGGAGAATTGCAGTTGATGATGATAAGTTACAAAACAGAAAAATGCACAAGGCATGGACTAAAGTCTGTACTTGCTTCAAAGGGGGGATAGTGGTTATATATATGAGCATGGCTCTAATTGAGTTGAAACTAGAAGTTAAGGATTTCAGAAGATTTGAGACATTGTTCTTAGCTCTGTACAGTGAAGTGTTATTTTTTTCTGGGACTAAATTGAGGTTTATAAAAGTAGAAATGAGAGCAGAATTCTCTATGGGGTGGTTTTCTAATCTGGTGTTTATGCTTGGAAGTTGTTTTCTCCAATATTTCTTATTATTGTTGGACAAGATTCTTCACACTACATTTCATAGGAATAATGACCAGAAAAGAGGGAATGATCCAAACAAAGTGGTGAACTTGCTGCAGCAAGTAATCTTGCTTGATAAATCGGGGGGCATTATTTTTTTTGTTGTATTCTATCTAAACCTTTTGAAGTTGTTTCACTCTGATGAGTTTCCTTACATCAAAAGGGCTAGTAGGCTCATTTGCCTTGCTAATTCTGTAATCTCCAGAAGTAATATGCATATGGTTTCAGCTAGCATTATGGTATTTGAAATGGAGGGAGCAGATTTTGAGAACTTGGGAGTGTTTCAGAAATATGCAGGGCTGTTTGTGTTCAATGGCATTTACAAGATACTTAAAGGGAACTTCCAAAATCATGGCCCGAGGTTATAACCATATTCAAAGGAGGCACGGTTCTATAGGAAGTTGGAACAACTTGCTGCAAACAGGGAATTCAGAATGTTTTATCAACACTGCTGCAAACAGGGAATTCAGAATGCAAATAGGAAGTTGCTGCAACAACACTTCATCAAAATTTTCACCTCTCAAGCTTGAGGACAAGCTTGTTTTCAAGGAGTGGGATTTGTCATGCAATCGGCTAATAAACTAAATTTCTATTTTTTAAATTAGTGTTAGTAAAGGGTGTTTATGTAATTTCCTACTTAGCAAGTGGAAGAGCTGGTGTATATATACCAGACGTATTTATTCTATTATTCTTCATGTTTTTGGATTGTGATTGCTTTTCTCATCAATAAAACTTTCTACATCTCATCTTTTTTTTTTCTTATCTGAAATTTCTTGCTATTTCTTTCTCATCTAAATTTGCAATTTACTCTATTGTAATTTACCAATTTAAAATTCTGAAATTAATTTCCATTAAGCATTACAGTCTATTCAATTTCAGCATAGGCCCACTTGGCCCATTAGCATAAACTGCTTTCGTAGATCATTATGGATTTTTTTTCTTCTTTTTTTTCCTTCTTACAAATGAAAAAATGTTAAACATTTTTTTTGGGAATCAATTACTATATGTAATGCCATAGACCGTGAATCGTACAATGATTTTTATTTTTTTAAAATCAAAGTCATATTTTATTACTCCTCTCGTCCTATTAAAAAAGTTTACTTTAAAAAATGTACAACTCGTAATGATTAATTGTTAATCACACATTATTCTATTAATAATTGACAGGTAATATAAACAAATTCAAAATAAACAATAGAATAAGAATATTTTTAAAAATGAACTATTTCCGCACTACTACAAAAAGTGCTTTTAATGGCGGTTTTTAAGGGCTTTTAACGGCGGTTCTTGGCCTTTTTGAACCGCCATCTATCTGGCAGCCGTAGTAAGTTAGCAAACTTTCTACGGTGATTTCGCTCTATTTTGTAGTAGTGCCGTGATGCAGTAGAGAGAGTATTTGTAACATAACTTTCTTTCAAATATACAACGTCCTACATGTGATTCCCAAAATATTTTTATTTTCTAGAAATCAACACACATATTTATGGGAGCTAAGTGAATTTGTTGACTTGCATTGTTGATACGTTATTATCATATTAGTAAAAGTCTATGCAACGTAAAATAAATATAAATTTAACTCTTTTATTTAGACAAAAGTTTAATAATTGAAATTTTTTAATGGAACGATAAGAATTCTAAAATTGAAATGGTTGGCCGACTTACAAGACAACTTATCTTGTTAAATATTATTGGAACAAAAAGATCAAAGAAAGAATGTGTATACGGTATATGAATTTGGAATCGGTAGGTTAGCTCATTTTAATAGACATTTTAAAAATACTTTTTTGAAAAAAAATAATGTCAAGTGTGTATTATTAAAATGTAAAAATGGAAGTTATATAATAAAAATAAAATTAATTAAGTAATGTTTGGAAATTATATATGCTGAGAACTCTGCACCACAAGATAGCCACAGACCTTACAAAATTAACGGAGGTGGTGAGTGACTGGGTGAGGTTCTTTGAAGGGGTCAATTTGACAATGAAATTATGTGATTAATAATTTATGTTTTGTTTTGTTTCACAAATTTCCAAATTCTCTCTTCGCCTTGCATAGTTGTGAGGTCTGTTTCTGATATGACAGAAGGTCATCATTGTGTAGGCTACATCAAATACAAGTCTTTTGTAGATTAGGGAAAAGTAGACGATTCCAAATCACTTGCACCAATAGTCATGTATCATAACAGAAAAATAATTTTACTTTGGTTAGTTTATCCTTTAATTTTTTTTACTATTTCTTGTAATTTGTGCATTTTTAATGTACCATCTTTTATTTTTATAGTGCATTTACATGTGTTATTCTCTTTGTCATTATAAAGATATAGCGTACCGAGATGTGCTTATTGCAACCTAGCTAACATATTTAGTTGATTCAAAAGAATGTGTCGTGAGAGGTGGTATCGAAATAAACTCATTTTACCGTTTTAATATATGAGTGACACATGCAAATCATTTTTTTTATGGAAGCTGATTAAGTCAATTAGTCAACTTGCATTGTCTACACACAAATAACAAGGGATTCTATTGGACTGTGTCGCGAGGATGCAAAGCATTTTCGTTTTTACTGTAAATATAAAAGACAAGATGCAAATCATTGTCGTTCGCAAGAATTCCACACATATTTCATGGGAGTTAAGTCAACATTCGCCAACGTACATTATTGTTGAAATATTTTGTTGTAATTGTCTAAAATCAACATAACGTATACAGAAAATGTAATAGAAAATCTATATGTAAGAATTTTACGCATCTAAAAAATAAAACCAAAAAAAAAAAAAAAGTAGTTCTATTCGCAAGAAATTTAAACATATATTTCTACGTAGAATTAATGATATTTTCGAGTTACATAGATGAGCAAATACAACCAAAAAAAGGAAATTATATATATATATATATCTTTAATAGTGGTTCATGGCCGGCCTCCACCCAGGACCTTTCCATAGTGCATCACCAAATCCAAATGGGAAAGATTATCCTTTTCTTACTCTTTTTTTTTCACTACTGCAATACTGCTTCGCACTGCCATTGATGAGCAGCTCCTCCACAGATGAGGCTGCTCTTTTAGCCATCAAATCTCAAATTACATTTGATCCCTCCAACATCTTAGCCACCAATTGGACCAAAGGCTCCTCCTTCTGCAATTGGATTGGCATCACTTGCAACCACAAGCACCTAAGGGTATCGGCCTTGAACCTTTCCGGTGAAGGATTGAAAGGCACCATAGCCAAAGAAGTTGGGAATCTCTCCTTCCTTGTTTCTCTGGACATCAGCAACAACAATCTCCATGGCCCCATTCCTGAGAGCTTTGGATTCCTAACCAGAATTCAAGACTTATTCCTATATAATAACAGTCTCAGTGGACCTATTCCTCCTGCCATTTTCAACATTTCTTCGTTTCGGGTTATTAATTTCAAGTACAACTTCCTCCATGGGAGTCTACCTGAGGATCTCTGTAGTAATCTCCAAAAATTGGAAAGAATCAATGTCTCATTCAATAGGCTAAGGGGGCCAATTCCAGCTGCTCTTTCTCAATGTTCGGAAATCAAGTTGCTTGCTATGTCACGCAATGAATTTACAAATTCCATACCTGAAAGCATTGGAAACCTGTCAAAACTAGAACAGTTGTATATTGGTTTCAACAATTTGACTGGTACATGCTCATCCTTCATTTCATTCACGGCTACATCCATATATACTGCAAATATAGCCAAAACTGGCCATAATCCCAATTTTTATTTTCTAGTTTCTGGTCTAAGTTTTGTCTTCTTTATTTTCAGGCAAGCTACCTTCGGCGTTGTTTAATATAGATTCCATGAAAATTTTAAGTGCTCCACATAATTGGATATCAGGCAGTCTTCAAGGAAATATTTGCAAGAAAAGCATGAATCTTGAAAAGTTGCTTCTTTTTTATAATTTCCGGACGGGAGAAATACCTTCTACTCTGTCATATTGTCGATCGCTAAAACTATTTTCCATGACTTACAACAAATTCAATGGAGGAATTCCAATGGAGTTCTAGAATATGTCATTGCTTCAGTATCTATATCTCGGCGCAAACAACTTGACAGGTTCAGCTTCATCTATCATCTCTATTCCCTCTTAG
Source organism: Leptodermis oblonga (assembly GCA_016801395.1). NCBI lineage: Eukaryota > Viridiplantae > Streptophyta > Magnoliopsida > Gentianales > Rubiaceae > Leptodermis > Leptodermis oblonga. The sequence goes on along the minus strand of CM028758.1, from coordinate 9,488,607 downwards.
CTAGCCCTAGTTATAAAGGTTGTAAATAAATACTCAATTTACGGTTTTGGCAGGAAAATTAGATTTGAGTTCAGGAAATTCCTCATCCATCAAGGAAATTAGTTTGGCAGAAAATGGATTCTATGGCATCTTGACAGAAGATTTGGGCTTCAGACATCCAAAATTAGAGGTGTTAGAGCTTAGTGATAACCAACTTTCTGGGGAAATCCCTTCTAGTCTTTCACGTTGTAGTGCACTCTACTACATTGAGTTGAGTTTGAATAATCTTACAGGTATCTTTATTTGACTTCGACCCCTAAATTACTGCTTACTGCAGAAAATTTTAATAACTTTCTTAATATATTAACAATATTTTTAATCACGCATGCAGGAGACATACCTGTTGAGATTGGAAACATCTCTACGCTTGAAATTCTATCACTCCATCACAATAGCCTAACAGGTATGTGTGGCAGTACCGAATGATCAACCATTAGAAATTAACGAGAATTTTAATTTGGCTACCTTTTTTTGTTCGGGCACGCAGGAGAACTACCTCTCACTTCTTCAAATTTATCTACACTAAAGGAGATTGATGTGCAGTTCAACAGATTATATGGTAGCTTACCCCAAGATTTGTGCTTCAGATATCAAAATCTGAAGGGCGTCATTCTTCAGAATAACCAATTCGGAGGGAAACTCCCTTTTAGCATATCAGATTGTAGCACTATTGTCATGATTGATTTAGCTTATAACAAGTTCAGAGGTATATATATATATATATATTTTTTTTTTCAATCGATTTTTATTTTAGTTAGCTAAAAAGGAGCACATATTAATTTATTGATATCCAAATGGATTTCAGGTAAGGTGCCAAGTGACATTGGGAGGAATATGTCCATGCTTCAATATTTAGTACTTGCCGGGAATAGTTTCACCGGTATCATTCCTCCGTCCATTGGGAATATGTCATACTTACTGATTCTCTGGTTGGATGAAAACCAATTTTACGGGCAGATTCCTCCGGAATTGGGACAGCTTCCTAGTTTGGAACAGGTATCGCTTAATAGCAACCAACTTAGGGGAAAAATTCTGCTGGAGTTAGGGCAATCTACAAGTTTCCAAAGGTTACTACTCAAGTCAAACAAACTTGGTGGAGAGATTCCTGCGTCTTTATCGAACATAAGTACTTTAAGAAATCTAAGCCTTTCAGGGAACATGCTTGGTAATGTTCCTTCATCTTTATTTAACATAACTAGTTTAAGATATCTAGACCTTTCAGATAACTTGCTAATCGGTAATGTTCTTGCCATTACTGGATCTTAATTGATCTAAACTATTGAATTAGCAGCTAGCAATTAATTAGTGCATGAAATAATGAAGCCATAACGGTTCATGTAAGACAGTAGGAAGTCTCAAGGCATTTCTGATGATTTCTTTTATTGTTGTACACTACTACAAAACGGAGCTTTAATGGCGGTTATAAAGGGCTTTTAACGGCAGGGTTTAGCATTTTTGAACCGACATCTATCTGGCAGCCGTTGTAAGTTAGCGGATTTTCTACGGCGGGTCGAACCGCAGTAGAAAGATCGGACTTTCCACGGCGGTTCACGGTTGAACCGCAGTAGAAAGTGTCCACTTTCCACGGCGGTTCGTAATTGAACCGCCGTTGAAAGTGTAAACTTTCTATTGCGGTTCACGGTTGAACCGCAATAGAAAGTGCCCACTTTCCACGGCTGTTCACGGTTGAACCGTAGTAGAAAGTGTCCACTTTCCACGGCGGTTCGTAATTGAACCGCCGTTGAAAGTGTAAACTTTCTATTGCGGTTCAAGGTTGAACCGCAATAGAAAGTGTCAACTTTCCACGACGGTTCAACCTTGAACCGCAATAGAAAGTTTACACTTTCAACTGCGGTTCAAAAGTGAACCGCCGTCGAAAGTGGATTTTTTACCGCATTAAAATCATTAAAAGTATATTTTCCACTGCGGTTTAACTATGAACCGCCGTTGAAAGTACCACTTTCTACTGCGGTTCAACGTTGAACCGCCGTTGAAAGTGGTTACTTTTTAAACGCAAACCGCATTAAAATCATAAAAAACCTCCTGATTAAACCTGGTTCAAATCAAAACCTTATGCTAACAGCCCAAATTTATTACAAATATCACCAATATACAAATTTAATTCGCTTTTAAAATACAGCATATTCAAAAAATATTTGTACAACTCTAATATGAACAAGTTTAATTAGTATCCTTCTACTACGACGGATGCTCCAAAATATATCTAGCGCATATTTTTCGCACTGCATCTATATCCACATTGCTTAATGGAGTGCGGTCGATCTTGAAGTGCTGCAACAGAGTTTTTTGAAATTAAAAACTACCCGAGTAAACAAAATGAAATACAGTCAATTAAGTAAGTAATGAGAAATATATATTTACCTTTCAAGTGCAAATGTGGATGATTTCATTGCTATTTGGTACATGTAGTGCATTACATAGTACCCACACTCCCAATTATCCGTTTGCTTTTTATGCTAATGAATTAATATATACGAGTTAAAAGATCATACAATTAATTGTATACAACACAACGGTGAGTAAAAAATTTCTACGAATATTCATAACTAAACTCGTATTAATCTAATTAATTAAATAACTAGGACTGACTAATTTCTACTAATCGAAAAGGCAATTTGCATGCTTATATTAACTAACCTACAGTACTGGACTCACAGATTGCATGCATAATTAATCAAATACCTCAATAAATAACTTGACTAACTAATAAATTAATTGACTAACACTATACTAACTTAGGCTACTAGACTCACAGATTTAATTAAAACAACTAACACTACTAATTGCTTAGGCTACTAGACCCACGGATGTAATTAAAAAATTTATAAGAACCAATTTCATTTACCTTAACTACTATCCACGAAGGTGGCATATGCACATTTCTGGGCAATCCCAAGAAAGCTTGATAGTTAAACATCACCCTATAAAAATGAAATCGGCACGAAAATAATTAGCAATATATAGGGGTGGGCATGGTTTGGGCCAATTCGAAATTCGAACCGAATTCGAAAAAACCTAATTCGAATTTTGAATTCGAATTAGGTTTGGTTTGAAACCGAATTCAAATTATGAAATTGGTTTTCGAATTGGTTTTCGAATTGGGTATTCAAACCAAATACCAAACCGAATTCGAATTAGTTTTATTATTAATATTTATTAGTTTTTTTTCCACATAAAGGCTTTATTAATATTTTAAATTGATAAAGATGTCATAAAGTTAAAAGCTAATATTTTAAATTGATAAAGATGTCATAAAGTTAAAGGCTAAAGCTTACCTAATGAGTAAAACTAAAACCTAATCTCTAAAGTATTATCACACAACCGCCGCCTCCCCGAGTTCAGTTCCCTCCCACCTCTCCTCCCTCTCCGTTTTTCTTTATATTCTTGTCCTCCTCCATTTTTGCAGTTCGCCGAGGAAGATAACCCAGTAGACAAACATCACCGATTCCGACGACATGCTGCAATTTCTGTTCTCTCGCCGTCGTACGTTCACGTTTGCTCTTGATCGGATCTTCTCGCCGCCGCGAGTAGTCACCACCAAGAAAAAAGTTGCGGCTACCGCAGCACAGTGATTTTAAGGCTTAAAGGATGCATGTGATTGAGATGGTGAACTTAGATTTATTTTTCTAGAAGAGTTTATTGGTGGATTTAGTTGTTCAAACTAGTTACTAGATTGTAAAATTTTGATTATGGAATTAATTTTGTGAATTTGGTTTCCATGGTTTAAAACCTAATTCGAACCGAATTCGAATTACAAATTCGAATTGGTTTCTTCAGTTTCAAATCGAATTAGGTTTGGTTTTCGAATTTGCCAAAAAAATTTAAAATTCGAGGAAACCAATTCGAGGAAACCACAATTCGAGGAAACCAATTCGACGCCCACCCCTAGCAATATATGGATATATAGGCATTCTAACAGTTGTTAATATAGATAACTCACTCGTCCATAAGCTCCACCGCCTCATCCTTCTGTGGATTTTGTAAAGAATCAAACCAGTATACAACCTTATCTACTGGTCTAATGGCCATTAGCATCCAATGTTCACTGCCAACAAAAAATTTAATGACGTACGTCAGATCTTTATATCAGTGTTTCTTAAATATTAGAGAATCGCTTACAGTGTCACTTACCCCTGAAGATAAGGCACCAGATACATTTCTTTATTCCTATCCTTCAAGATTCGCGCAATGTAGTTCACCCTATCTTGAAGCGTAGTTTGTGTGGGTGTGACATGATCAGCCGAAAGGAAACCTATCCCCTTTCTCCCATTCCTTTCAGCTAACTCATGTAAAGCTCTAAAGAATTTTTAAAAAGGGCTTCATTGGTTAGCCTATGCACATGGAATGCATAATATATAACATTAATAATCAGAAATAGGTTATAAAATTAAGTGGAAACTCACAGGGTGAACAACTGCATCAAACTGTTTGACACCTGGCTTTCTCTGGTCAATAACTCTAAGAGATCCCCTCGATCCATCAGATTAGGCAGTTCGAAACCTATGACTTCTTTTGTCATTTGAAAGCAGAAGCCATTAAAGCCCGCATCATTATCCATTCAGAGTTGTAACTCTTGCAATGGATCAGATGTCAATGAGGATGACTCCTCAGTCGGAACCGTCGCCGAAGGAGATGTCTTGTCATCCATAGAACTCATCCGGCCTTTTTTCTTTTAGGCACTTTTATCCACCTAACATCATTTGAGATAACATTAAATATACAAAAATGTATTAAGTAATACACAAATAAATGAAAGAATATACCTTTGTTACCGGAGCCGGCTGAATAATTTCAATAAACTCTTTAGGCCATTCCACGAAAAAGGACTTGGGCATTCCCACTGTTGCAGCCTCTTCCTCAGGAAATGGCAGCGGGGCACAGTCATCATAGGAAATTTTAATTGTGACCCTCGCGCAACCTTTCCTAGCCTCGCGCCCGTGGTGCTTGCTTTGCTTATAAATATTTCCTTTTGCCACAAGCTTACGCCGCGTTTGCGAATCCTCATGAAGGAACAGATGGCATTCACATCCGTCCTAAGATAATAGGCAAGCGAATGAACATTAGTCAACTATTAAGTCTAACTTAAAAAAGCACTGTAATAATTTCAAAATAAAAATTTTGAAGTATTAAAAGAAGCCGGCTAATTTTATTTACCTTGTATTCGCCTAAAGCACCGCCGTCAGAGGCTTTGATCGGCTCCGTAGGTGCAACATGTAGCATCTCCAAATCGGGCAACCTCGTAGGTATCAGAGGAGAAACAGGGCTCACAGGGGATACAAGGACCGCTCCGGAGGTCTTTGGGTGCAAGCTCTCATCCGGGGCATTATTCATGAAGGTTGATTTTAAAGTATCATAATCGGTTCCCATCTTACCACATATAACCCCAATCATCATCTTCAGCTGTGTCTGACATTCATCTAGTTGGGCAGTGGTTTTCTGTGGGATTTGTTTTCTGTGGGAAAACCTCTGTGATACGTGCCCGCGTAGAATGGCCGCGATAACGACCGGGGTGATCTCGCTTGCCCGTTACAATGACAAGAATGTCATTCCTACCCTCTGCAACGGTCTCTCCTTGGGACTCGCGGGAACATAGATTTTCCTACACATGTTGCCAAATATAGTAAATGTAAATAGATTAATTAAATATAAATAAATACACATATACAGAGATTATTCATTTCTTTATATAAATTTTAAATATAAAATTGATAACCATAATTATAAAATATAAATAAATACACATATATACAAATTAGTCATTTATTTACTTTACAGTAACAACTAGATAATAATAATTTGATATAAACATTTAATGACAACCAAATTATTAATTAGCATTTCATCATAGATATCTAGTAATAAATAATCAGTTATAATAAAAATTCTATACACATAGACTTTAAATATTAAAATAATTGAAACATAAGAAAATGTAAGGTGCAAAACTTACAATTTCCTTCGCTACACGCTCAGCCTCTGGCGTGAAAAATTCCCCTTTTTTGTTCGTATGGGCATGTATCCAAAGGTCATAACGGCCTGGCCCTGAATAAGAATCCTCGCCTTCTTCTTCGGACTAACCCTCCTCTGAAGGCTTCTTTCCGGATGCACTGACCTCCTCGTCATGCAACTGCTGCTTCAGCAGTCGGTAGCCACCGCGAGATAAGTTATGGTAGAAAGCATTTAAATTGGCATTTGTTTGCGCTTTTCCACGAATGGCCTAGAGAGAAATATAATGAAAAATTATTATCCCTAAACTGAGCAATTTCAAATATCCAAAAAGAAGAAGGAAATCAATTTTAAAAAAATATACCTGCCATTCTTCTGTCTCGCGGCTATCCTTGAACTTAATCCATGTCTCCCTAGGGATAAATTTATATTCCAAACATGGGTCCCTACCCTTCATGGGACCATGTACATATTTCCCTAAATATGATTTGAAATCTTTCCACCGTTTGCCGGCATAACTAATCCACTTATCTTCGAGTTCTTCAGTGGACTCGAAAACAAATAATGCCTACAGTGAAAATTAGGAGTAAAATTTAGTGAGGAATTTGAGTAAAATTGTATGGATGTATGGAAGAATTAAGAAACAAAGAATGCATTATAATTAAAGAAAATACCCGTATTTCCATCCAAACTCTCTTCTTGAGCTCCGCGGGAACTTTCGGCCATGATTCATATTCCACTAAGTCCACTTTGCTCCGGGCCGTATATGCCACAAAGGTAACCCACTGTACATGAAATACTATAGGCTCGAGCCCGGAATTAAAAGAAATGTGAAGAGTTTCCCCATTCTTTCTCATTTCCAATAGGCCATTGCAATTTGTGGGCCTTTTAACTCTACTAGATTTAGTAGAAGAACCATCTCCATGCTCCGTATTGCTTTTTCTTTTTCGGGCCATTGAAAGTACCTTAAACTTCATTTACATAGAAAGAGAATTCAATATAACATATATGCAACTAAACAAAAGCTTTAATGTCGAATACAAGAATGCTTGTAATGTTGAAAAAAAAAGTGGTACATTCGCAAAATTAACTCCTACAAATACACAATTACCATTAACCAAATTAAACCAAATGAGGGCCAAAATAAAGTCCGTTTATAAAGGGGACCATTGATAAAGTAATTCACATTTCACAACCAACAACTAATGTGGAAAAAAGGCAATGTACATTCGCAAAATTCACTCCTAAAAATCCACAATTACCATTATCCAAATTAAACCAAATGAGGGCAAAAAAAAGTGGATATCTCAAGGGTACCATTGATAAAGTACTTCACATTTCACAACCAACAACTAATGAGAACATTCATTCATTTCAACTAAAGGAATAACATTTCACAAAGTGGAATCAACAACAAAGCATTTTCCTCATTATCACTAAAGGAGGAACACTAAATCGAATAAAAACCGAAATCAAACACCAATTTTCTAAAATTAATCAAGCAAAACCGAAATAATCATTTGAGTTTCTCATTTTAAAAAAAAAAACCCGAATTTCAAAGGGTACCTAATGGAACATTAATCAAACCCTAGGTTCTCAACTTATGTAGGACAAAACACTCAATTCAACAACCAAACCAAATGCTACAAACAATCAATAAATCCAAAAACTTTCCAAACTTTCATCACAAGGCCTAAAACCGAAATCAACCATAAATATCAACCAACAAAATCCTAGTGCAATGGTAAGCATTTGCAAAATGTAAGGTTAAATACACAAAAGTTTAAAATGAAAGCATAGAAGGTGGAACCTTTTGGGGGAATGCCGACCGACGGTGAATGGGAGGGTGGAAATGGAGAGCCGACCGACGGTGAAAGCTTGGGCAGCCGAACAATCGGTGAATGCTTGGGCAGCCGACGAATGATCGGAAGGTGGAGGAGGTCGCCGGCGATGGGAGAAGCAGCGGAGAAGACGAACGGCCGCGGGATGAAGATTCAGGAAACAGGGGAAGTGAAGGGGAAAAGAAGGAAGAAGAAAGGAAGAGAATGAGGGAGGAAATGAAAAAGGTAAAAATTTGAATTATAATTAATAACCGGTCTCGGTTCAAACTTTCAACTGCGGTTCAACCTTGAACCGCAGTTGAAAGTATACCTTCAACCGTGGTTCAACCATGAACCGCGAACCGCGGTTGAAAGTACACTTTCAACGGCGGTTCAGTGTTGAACCGCAGTTGAAAGTGAATTTTCAACCGCGGTTCGTGGTTGAACCGCGGTTGAAAGTCCGCACTTTTTCTCGATTTAAGTCGAGGAAAAAATTGGAGTGAATTCCCGCGCGGTCATATTTTAATATTAAATTTTTTTATTTTCCATTTTCAAAAAACTATTCCCACAATTTGGTAAATATAATAATACATACCCAGATTTTGTATATTTATTAATTATGTACACAATCTCAACTTTTATTAACCATTTCATAATTAAATTTCAAATTTTTAATTGAACCACATATTTGCATTTACAATTCCCGCGCGTGCTACTACACGTACAATAATTATAGGTCAAACATAAAAAGTAATAATTTCCGTAAATTTAATACATATAAGAGCAAAGAAAGTAATAAGCTTCATTATGTTCCCTAAAATTCCTACTTTCTCGACTTGGCGAACGGGATAAAAAAATCAAATCCATAATGCATTAGGTACGTATTTTAAGTGGCCAAAATTTTTTTTGCTGAAAGTCATTAAGACTTTATGAGCATTATTTGAAATTAGTTAGAAGTTTGACTTTTAGACTTTTAAATACTTAGAAGATGAAAATTGGTCAAATGAAATTAGAATGATATTTTAAATATGCTAAGACCAATTTTGAAGTTAAAATACTCAAGCAAAGATGAGTTAGGCAAAATAGAGAAAAATTTGAGAAGATGAAAATTGGTCAAATGAAATTAGAATGATATTTTAAATATGCTAAGACCAATTTTGAAGTTAAAATACTCAAGCAAAGATGAGTTAGGCAAAATAGAGAAAAATTTGAGAAAATTTGAAATTTGCATTTGATTGATGAGTCTTTGAGTGATATAATCCTAAAATGCCATGTTTATAGTTAAAATGATGCATTAGGATCTATGTCATCTTTGGTATCTTGAAATTCTTGCACGTTAAAACGGTTGAAAATTTTCATTTGAAGATAGGTAGCAAGAATTAAGCATGTTTGCATTACATAAAAATGGTTGACCAAGTTGTTGACTTTTTAAATATACATGCTTTAGCTTATTTGAGAGTTTAAGAATTAACTTATTGATAATTTGAAGTTGTTGACACGAGAAAATTAAGGATATATGCTTCAAAATGGCAAGCTTAAATGATTGTATGCTTTGTATGCTTAAAATTGAAAAAACTTGACCAAGTAGTTGACTTTGAAAATATGAATGCTTTGGATTGTTTGAATCTTTATGCATAACTACTTGAGCCTTTGAAGGTGCTTGGATGATATATAAAATGCTTGATAGAAACTTGAATTTAGCAACTTTCAAAATTCAAAGCTTAATATAATTAAGCTTGAAAAACGTTGACCGATAGGTTGACTTTGCACATATGCATAATTTGAAATGTTTCATTCCTTCGAATGTCAAAGCGAAAATCCAGGAAAACGGTGGCGCTTCACTATATATCTATTTCCATCTTAAGAGTCACCGCGGTTAATTTATGAAAATCGGGGAAAAAAAACTTAATAGAGAGTAGGGTTTAGGGTTTAGGGTTGAGGGTTGAGGGTTTAGGGTTTAGGGTTTAGGGTTTAGGAAATAATATGAAAATAGAAAATTCATGAGTAGCGCGGGAATTGCCTCCAAAAAGTAATTTTCTACGGCGGTTCAACCGAGAACCCGCCGTAGAAAGTATTTTCTACGGCGGTTCATGTTTGAACCGCCGTAGAAATCTAGTTTTTGGAGCCAATTCCCGCGCTACGTACGTACGCATGGATTTTCTATTTTTTTGTACCAAATTCAAAATACATTATATATATATATATATGAAATAATTATAAAAGTTGTCTTAAAGTATTCAATTATTCAAATGAAAATATTTTATTTATGTAGTGGAAATTTACAAGATATCGAGAGCATAAAGGATCGAGAGAGTTGGATATATATGATGTGCATCAAGAGGGGAAAGGAGAAAAGCGAAAGATGTATATATATATATATATTTATATATATATGTATGTATAAACATATATGTTATGTATATATATATGTTTGTAAATTAATGAAATCCAGTGTTTATTTTATTTTTTTCGGCCACATAACTAATATTAATTAATTTTTATATTACTATACGTACCTATTAATGTATTTGTGGAAAAAGTAGATATTTAACGGAACATAATGAAGCTTATTATTTTATCGTCTCTTACATGTGTAAAATTTACGAAATTTATTAATTTATATATTTGACCTATAATTAATAAATATACACAATCAGGGTATGTATTATTATACTTACAAATTTGTGAGATTAGTTATTTGAAAAATGGAAAAAATAAATTAATATTAAAATATGCCCGGGCGGGAATTGGCTCCAATTTTCTACGAGGAGACCTTTCAGCGGTGGTTAAACATTGAACCGCCGTTGAAGATACACTTTCAACGGCGGTTCACCATTGAACCGCCGTTGAAGTTTAACTTTCAACGGCGGTTCAATGTTGAACCGCCGTTGAAGTTTAACTTTCAACGGCGGTTTAATGTTGAACCGCCGTTGAATATACGTCCCGGTTAATTAAAGTTCAAAATTTTTGAACGTCCTTTTCCTCCCTCATTCTCTTCCTCTCCACTCCCATTTTTTCCCCTGCATTTCCCCTGTTTCCCGAACCCGCTGACAAGTAATTGATAAAGAGTTAAATATAAAATAAAAACAAAATGCACTGCGTATAGATTTCCCTGGAAATTTTACCAAAGTACTACTCCTTGGAAGAAAATAATAATAATAATACAAGAAACATTTATTCATAAATGAAAAACAAGGAAATCTATTTTCCGGAAAATTTGACAAAGTCTCCCCTATAAATGTAACGTACTCCCTGTAAATTCGATGCACATATACTTCAATACTTTAATAAAATTCCAACTATTTCGAATAATACAGAATTCAGTTTTAAATCACTTCAGACAGAATCTCCTCTGCTTGTTTTTTACCAAAACACAAGTGCAATTTAAGATCAGCACATAAGCTTCACACAATTTCGAAAAATAACATATTCATTTATAAACAGTTCCGCATATGAATTCCCTAGAAATTTTGTCCCTTGATTGCACGGCTTCATCCGAGGTGTGACCTGTTTCAATCCCACAGTACGAAGGATAAGAATAAATGTTGTTAAAAATTTATTGAATCCTCTCTTCATTAAAATCAAAGAAACATATACAAATACACAAACACACATACACACCCACGGGAATTGAAGTTTAATAAAAACAAACAATATACCTGAAAATGATTCTTAACTTATTCTCTTTCTCTTGTGGGACACTTGATCCTCGAACCATAATCCTTCGCTGTGGTCATCACGAAGTATGTATTTATCAAGTTCCCTATCTTCCTCATCTGCTCTCGGTTCAGGTAACCCACTAGAGAAAGGGCCAGCCTCATGAAGCCCTTCTTCTGTATCTATCCCTTCCACACCGTGATGTTGTTTACCATGAAGAACAACAGACCAATGTTCGTCGCAAGGATCGGTGATATAAAAAACTTGTTTCGCCTGCGATGCAAGTATAAATGGTTCCCCCTTGAAACCCTCCCGATTGAGGTTGACCAAGGTAAAACCCAATGGATCATCAGTTCGAACCCCACTATTGTTATCAACCCATTTGCAGCGAAATACAACTACTTTGAAACAGACATAGTCAATCTCCCAAATATCTTCGATCTCCCCGTAATAAGCCATGCTTGCATACAATGGATTTTTATCCTTCCTGCTAGAAACATGTAAAGCCTCTGAGATTAATGTAACACCACTGTTTTGTGCCGTACTCTTCTCATCTTGTCTCTTAGTAGCAAATGAATATCCATTTATGTCATAGCATGAAAATGATCGTACCGCAGGGCTGGGCCTAAATGCAACCATTTCAATGTCTCCGAAACGTCTTTGCCCAGGACAGCATTACCAAACCAATAGACAAATGTCCGAATATGTTCATTGAGCACACGTTGATCCGTCCAAGCAGGATAAGACGTTCTTATTGACTGTATGTGGTCTGTCACATAGGGCGCAACTTCTTCAGAATTGCGCAGAATGTAGAGATGCGCCTTCATCAATTCAACATTAGACGGCAAAAAAATTTTCCTCCCCTTCTGCCCATACCTGTAATCCTCCCATCGTGCCGATTCTTAGATATTCCAATGGATGCGTTCTCGGCCAAGTACTCAGTGCAAAACTCAATTACCTCCTCAGCTATATAACCTTCAACAATACTAGCATCAGGACGACAACGATTCTTCACATACCCCTTATATACTTTCATATATCGCTCGAATGGGTACATCCATCGCAAATGAACAGGCCCGCAGATTTTTATCTCTCTGACCAAATGAATCACCAAATGCACCATAATATCAAAGAAGGCGGGTGGAAAATACATTTCTAATTGACAGAGGACAACAGTTATTTCATCTTGTAGCTGATCAAGTCTTTCGCGCGCGATAACCTTGCTACATATAGCATTGAAGAAGAAACAAAGTCTTGTTATACTGGACTTAACATGCTTGGGCAATATCGAGCGAATAGCTACAGGCAACAATTGCTGCATTAAGGCATGGCAATCATGAGACTTCAAACCAACCAGTTTTAAATCTTTCAAGGAAACAAGTCTGCTTACATTTGAAGAATATCCAGATGGAACTTTGATGCTACGCAAACTTGAACACAGTTGTTTTTTCTCCTTTCTGGACAAAGTGTGACAGGCAGGGGGTAGATATGTGCGTTGTCCTCGAGCTACCGGTGCTAAATTTGCTCTTATGTTCATATCAACCATATCAAGTCTCGCGTTATAACCATCCTTAGTTTTACCAGGGATGTTCAAGAGCGTACCTAAGAGGCTTTCGCAAATATTTTTCTCAATATGCATAACATCGAGACAATGTCTAACATCCAAGTTCTCCCAGTATGGAAGTTCAAAAAATATGGATTTTTTCTTCCAACAACCTGTATCATTGTTGCTGGACTCCGAAGTTTTACCAAACTCAACATTAATGTCCGTCACACGAGCTTTCACCTCTGGCCCGCTCAAGGGTTCTGATGCTTTTCTGAACTCTTGGAATCCATTGAATGCTCTTTTCATACGAGGATACGGATGAGTCTCGGGAAGAAATCTGCGATGCCCAAGGTATACTGTCTTCCTCCCATGTTCAAGCTGACAAAAATCTGTACTCTCCTCACATATTGGACATGCTTTATGCCCTTTAACAGAGTACCCAGACAAGTTTCCATGAGCAGGAAAATCATTAATGGTACAGAACAACATGGCACGTAATGTGAACATTTCTTCACGGTAGGCATCAAACACAGGTGCGCCTTCATCCCATAACTTTTTCAAGTCTTCAATAAGAGGAGCAAGATACACATCGATGTCATTTCCTGGTTGCCGTGGGCCTGAAATCATTAGAGACATAAGTATGTACTTGCGCTTCATACACAAGTAAGGCGGCAAATTGTAAATAACCAACATCACCGGCCATGAGCTATGTCTGCTACTCAGACTGCCAAACGGGTTCATTCCATCAGTACACAGACCAAGCCTCAAATTTCTGGCTTCTCCCCCGAAAGAAGGATACATTGAATCAATCTTTTTCCACTGATCTGAGTCTGATGTATGCATTATCACCTTGTCATCATCACTGGGAATACACCGATCTGAATGCCATGTCAATAGTTTTGCATCTTTTTCATTAGAGAACAACCGTTTAAATCTCGGTATTATAGGAAGATACCACAGAACCTTAGCCGGCGACCCCTTCTTTTGCGCATCAGAACTGTCTTCAACAGCATCACACAGCTGCTTGTTTTTGTATCGGGGAGTGTTACACTTAGGACACCGCAATAAATCCTTATACTCATTCCTGTAGAGGACGCAATCATTTGGGCAAGCGTGGATCTTCTTATACTCCATACCCATTGGACACAACATTTTTTTTGCCTCGTAAATTCGATCTGGAAGTTCATTATCTTCTGGGAGCATATCTTTCAACACCCTCAATAAGGCTGTAAAACTAGTATCTGACCACCCATTTGCCGCTTTCAAACTAAACAACTTCAAAACACTAGACAATCGTGTATATTTACTGCAACCCTTGTATAGAGGCTTCTCATTGTCACCCAAAATCGAAGCAAGAACTTCCGGTTGATCAGCAAAATCCTCGGCCACATCCTCAATCATGGCATCTAATCGATCTCTAGTAATCGCATCATCTCCTTTTGCATGAGATTTTCTTTGCTCAGGTAAACCATCAATACTTTCACCATGCCAAATCCACAGTTTATAAGAAGGATCAAACCCGTGCCGATATAAATGGAATCTTATTGTATCTGAGTTATCAAACGCGCCCCATTTTTACAAGATTTGCACGGACAATGAACGTACTTTGTATTCTTATAAGCGAATTGAATGAAATTCTCAACTTCTCTCGCATAAGAATCGGAGGTCCGATCACCACAGAACAAGATATTTCGATCCATGTGTAACTAAGACCTTGAAATAATTAAAAATACCAAATAATAATTCAACAAACAATGTACAAAGTATCAAGTTGCATGCTTGTCTTAGCACATGTCATAATACTTATGTTAGTCATATATGTGCAAAACTACTATAATACCTCAATGAAAAAAAATAATGCAATGACAACACATGCGCAATAGACATAATCGAATGAAGAAGAAAAGTTTTTCATTCATGCATTTCATCAAACACATAAAATGCATAAAAAAATAATACACACTCTAAGTAGGGCTAATTATATGAACATCATCCATCAAAAATCAAACACTATAAATCAAATTACATCGCCGAAAACTACATAGTATAACTAAATAGGGTTCCACACTACTAAGGTTCGCCACATACATGGAATATATGCAACTTTAATTTTCAGCCATGCAGCTACGATAAATAAAAATAAATGCTATAGGATGACATATCTAGCTAAAGTACAAGCATAAGCAATTACTGGAAAATTTTACAAGTTTCTAACCTTTAGGTGGTAAATTTTAGCTCCAAATGACAATTCTTTAGGTTCAACGTGCAAAACCGTAGTAGAAATTTTGAGACAGACACTCTCGGGCGCGATATGGGAATACACGGTGTTATTTAGGCTTTAATATATATATACGTCAATACTACTGCGGAGAACATTAAACCGCCGTGGAAAGTCCACGGCGGTTGCCTTCCAACCGCCGTAGAAAGGGGACTTTCTACGGCGGTTTGTCCCAACCGCCGTAGAAAGTCCGTTTCTACGGCGGTTCATTTTTAAACCGCGGTAGAAAGTCCTGTTCTATGGCGGTTCATTTTTAGACCGCCGTAGAAAGTCCGCATTCCCTTTATTACTGCGGTTTTCTATTTTTCGCCGTTAATTCGCAGCCGTTAAAGCTCCGTTTTGTAGTAGTGGTAATTTTATTTTGTATGGAGTAATACATGCTTATTAGATTTCCCATATTGTATTCAAAATTAGTCGATTAAAAGAGTAAAAAAAATTAAAATATCTCTGAAGACAAAGCTGAAATGGTAGTAATAAGAGGCTTTGCAATCGAATACTTTTTTGGGTTTTCTTGGATTCAAATTTTACATTATTGACAATTAAATTATACGGCAAAGGCAATGAGACAGTACCGGAATATCACTGTTTGACAAATCTTTTGTAGTTGGGAGACAACAAAATTAATTTGTTCCTTTGGGAGAAAAAATGAGATCAGACAATGTAATATTTCATAGTGCATGCATACAATTCAATATATTACTCCATTCATCTTATATCACTAAATTATATATCCCATTTTTAATTTTACTTATAAATAAATGTATATGTGGGTTAACGTTTCAACACAAACCTTTGATTCAAAATTTGTCTATCAAATAGTTAATGAGTTACAAAAAATTTCACCCAAATTTGGTTCAATCGAAAAATACCAAGGATGATGCACATTTATCAAGCAGTGTCCTGTAAACTATGAATGCAATTTCATTGATAAAAAAATGGTGGGGGTGGGGGTTGGGGATTTTAAATAATTGAAAACTCATCTCTTTAACATCAGACATGATTTCCAATCTTATCGTATCGGAAAAATCACAACAATTGGAATTACAACATTTGGAATTCTATAAAGTACAAATAGAACATCTTGGACACAACAAAAAAGATTGCATAAAATCTGCAATGGTAGGCCTTAGAACTCTCTTTGCTCTTTCATTCTTTTGGTTTTTTGGGATTGATCAAAGTGGACTGGACACACCATTTGATAAATAATCTCTATCTGATACTAAAAGGGTATTTGTCATATAATAATTTCACACTAAAAAGAATAAAATCTAAAGGGGAAAAAAAAATCAAAATAAAACATCTAATACGATTTAGAGAATTTTGGAATGTTGACAAGACTGTAGTTTCTTGTCATTTTGCAGGTCTTTTAACTAAATTAAACAACACCAACATGTCTGATCCCTCATCAAGTTTGGAAGAGTAGGATTTAGATGTTAGTTTTATATTGTTGCGAGATCTGATGATTAGAACAAGAGACCTAGGAAAAATGGTAGATATGAACAAATTCTGTGATAAAAATGAATTTTCAATTATATCCACGGCTAGTTTGAAGATGAATTTTGAAAATCTATTACAAGTTGGTGATCTATCTTGCCTATACAGCAAGGAGGAATTTCAATAGTGAATGAAGTACGTAATGATATTGGACCTGTGTTAGTCCCAAACTTGGTTAATTAAAGGAAAGTAACGTTGAAAATTAAACAAAGATTAATTAAAAAAAAATTATATTTTGCGGTAGAATTTAATAATAATTTCCAATTTCGTTTTAAGAAATTAATATTTGAGTAGAAATTTAATAATCATATTCTAGTTGATTTTTTGTGATAGTAGATTCTGTAAAAAGTTTGTTCCACTCCCACCAGAGCCTCCACTGATGGTGGACCGGTGGTGACTGCTGAGGTTTTTTCAGTGTCAATTTTACAGTGAAACTGAATATCTTGAAACATGATGGCATTTCTTTATTTTTATGTTATCTTTCCTCTTTCTAGTAATATTTCCACAAAGACTGGCCGGGATTCTTGACTGACAGCTGAGGTCTTTGTGACTTTTGATTATTATTATTTATTTATTTTTATGACTTTTGATTATTGATAGAAGTTTTTTGTGGTATTGGCTACATATAGACGTAGACATTAAATTGATCGGTAATCGATCAGGATTGTTATGGGTCGGCCAGTTTGAACACCCCTACTTACATGACTTTAATAACAAGGAATTTAATGATTGAAATACTCCCTCAGTTCGATTAGAAGAGTTTACATTGTAGGTGTAATTTGAAATTTACAAATGAAACAATTTTATCATTGGACTCATGGAAAGAGAGGTAGAAATGACACTGATCAAGGAGGAAAATTGTCTTTCATATAGGTTTAAGAAGTCTTAAAATTACCATAGAACATCAACAGATCCTAATGGGAAAGATTACTGATTTCAGATTATTGATTTCAGTTATAACAACCTCGATGGAAGTCTCCATGAGGGTCTATGTAATAATCTACCGAAATTGGAAAGCTTCAATGTCTCAGATAATAAACTAGGGGGGCCAATTCCAGCTACTCTGTCTCAATGCTCGGAAATGAAGTTCCTCAATTTGTCACACAATCAGTTTACAAATTCCATACCAGGAAATATTGGGAACCTGTCAAAACTAGAGAAGTTGTATATTGTTTACAACGATTTGACTGGTACGTAATATTTATCTTTTTCTAGGAATAATTTCTTTAAGATGCTCATCCTCCTTCTCATTCATGGGCTGCATCCATATATAATGCAAATTTAACCAAAACCATATTACCAAGTTTTATTTTATATTTTTTGGTTTAGTAATTTGGTCTTCTTTATTTCAGGTAAGCTACCTTCGATGCTGTTCAATATATATTCCATACAAGTTGTAACAGCTAAATATAATTGGATATCGGGCAATCTTTCTCGAATTATTTGCAAGAGAAGCATGAATGTTGAACAGTTGTTTCTTAGTAATAATTTCCTGACTGGACAAATACCTTCTAGCCTTTCATAATGTCGATCGCTAAAACTATTTTCCCTGGATTACAACAACTTCGAATATGCCATCGCTCCAATATTTATTTCTCGATCAACGGAAACAACTTGACAGGTTCATCTTCATCATTTGCATTCCCTCTTAGACTTCTTGTAATTTTTGTGTTAAATTGTAAATACTATGTTTACTGTTTTTGGCAGGGAAATTAGATATGAGTTCAGGAAGTTCATCTTCCTTGAGGGTCCGTTTAGTTGAACGGAATTAGAATTGAATTGGAATTGAAATGCTATAGAATTGAAAAGTAGAATTAGAATTGCAAATCCATTTGAATTTCATTGTTTGGTAGAAGCATAGAATTTGGTAGAAATGGAATTGTGATTCTAATTCTTTTGTTTGAATACATGAAATTCTATATAGAATTAGAATTCATTTATAATTACAAAATAACTCTATTTCATCCC
Source organism: Leptodermis oblonga (assembly GCA_016801395.1). Lineage (NCBI taxonomy): Eukaryota > Viridiplantae > Streptophyta > Magnoliopsida > Gentianales > Rubiaceae > Leptodermis > Leptodermis oblonga. The sequence goes on along the minus strand of CM028758.1, from coordinate 9,469,838 downwards.
ATTCATTAGATTATTGTCAATTTTCATATAAATTAAAAAATTCACCAAACATACATAAAATCATATTATACAATCATTGAAATAAATCTAAAATTAAAGAGTCAAACGGGCTAATAGAGAGGAATTTGGGCGGGGTTAGGCGAGTTCAAAGTGACCTTTGGATCGGGGCGGGCCAATTGGCCCAACTCGACCCACCTCAAAATTCATTTTGGTTAAAGTCGATTCGGGTTAACATGACGGTTTAGGTTCATGGCCCAGTTTGGGTCCATTCGGGCCGAACTGATCCTTTTTTTTTTTTTTTTCATTTTTTCAGTTTTTATTTTTTTCCCAATTCTTTCTTCAGTTTTTTTAAAATTATTTTTTTCGTTCAATTAATTTTTTTCATCCTATATTTTTTTAAACTAGTAAAAAGAATTGTAATAATAATAACTTGCTTGCAAAAATATATAGATATATAATATAGCTTTAAAAATTTGAATAATTTATAGTTTCTTAAATAAAACAATTAAAAAATTTTATTTATAATTTTGAAAAGTAAAAAATTAAAATTGAAACTTGGAAAAATAAATTAATTTTAAAATTAAAGTTATATGGGGCCTGGCAGATTTTTTCCTGAGTGAGGTTGGGGGTATTCTGTGGGAAGAGGGGGGATGGGGGCCGGGGGGGGGGGTTGGGGTGGGGTCTGTATATTTTTCTTTTGGTTTAGTAGAGTGGGGGTTGGGGTAAAAAGAATTGGTTTGGGGGAGGATACTCGCCCTGGGGGGGGGGGGAGGGGGGGGGGGGGTGTTGGAACAAACTTAAAAAGGAAGGAAGGTCTGGGGGAATGGGGTTGGGGGTACCCGGGGGAACAAACTAAATAAAAATAAAAAATGAAAAAAAAGGAAACACTACACAAGTACACAATACATATCAATAGAATTATAATTAGAATTTTTAGGTCCAACCAAAGAATTGAAATTGTGAAATTTAAGGTATTTAGAATTCCAATTCTTGAAATTATTTTACAAACAAACAATGGAATTGGAATTAGAGCCCCAATTCCATTTCCAATTCCAATTCCAATTCCAATTCCATATCCCAATTCCATGAGAAACAAACCCACCCTAAGGGGAATTTATTTGGCAGGAAATGGAATCCATGGTAGCTTGCCAAAAGATTTGTGCTTAAGATAACCAAACTTGGAGTTGTCAAAGCTTAATCAAAACCAACTTTCTGGTGAAATCCCTTCTAGTCTTCATTCCACTTTGTAGTACACTGGAGAATTTTAATTGGACTACTTTAATTTTTTCTTTTGGCAGGAGAACTATCTCTCACTTCAAATCTCTCTGCGTTAAAGTTGATTGAAGTTGATTTCAATGGATTTTCCGGTAGCTTTCCCCAAGATTTGTGCTTCAGATACCCAAATCTAGAGGTCATTGATGTGTGTCTTTTATGTTGTTTATTTTAGGGCTTTTATTGTCAGATCTCACGGGTATTTGCAGTTGTATTTGATGATTAGTACAAGTTTTGGAGAAAGGCCCAGTAAAGGAGAATTACTGCAAAAGATAGAAAAAAGCAAAGGTTCACTGGCCCAAGTAGACTAGCAATGCAATGGCAAATTTGATCCAGAAGGCTCCAAGTTAATTCATGATATTTTGGGAGTTCAGAACTGGACTTACATGATCCACAAGTCGTCCAGCCCAGAAGAGGAGCCCATCTCACAACTGAAGAGCGTTCGTTTGCCCAAACATTGTGAACAGTAATTTGCGTGAATAGTAATTCCGAGTAAATAGTGCCGCGTGAACAGTAAATTCCAGAAGCTGATATTTCCTTATTGTACTGAAATTCAGAATTGTAATCTTTTGCAATCTTTTAGGAAGTGGAATCTTTTTACTATTAGGAAACCTTTAATTATGTAGTTTTCATCCATTCCAACTCAATTAGTTATTTCCTTTTTCTAGTCTTTCTAGGAGATTTAGTAGGTGAATTTTTCCTATAAATAGGGAGCTTATTGTACAATTAGGATATCATTCATACACCCCTCGCATCCCTTGCTTCACTCTTCCATTGTAATATTAATTTCTTTTCTTTATGTTAAGTTTCTCCCTTTTCTTTAATTTAGTTTTATTGGTTAATTTTATTTTTAGTTGAAGATTGATCAGCATTGTTCTTACAATTGTGAGATCTAATCATTTTTCGTGTAATGCATGCATGAATTCCTTTTCACTTTGGGTTCATAACTTTTATTACTTAAATTTATATGAGCATGTGCAACTTGTTTAAATTCGGGTATAACCAATTAATCCGTCTCACTACTTCATGTCATTTAGAGGATAGGTTAATTAGTAGTAAAGTTACCTTCAGGTAATGCAGGGTAAATGGTTAGCAATTCTAAATTGGTGACGCGGGTAGGAATAACTAAAATCAGGTTTCCCTAATTATTAATGTTGTTGGTACAGTTAATGGGTGGCGGGCTTTCCAGCCTGTTCTGTATTAATTAGAGTAGCAATTATGCCTGTGCTTATTCACGGTAATTGTCGATAAAGTAAGGGGGAATTGGGTTGTGTATGTAGATCTCTTATTAGCCGGACCTTCACAAACTATTGACATGTCTATGAAAGGCTAGTTTGAATTCACGGTGACCTATAACTGATTGATTTATGTTTGCATGAATATATTTGCATCGGTGATCAATTGCATGAACTTAACTGAGATTTATTATTTAACTAGGTGTTTTTATTAATGGGAGAAATAAATTTACCAGTCCCTATGGAGACGATCCTTCTTATTGCTATACTAGTTTTAAACAGGTTTTTATAAATGTTTTTGGTAGATGAAACAAATCATTCTTCAGAGCAACCAATTTCAAGGGCAAATCCCTTCTAGCATATCATATTGTAGTCTACAATATGATATGCTAGAAGGGATTTGCCCTTGAAATTGTAGTGCTCTGAACACTATTGATTTAGCTGATAACTAGTTCACAGGTACCTAATTTCAATCTTCATCTTTAATGATTTTCTTTGAGAAGAAATTGAGGAACACATTAATTAAAGTTTTGATATCCAAATTGATTAATTTCAGGTAATGTACCAAGTGACATTGGGAGGAATCTTAATTAAAAACACCGGGCAATGAAAAGAAGATCGCACCACCAACCATACCTATGATGAAATCAAAGAAGACCCCTCGCATTTCGGAACCGGGTCTGCGTACCATAAAGACAGTCTGCTTTATTTAAGAAAACAAAAACCAAGCAAGCAGAAAAAATGTCCATGCTTCAATATTTAGTACTTTTTGACAATTATTTAACGGGTATCATTCCTCCTTCCATTGGAAATATGTCAAACTTATTGTTTCTGTGGTTGGAGGAAAACCAATTCTACTGGCAGATTCCTCTAGAGTTGGGACAACTTCCTCGTTTGGAACAAGTATCCCTTGAGAAAAACCTACTAACCGGAAACATCCCACTGGAATTAGGACAGCCTACAAGTATTGAATTGTTAAGATTCCAGTTAAACAACCTCAGTGGAGAAATCCCCGCGTCTTTATTCAACATAAGTAGTTTAAGAAATCTAAGCCTTTCACATAACCTGCTTGTTGGAAATCTTCCTCTGTCTTTATTTAACATAACTAGTTTAGGATATTTAGACCTTTCAAGCAACCTGCTAGTTGGTAATGTTCCTGCCATTACTGCTGTTAACGAATGATTGAATCCTAGCTACAGAATACTGTATGAAATAATGAAGCCATAAATACAGTACGCAGCCTGAATGCATTTATGATGATTTATTTACTTTGTATTTGTATTATTTCATTTTTGTGTATTAAAAGAGTAAACATAAGCAGGGTTTTGAGAAAAGTTCCGATCACGATTCTCGCCTAAAAACTAGGAACCCCCAATTTCAAATATCCGATCAGGGAGGCGCCTTCCCCGTAGGGGGAGGAGCCATCTTTCACCGTCCTGTTCGCTACCCCATTGCCGGTACCACTCAAGCCAGTCACAGAATTTCTAGGAGAGCCTGCACTCTTGTATTCAGACGAAGAGATTGAGCAGCTTTCAGAGCCGTTCAAATTTGCTCTCATTGGGAAGTTCTCGCAAGGCCTTCAAAACTGCAGGATTTAAGGAAAAATATGAATTGGGACGGATGGATCATCGCCATGTCCTAATTCGGTTCAAGTTAGCTGCGGATTACTAACTATGGTGGACGAGAGCTTTATGGAATTTGGGGAATTTTTCCACGAGGGTTCTTAAATGGACGGAATCCCTCAGCAAGGAAGGATTCGGAAGGAAGTCCACTTACCAATTTAAGTTGGATTGGAAGAGGAAATCTAGAAGATTACCCAATTGGAGAAGACTTCCGCTGCAAGAAAGAGAAAATTGATTTGGTTTCCAATTAAAAAGCTGATTGATAGATACTCCTTAATTGATTAGGAGATTGCTTTTGGTTTCCATCTCTGATTTTAGTTGCCTATATATATGGTCGTGTTGTGCAAGAAAGACACGCTTACACTTTCGCTTATTTTCCGATACTTAGATATTTTTAGTTTTGCTTTGGAGATACAATTGGTTTTGGTTCGCTGTTTGATTTCTCGATGGCCGAGCAGAAGGTGGTTCTTATTGGCGAGAGTCAATAGAGTAATTTTTCTTTTCTCTTATTTGTTTTATATTATGGCTTTCTTTATAATTATTTGTTTTATGTTTAACGTCATGAGTAACTAATCCGATAATTTTGGTATTATTTAAGAAACCGTAATCCATGCATATATGAAACCTGGGTAATAAAATCAGTCTAATACTATGTTCCTAAATTAACCTGTGTTTATAAGTTTAATTACCGAGGTTCAATTAAGCTTGAACAACTTAGTTTTATCTGGTAGGGTTTGTGAGGGGAAAAACTACCGACCGTGTAGTACAGGATAATTGGGTGATAATTCTTTAGAAGTTACGACGATAGGAATTATTGATGTTAGGTTTATCTAATTCTTAATGCTTCTAAACTGATTAATAAAGGTGCAGGGGACCCAAGACCTTGTTAGTTAGGTTAGTTAGAGAAGTGATCCCTACAGAGGGGACCCACAGGGGATTTTCAAGAAGTTAAGGGGGAATTTAGTTATGTAGAGGGGCCCACGGTAACCTATAAATAACTGGTATTTGATATTGGACTACTTAGAGTGTTAATGATTATATGCATGTGATGAATGTGGATTACATAATATTAAAATATTTCTCTATAATTGATTAATTTGTTCGCGAGTACAATTTCTAGTTCTATAATCACGTGACAATTCAAATGTCTCATAAGAGGTACAAAGGTGATTACTAGTCGAAAAACTGGTTACTACATTAATTGGAAATTGAGTTTTATTATCTTTTCCTGTGGATTGATCATGTCTCTACTATGCTACTGTTTAGCATAATATTGTAGGTATAAAGCAGTTTTTTTACTGTATTTGGTAGGCTTACGACTTTATCAAATGTTGTTTAAAACGTGGACTTTTCTAATAGAACGTAGGGAGTTAATTTATTAAGAGATCCAAAACCACACATTTCAGTAAGGATACATATCAGACTGTCTTCCACCAGATATTTCCAGAGAACAATGAGGTTTATATTATTTGTGTAAAGTTTTCATTCGCTTTTCAGGTTTTCCAAAATAAATTGCTTGTAACTTTTATTCTTCGAATTTTGAACCCATAACTAATTAATTTCTAACAATTAAATACACCCTACATTAACCCTTGTTGAATTTTTGGCACTATCGTATTTTATCTCCTATATTTCAACCTTACTGCCATCAGCAAAAATAGAGTTAATTAAATAATTAAGCCGAAAACTTACATCCTATCGTATGGTCAGATGCACGTACATTTTATTTTACTTTCGAAAAAATCACATGCAATGAAAAGCAATATCAAATTTAAGGTTTAAAAATTTTAAGGTTTGAAATATCATGTAACGTTTATAACTTCAGATATATTGCATGTAGAGGGGAAAAAAATGTATCAATTTTAGAGGTTAAAGAATTATGTATAGCTTATAGCCGTTGATATATCCCGGTTTAAAAGTACTGTCCATAAAAAAATGTATTGTCTACAATTAAAATAAATAGAAGTATTTATTTTAAAAGTTGAATTATCACATATAGCTTCTAATGTATCACTTTCAAAAAGTATTGGCTGGTTGAAAATAAATCGCATATATACCTGTGTAGAAAAGTATTACATGATTGAAAGTGTATCCACTACTGCAAAACCACCCAAGGGAGGCGCCTCTTTGGATGCGGGTGCTAGTCCAAAAAGGCCGGCAACGCTATGTTGCACCCGCGTCCAATAGATATCTATTACATGCACTTGCCTCCAATAACTAGATAAGGGGAGGTGGGTGGGGGCCCCTCCAAAGGGAGGCGCTCGCAGTGGAGGCGGGTGCTGCACGCCTCCTATATCCCTAAGGACCCGCCTCCCATAGGTGGGTTTGCAGTAGTGATCACATATAAACAGAAGTATCGACCCTTAAAAAAAGGAGAAAAATAAAGGAACAAAAATGTATCTCTGTAAAGAAAAATAAATAAAAAATAAAATTAATATAACATGTAGTAAAGAACGCGTGCGTATCAGTTTTAAGAACTAAGGTACCACACATGGAATGTAAGACATGTCTAACCAGAGACTATCACTACTATAGAAATACTCAAAGGAGGCGCCCCTTTGGAAGCGGGTGTACAAATACCCGCCTCCAAAAGTGGCTAAATAGAATTTGGAGGTGGGTGAAGGGGTTACCCGCCTCCAATTACCTCCCTAATTGGAGGCGGGTGAAGCTATCACCCGCCTCCAATTAGGGAGGCAATTGGAGGCGGGTGATGCCTTCACCCACCTCCAATTGGCCTCCCTAATTGGAGCCGGGTGATAGCTTCACCCGCCTCCAATTGTCTCCCTAATTGGAGGCGGGTGAACCCAAAACCTACCTCCAATTTCAAAACACGAAAACGATTTTTTTTAATTTTCAATACTATATCAAAAATTGTATTTGTTTTGGACTGTTGAAAATAATTTCTAAAATTTATCGAGATTCTAGCAAAGCGAAAAATTAGTAGATAATAAAAATCACAAGTTTTAGAAGAAATATATACTTTCGATTTTAATATTAAATACATAAGTATATGTAGCGTAATGGTAAATTTAATATGCAAGAGTCAAGTGAAACTCCAGGAGCGAGTTCGATTCCTACTAAAGCCATAAAGTGAAAAAAAAGAAATTAAAAATTTTTTGCTAGGGGTTATTGGAGGCGAATAACAATTAATGGAGGCGGGTGCAAATAACCCCCAAAAGGGGAGGCGGGTGCGGGCACCTCCAAAGGGAGGCGCCGGCACTGGAGGCGGGTGCGGCACCCGCCTCCAATCTCCCTTAGGACCCGCCTCCTAAGGGAGATTTTGGTGTAGTGTACGCCAATAATTAATAAATCTGTATGACATTTAGGGCCAATTTAGAAAATAAAACTACATTAAAATTACCGGAAAAAAAAAACTGTTTTACCTTACTATGACTAATGAATGTGAGTTGCTTCTTAGCGGACTATATTCGAAGGCGATGGTGATGACTGGCATTCTTTCGGTGTGAGGAGAAACGATAAACTGCATCTCGAGCGCGTTTGTATATGGAAAATGGGCTGCTGTGCTAAAGTTAAAGCTAAAGATCTTATCGTTTGAACTTTCGTGCGCGTTTCTTGATAAAACTTAACAATGGTTACAGTTAAAATTGGTGTTAAAGAGGACTTTTAAAACCGGAGTTCTAAATAACCGGTGTTAAAGTTATCCTTAACATCGGTTCTCATACTCTGTGTCAATGATCCGTATTTCTTCCTCTTAGACAGTTTTTTGGTACACTCGTCAATTGGTATTGAGGACCCATTTTGTGATAATGAATTTACCAAATCAATCATCAGAAAAGAGAATTTTAACTGTGCTACTATTTTTCTTTTTGTGTTGTGCCATGCAGGAGAATTTAAAAGGGTTTGATGTTGAGAACAACAGATTATATGGTAGCTTACCCCAAGATTTGTGTTTCAGATATCCAAATCTAGAGTATGTCAATCGTCAGAATAACCAATTCGGAGGAAAACTCCCTTTTAGGATATCATATTGTAGTGCTCTGGACAGTATCGAATTTGCTGTAAACAAGTTCACAGTACCTAATTTCAATCTTCATCTTTACTCATATTCTTTGAGAAGAAATTAAAGAACACATTAATTTCTTGACACCCTCAGGTAATTAAGTGCCAAGTGACATTGGGAGGAATGTGTCCATGCTTCGAAATTTAGTACTTGGCTACAATAAATTCACGGGTACCATTCCCCCTTCCATTGGAAATATGTCAAACTTATTGTATTATCTATCGTTGGATGAAAACCAATTCTATTGTTACGGGCAGATTCCTCCAGAGTTGCGACGACTTCCCCGTTTGGATGCAGTACATCTCAGTAGAAACCTACTTATCGGAAAAATCCCCTCGGAGTTAGGACAGTCCACAAGTATTGAAATATTAAAACTCCAGTTAAACAAGCTTAGTGGAGAAATTCCTTCAATCTCTGTGTAACATGAGTAGTTTAACAAATCTAAGCCTATCAGAGAACTAGTTGGTAATATCCCTCTGTATTTATTGAACATGACTAGTCTAACAGATCTAGACCATCTAGACCTTTCAGATAACCTCCTTGTTGGTAATCTTCCTGCCATTATTGGATCTTAATTGATCTAAAGTACGTTTTGAGGTGTATCATCGACTCCTACAAGGCTACAAATATGTATAAAATAATGAAGGAGAACCGAATGAACATGCCAAGTTTTAATTTGACCTCCCCCACACCCACCCCCCTTTTTTTTTTTTTTTTTTTTTCTCTCTCTCTCTCTCATCAATTAAACTGCTCTAATTTTAATTCTTCGAATGTTTAGATGATATCTAATTAATTTCTAACAATTAAATATACCCTAATTTTAATGCTTGTTAGCCTTGTTCAATTTTGGTACTTTCGTAGTTTATCTCTAGCATTTTCCTTTTTCCCTTTTTCCCTTTTTCCTTTTTGAATGTATAGTGTTCGATCGTTTTTGTACAATCCATAAACTTGGGGGTCTTGTAGTTCTCTCTTAAAACGGAATCACAATTTAATTATACTGTCGCAGTCCTATTAATTAGAAGGAAAAAAAAAAGTTTTTAATGTTTAAAATAGTATTACAAGCATAAGTCTCTCGACAAAATGAGTATACACAGGGCCGTTCCTAACAGAAAAAGGGGTCCGGTTCGATAATACAAATTTGGACTCTTTTATATTATTGTAAATGCGTATATATATATATATATTGTTCATAAGTCTGAATTTTAAGATGACTGATAGATAAATTAAGGCTGAATTTTAAGGCATCACTCACACGTACAGATTATAGCCAATTATAAATTAAAAGAAAATAATTGAACGACATATATTTTGATCTATATATACAACAATAAATACATCAAACTAATCAATTTCTAAAACTAACAATTTAGATCAACATAGTCACTTTCTATCACATTATTACAACAATGGACAGAACAAAAGTATATATTACCTAGTGATACAAACTGATATTGTAAGGTGATAAAGTTGGAAGAACGAAATGAAGTATTGACTTTGATGTTGAGAATTTTTAATCCAAAAAATAATAAGAAACTGAAGCAATCTAAACCAAACTAAATCGCACGCACACAATTAGGCGGCAGACCAAAACAGCCGTAAGACTTTTCCGTTTTGCTCTATATTTTTCTCTGTGATTACAATGACGACCCAATGCATGTATTTATTGGCTAAATTATCTCTGAATCCTATATTGATTTAGGTTACAACTATTTCCTAAAATAATTAGATTTCCTAAAACAATTAGATTTCCTAAAACAAATACGAAACCAAACAAAAAACTTAAATTGGATAGAAAATAAAAATAAAAAATAAAAAACTTAGATTAATCGCAAGGGAGGAGAAAATATATGTACATATATATACAAATAATTATTTAAAAAATTAATAATATATATATATTAAATAATGGGGCCTATGGGGCCCCACAAATTTGGGGGACCCTGCATCGTCGCCAATGTGAGACGTGGACAGGGCGGGCCCTGAGTATACATCCACCCGATGGCTTTGTATTTTATTTAAGTGCGGCCAAAGCCACAGGGTATACTTGCACCAGTGGCTTTGTTTTTAGTTTTTTCGTAAAAGCCACCCGGTATTTAAGCCGGTGGATTTTATGTAACAAAGCCACCCTTCTAATAGCCATCGGCCGAAAATGCCGAACGTGTGGTGGTTATACGGGTTTTGAGCTAGTGGCTTTGCAGAGTTTTGTAGTAGTGAAAATACATAAACATGCAATTACGTACATGGACTAACAAACCTTCAAAAAGTTCGCATCTGGTGAGCTACGCAATTTGACCAATGCACAAATTATTATGAATGTTAATGTATAACACATAAAAGTTTGAAAGTGAACTTTTCTATTAAAACAAAAAATATTTTTTAAAGTGGATTATGGACTCTTCTAATGGAACGGATAGAGTATTAGTTATATAGTTGGTGTTTGTAGTCCCCTTTTACTTACACACCAATGTGCAATTTTTTTTTATACAGGTCAATGTAAACATCTAAAGTAGCTGATTTGACACTAATATAACTAATTGTGAACCACACATTATTATATGAGCAAACTATAAGAAGTAAAAAAAATTAGAAAATGAACTCTTTTATTAGTACAGAGAGGACATTTAACACCACCCATAATAAAAACAAGGAACAACACATTCCGTCATTTAGTTTTTTCGAAGGAAAGAGATTGGAATTCATCCAACCACGATTAACATGCCTCAAACATTCCGACATTTATTAATTTACCAATAAATGTTTAATTTGTATTAGTTAATTTTCTGGCATTTCTTATATTCATTAGTAACTTTTCTACTTCTAATTTTAATTTAGTTATCAATTTGGTAGATAATTGCTCCTTCGTGTTGTATATTAAGCAAATTATGTTCAGCTCGGCCATCAATATATATCCTGCACGGATATTTTCCTCAACAATTAAAAGCAAGTAGATGAAAAGAAAAAAGAAACTTAGAAAGCTTCAAGGCAGAATTCGTCAAACGGCCACCTTGTTAGAATAGTTTTTTTTTTTTCCTGTTGTAAGCCAATATATAGGGTCATCGTTTTGATTTATTTATTTATTATTTTTTTTCCAATGTCAATTTTAATGGTGTGGAGAATTTCATTGGGCTTCTAGATTTTGGCAGTTCAAGCCACCGTCTGGAATGGATCATTTATGCTTCACTTTAATTTACAAAAATAGTTTTCTTACACCGCATCAGATGCAAATCAATTTTGTAAATTTGCTAGAATTCCACACTAGGAGTCCAATTAATTGACTGACCAGAAGTATTTTAGCCCAAATTACACTTCATTTTTTGTATTTTTGGAGGAACACCGGAGTTAAGTCAATGAGTCAAGTTGTATATGAAATAATTACGTATGGAAATTAAAAAAATCACCAAGAAATATGACACGATGAAATATGTACTGTAATTCTTTGGGTGTATTAAAGATAGATAATAATAATACAATACCGGATTTCAAATAGTGCTAGGTACAGTAACATAATATTATGAGTACGTTATATCATCAAAAAAATAATAATTAATTAATTTATTATTTATTTTTGAGACAAAATTGTTAATTTATTAATTTGGAGTGATCAACCTTATATTTTATCCTATTGTATTGATTTTTTATTACAAGAAAATTAAATTGGAAAAAAATGACAGTAGCGGTAATCGAATTCTCACCCTACCTCTGTATGCAAAGGGTCAATTTCCCAATGAAACTGAACTTGGTGTCATATTAATTTAACTGTTTATTGTTATATGTATTTCGTTTTACCTCTAATATTTCCAGGGATTTTTTTTTCTTGGCTTTGAACATGAACACAAGTCATCCTTACATGGGACCAAATCAAAGTCAACTTCAATAACAAGGCATGTAATAATTCATGAAATACTAGACAACTAGCGGTGGACTTGAGACTATTTTAGCCTAAAAAAGATACAGGATCAAAATTTTCACATTGATAGCTTGGTTTTGAAGAAAGACGTTTATACATATATATATAGATATATATTTTGTTACGTTGTTGTACATAGTTTAATTCCCTTAGATGCTGTCTACCATAGAACACCCCCAATGAAAAAGATTACTATGTTACTCCTGTTTTTGGCAATGCAGTATTGCTCTAGTGCTAGTGGAGATCTGCCATATATTGATGAGCATCTCCACAGATGAGTATGCTCTTTTAGCTATAAAGTCTCAAATAACATTTGATCCCTTCAACATCTTAGCCACTAATTGGACCAAAGGCATCCCAATTTGCAGTTGGGTTGGCATAACTTGCAACCATACGCACCGCAGGGTGGAGGCCTTAAACATTTCCGGTGGAGGATTGAAAGGCGCAATAGCTAAAGAAACCGGGAATCTCTCCTTCCTGATTTCTCTGGATATCAGCAATAACAGTTTCTATATATGGCTTCATTCTATGTCAGATTGGCCATTTGAAGATATTGCGAACTTTATCTATGCAGCTCAATGAGTTCAGTGGGCATCTTCCTGAGGGCCTTTAATTCTTAACCAGAATTCAAGAATTGTCCTTGTTTGGTAATAATCTCAGCGGATCTATTCCTCCTGCCATTTTCAATCTTCCTTTCGGGCCATGCATTTAAATAGCAACAAATTTCATGGGAGTCTCCCGGAAGATCTTTATAGTAATCTACAGAAATTGGAAAGTTTCGATGTCTCGAATAATATACTAGAGGGACTAATTCCAACTACTCTGTCTCAATGTTCAGAAATCAAGTTCCTTGCTTTGTCATTCAATGAATTTACAAATCCCATACCTGCAAATATTGGTAATTTGTCTAAACTAGAGCTGTTGTATATTGCTCACAACAATTTCACTGGTACGTAAGACTTATCTTTTTCTTTGAATTAATTATTAATTCTCATCCCTTCTCATATTCATGGGCTACACCCATAATGCATACTTTACCAGAATATCCAAAACCATATATTAAAATAAGCATACAGACAGTCTTCCACCATATATTTCTATGCAGGGCTGGCCCTTAAAGTCTGAGGGCTCGGAGCGATAAAATAAAAGACGCCTCAAATTTCTTTATAAAAAATGATTTGGGTAAAATTTTTTAAATAAAAAATTATTTATAATGTAATATTATTTTATTTTAAAATTGTTCTAAATTTCTTATTCAGATAATTGATAATTTATTCAACATTTACTGCAACAAAAACAATTTTAGTTTTAACAATTTTAACGTATGAGAAACTACGGTGATGGAAATGAACCATCATTTATCACCATTCTAACTATAACTAATAGTAGAGAAAAAAGACATTTAAGAATTTAAAATTTACTTTGGAAATGATATTAAATTATTTATATTTACTATTTGTACTTGCAAATCATAGACGCACAAAATACCACCCTTCAAATATCTTTCGTCGATCTCAAAACGTAAGAGTTTAGGATTTTAATGTGAGAAAAAAAAAATCATGATGAATACGTAAAGTTTGAGGATATTTAAAAGTTATTCTAATTATGTTTAGTTAATAAATGACAAATTGTGTATAATTTCATTTTATAAGTGGACCTTGATAAATATATGGATGTAGTACCATATTGTGCATGTTCTTTACGTTTTCGTTTGAATTTTGATTTTGGTTTTAACAGTAAATTTAATATATTATAATCAGTTTTCTTCATTTTCAATACAATTTTTACTATTCAGCTATATATTTTTATATTTCTAATACATTTTCGACATTATAATTTTTTTTTTTTAAACCAAAACTCAAACCTCCAGTAAGAAACAAGTCCATAAGATGACTCAAAATTTTTGTAGTGTTTCATTAAATAGGTGGTAGTTGAAAATGTATTGAGTCACTATATATATATTTACAGTATTGAGATCTTTAAAATGAATTCGTAAATTTTGTATAATATTTCATTAAACGTATGAATTTGATAAATATATGAATTCACTGTTACTCCATCCATCCCACTCAAAGAATCAACTTTCAAAACAATTTCTTATCTTATTAACAGAGTCAATTTTGAATTTGTTTACATTACATACTTTTACATACTAATACAATAATTTTGTTGTTCATAATAAACCTTATTTTTATAAATAAAGATAGAAGTGAAAACTATGGTACAAAATTAGTTTTTTGAAGTGTTGTACCTCACAACGCATAATAAGTTGTACATTTTTTAAAGTAGACGTTTTCTTCTTTGTCTTCAAAGTAGACTCTTTGAATGAGACGTATAGAATATAATATTTGGCCTCTAAAATTAACTAATAATTTTTTTTATAGTACTTTATGAATCATATGAATCTAAACAAAATTTATATTTAGTTAGAATATTAGGGCACCGAATTTTTTTAGACTCTAAGCGATTGCGCATGTGGCGCACCGTCAAGGCTAACCCTGTTTTCTAGAGAACCGTGAGGTTAATATTATTTATGTAAAGTTTAATTTGTTTTTCCATTTTTCCAAAATAAATTGCTTATAATTTTTTTTTCTAATTTTGAACCCATAACTAATTAGAGTACTGATAGACATAATAAAAAGAAATTAAGAAAAATTCATAATGATTGATATTGATTGGTCCATGTCAGTTACTTAAAAAAATATCTCTACTAGTGTTTTTTTTTTTTTTTTTTTTTTTTTTTGAGGCTTGTAATCATAGTGCATGCCTTTAAGAAAATAGAGGCCTCATTTTTTAATCACAAAATAGATGAGTAAATATTCAATCTGCTGCATAAGACATCTCACCAAGTTATGCAGCTTCAACGGACATTGCAACATCTCACCAAGTTTTATCAAATGTTACCCAAAACTCCAATTACCAAAGCCTTCGAGTTCAACCTGCGTATCATTTTTCAACTATTTAATTTCTAGCAATTAAAAACACCCTACCTTGTTGAATTTTGGGCACTTTCGTAGTTCACAACCTATATATAAAAAATAGATTTTTTCTTCATTTTTTATAAAAAAATTACCATATAAAACTTTACTGACTTAAGCAAATATAGAGCTAATCAAATAATTACTGCAAAAACTTGTATCCAATTAAAAAGAGAACGAACTGTAACGGTTGAAATATTGGCTCTGAAAAGAAAAAGGAAAATTATTTTAATGATTGAAGTATCGCATTATTTGTAATCTCTGATGTATCTTTTGTAGTGAGAAAAAAAAATGTAACGATGTTAAATATTAAAGTATCGTGTATCGCTACATCTGCTGATGTATAACAATTAAAAAAGTACTGTCAATTTTATTTTAAAAAAAACCGTGTATATTTAACTATTAATATTTTTTAAAATATTGTGTTTATCTTTTTTTAAAAAAAAATTTAAAAATTACAATTTTGTTATAGGGACTGTGCGAGCCAAGTTTCTTGGTCAATTTATAAATTTTACTTTTCTATTTATTGTAATAAAAGGGTACCCAATCCTGTTATTTAATTAAAAAAACGTGATAGTAGAATAAATTTTATTTTTGTAATATTATAGATAATAAAAGTTATCGTATTTGATGAATATGTCAAGAAAGGGCTATTTTGTGAAATAGTTAAATAGTATGAAAATACTATAAAAAAATATGAAATGAAACAAAAACAGAATATATATTAACATTCATTATCCGTAAAAAATGGTGTCATGTGTTAAAGATAAATTGATGCACCATTTTAATGTAAAAACTAGCATGCCTGATTGAGGAAAAAAATTGTTGGTGTTAGTTAGTAAATACTTTGTTTGCAATTTTTGAAGGGAAAATAGATTTAAATTGGGGAAATTTCTCTGCCTTGAAAGCTATCAGTTTGGGAAGAAATAGATTCATTGGAAATTTGCCTAATGATCTATGCTTTAGACTTCCAAACCTTAGAGCATTTAGAGATTAGTAATAACTTACTTGCAGGCGAAATTCCTTCTAGTCTTTCACGTTGCAGTGTACTCGGCTACCTCGACTTGAGTTTCAATAACTTTAGAGGTATATATATCTTTATTTTGAGTGTAAAAAAATTGAAACATTTTTATCAAATTGGAATCAAAATTTTTAACATGTATAAATGCTGGTGGCATAACAGCTCATATTGCAAATATTTCTGGGCTTCGAATTCTACGTCTACAGTCAAACAGCATTAGTGGTGAAATTCCTCCCTCATTACTTAACACCTCTAGTTTAATAGATTTGCGACTTTCAGTTAATCAACTTGTTGGTAATGAAAGTATTGAACCGGCCATGCGTCCATATTGACTCTTGATTGGGAATATTCATTGACGAAAAGTGAAGCAAACTCCTCATGTAACGGTTCATGCATATTGATACATACTACTACAAAACATGCTATTGGAGGCGAGTTTTGCGATGCCCCCGCCTCCAATATGGGTGCCTCCATATTATTGGCACCAGCCTCCAATAAGAGTATTGGAGTCGGGGGAAGCGCAAAACTCACCTCCAATAGCTTGTTTTGTAGTTATAAATAAATGTTGCTAATATAACTTTTTATTAGTTAAATACAAGTGAGAATTCATTTACTGTAATTTATACTAATATTTTCGGATAAATTACATTCACTTCTCTCAAATTTTGTTCTTAGTAATTTTTAAATTTCATAAGGCTTAAATACTTCTTCTTCCATTTGTTTATAAAGTTATTTGAATTTTTGCGGCATCTGTAATCAAAATACATTTTTTATCTTCTGAACTGTTAAAAGGAATAGTTCTATCGCTACTTTTTCTGAAATTAATTAGTAATATCTTTTAAAGACAATTAGAGTAATAACATTACATTTTGTGAAAACGAAGGTCAACATTTATAATTTTGTCAAATAATGACAATTTAAAGGGTAAAAGATGTTTTTTAAAAATTACAATGGACAAAATCAAACAAATCTATGGTCAACACAAACAGCAAAAAGTTGAAAAAAAACTTTTCAATGCTTGAGAAAGACACAACTACCCCACAAAGTTTGGTAGAAATATCATTTATTAATATCGCTAAATTTATATGAATCGATAAAAATACTTTTTTTTTCTTTGGTTTTTTTTTTTCGTACATATTTAAAGGTACTCATAGTTTTATCAAACTTCATTGGGGTTTTTTAGGTTTAATTTTTTAGAGGGAATTTTATATTTCTAATATTTTCTGAAAACTAAGCTTTTAATGGGTTTCAGCCTTATATCTACTTCTAAAACTCTAATAAATCAGATTTGCAGTGACGCTGAAAACTTAAAAATAAGTGTAACACTAAAATTTTTAAATAGTAACACTACTAAATGGTTAACACACATAAAATATACTCCCTTTAAGAAATTGATTTAGTACTTATACCAAATTTAAAATTCAAAATTAAGTTCATGCTTACATTTTCGCTGTACCAAATTTAAAACTAAAATTCACGCTTTACATTCTAGTTGTACCAAATTTGAAATTCAAAACTAAATTCATGCGTTACATCTTTTTTGAAAAAGGTAAAATCAAACTCTAATGTCACATTTGACTACGAATTCAACTAAGACTATTTCTTTTTCTACATGTGAATATTTTATTGTATTGTATTTGTTCTAATCAATGTTGTTCTGTTTCAAACTTTAATGTTGTAGTTAATAGGTGCATTGGATAAGTTTGAATTGACTCATTAAATAGCTAGACAACCGAATTATTTAAATTAATAAAGTAAAAAACATAATTACATAATATAAAAAAATTATATTAAATATTAATATCACCATTCCATTGAAAATATTAAAATTTTCTGATTGGAAAAATCTATTCAATAAATGAGGGCAATAAATAATTAATAAATAATAACCGAATTATTCCAAGTGGCAGTAAAGGAGTACAAATAATAATGGCTTACATTGTAAGCCATTTGAAGGTTTAATATTTAAGCCCTTTACCCCTTGTTCCCTCCCCCGTCTCCTCACTTCCAAAGTTCCGACCGCCGTCTTTGGCTCGTTTGCTTGCCGCTCCGGTTGACGCTGAGTCAGAATTCTCTACTCTTGTCTTCAGAGGAAAATCCATGGCGACGACAAGCAATCTGCCGAAGCGAATCATAAAGGTTCTTCCTTCTCCGGAGCTTTATCTTGTTGTTTCGCTTTTGACTTCCATGATCATCTTGTATGCCTATTTTTTTGTCGCTGTGACTGAGAGTGTATGTGTGCATGCGTGTGTGTTTTTTCTTTTTCTGAATTGGAACTGTTTGTATGTGTAGGTTTCGTATGTTTTTTTTGATTGTTGTTCTTTTGTTTTTTTTTTGGGGGGACTTTCGTTGTGCTTACTTGTGTACTGTATCATGGAGCAGGAAACTGAGCGGCTCCTCAGTGAACCAGGTAATTTGTGCTACAGATTGATTGTTGTGCTAGATTTTGGATTTTATTTATCAATTTTCAGTTTATGTTGAATATTCAGTTCAATTGTTGGAATTTTTATTATTACTGTTGAAAAAAGTTTCACTAATCAATGGTGAATTGTAGCTCCGGGAATCAGTGCATCACCTTCGGAGGAAAATATGCGGTACTTTAATGTCATGATCCTTGGCCCTGCTCAATCTCCGTATGAAGGTAGGTCATTTCCCTCTCTTTGAGATAAATGCCTTGTGTGGAAAATCTTGTTAGGAAGTATTGAAAGAACTCAGAGGGTTTGTTGTCCTCGACTTGGGTTGTTGATTTTGTTTGATTTACTGTTGTTTTAATTGGATTAGTGGAATTGACGAGCTGATTAACTTTGATGCGTCAGGTTAAAGCTCTTTGTCTTTTTTCATATGTGGTTAATTTCTTAAAATTAGAAATCATTTTCACTTGGTGTTATGAAACTTTTCATGTCTTGCATACATTTTTACAGTAATCTACAAGTTTTAATAGGTAAACATCATATTTTGTGTTTTAACTGTAAAACTGGTTTCAGAAATAGGGTATATGATTTTAGTTGGTCATTCTTTTATGGTAGGCCGCCATCTTTTTAGTTATCATCATGCTGTAAAGACTCTTGTGGGAACCTAGGGTTCTATGTGGTTTTATAAATTCTGAATAAAAGTATACAGTCAAGCATGTTTCTGGAAAAAACTTCTGTAACACTTACCTCATCCACCTAGTCTTGTTATGCTAGATGAGATCACCCTTTGTCTCAAGTAGTCTATTAAATTTACAATTAGTTCACCTTTAATTGACTGAAAGCAGTGTAAATGACTTGCCCCCTGTAATCCTCCTAGCTTGCAAAGCTTCTTTGAAAGGAAAGAAAGGGCAAATCTCAGTCTTCTATTGAAAGCTTTCCAGTAAGACCGCATTCAATTTTTTGTACATTTTGCACTGCCTTGGCTTAAGTTTGGAAATTTATTTCTATATACATTTTTATTTCATCTACCAGTCTTCTGACCTCAAGGGATGTTAGGTGGGCGTCTTTTGAAAGGCTAGGGCTACAGTTAGGTATAATGCTTGAATGTCTGCAATGTGACTGTATGGGTATGGTGGTGGCTGTTGTAAGTTGTGCCTTAAGTTTTTGGTTTAAGTAGCTATGATGTATAAAGGACCATGTTTGATTTGTATGGTGACCTACTTGCTTTACTGGCTTTTCCAGTTGAGGGACTTTAGTGAAGGTTGAAAAGGAAAATCATTGAACCCTTTCCCTGTAATAGCATGCTATGTTGATAGTTACTGGATGTAGTCAATTTTCTGAGTGTTCAAATGTTAAAGGTGTTGCTGCTAGACTTATATGATATGGTATACCAATATGGTGGCTTGTATGGTGGTTTGAGATTCATAATCATGTTACATGTTACTATTTTCCTGTTACATTATACAATGCTAATGTTCACTTGTGAATAGGAGGAATTTTCAAGCTGTAATTGTTTTTGCCTGAAGATTATCCCATGGCACCACCAAAGGTACTTTTGTTTTGTGTCAGTTTCCTATTACTTTGCTTGTCTCAGAATGTGCTAAACCATGAATAAATTGTTGCTTTGTAAACCTAAACTGTGTGCGTCTGTGTGTCAATAGGAGATATATATATATATATATTCCATGATTTTGATAACTCTAAAAGTGTTCACTGTTGTTGAGCTTGATCTTTGAGTCGAAATATTGGTATCTTTGATTTACGGTGCCTGCCTCCCATTGTTATATGTTTGAAAAACAGTAGTTTGCATTAGGTTTTCCTTGTAAGTTATTGTCCAGGATTTTACTGAGATTCGTTATCTCATGTCTGAAATACTCAATCATGAACAGCGGACTGAAGTAGTTTTTTTGTTTACAGGTTCGCTTCTTGACCAAGATATACCATCCAAACATTGATAAGGCAAATGCTCTCTGTTTGAGTTTCAGGACTTGATGTAGTTTCTTTGTGTCAGTTTCCTAAACCTTGAATGAATTGTTGCTTTGTAAACCTAAACTGTGTGCGTGTGTGTTCTTCCTGACAATCTTCTAACTGGACAACTACCTTCTAGTCTCTCACATTGCCAATTGCTACAACTATTTTATGTGTCTTACAATAAATTCATGGGGGGAATTCCACTTCAGATTTGGAATATGTCGTCACATCATTATTTTTATCTCGACTCAAACAACTTGACAGGTTCATCTTCATCCCCTCTATTCCGTCTTAATTAGCCTTGTTCTAATTAAAGGTTGGTGTTAAGTACGTTGTAATACTTTGTTTATTGTTTTGGCAGGAAATTTAGATTTGAGTTCAGGAAATTCAACTTCCTTCATCAAGGAAATTAGTTTGGGTGGAAATGGATTCTATGGTAGCTTTCCGAAAGATTTGTGTTTCAGACATCCAAATTTACAGTTTTTACAGCTTGGTCCTAACCAACTTTCTGGCGAAATCCCTCTAGTCTTTCGCACTGTAGTGCACTCAACTACATTGACTTAACTTTTCAATAACTTTACAGGTATTTTTATTTTCATCTCCAACATTTTAATGAAAATAGATTTCTCTAAATATTACTGAACATTTTCAATCACGCAGGAGGCATACCAGCTGAAATAGGAAACATCTCCGCACTCCAATATTTATATCTTTTCAATAATAGCCTGACAGGTACATGAGAACAACATTTTTAATAAACCAAATGATCAACGATCAGAAAGGAGAATTTTGATCTTTTTCTGCATGCAGGAGAATTACCTCTGGCTTCTTCAAATCTGTCTGTGACATTAACTTTAATGGTAATTTCAACAGATTCTATGGTAGCTTACCTCAAGATTTGTGTTTCAAATATCCAAATCTGAGGGGAATATACCTTGAAAATAACCAATTTGAAGGGAAAATCCCTTTTAGCAAATCATATTGTAGGTCTATGGTCACGTTTGATTTAGGTTATAACAAGTTCATCACAGGTATCTTTCAGTCTTATTGCAGTGATTTTCATTCTGCAGAAACATCACATATATATAAGTCCTGATATCATAAGTAACGGATTTCAGGTAACGTTCCTAGTGACATTGGGAGGAACATGTCAATGCTTCTAAATTTAGTACTTGCCGAGAATAGTTTAACGGGTATCATTTCTCCTTCCATTGCAAATACGTCAAACTTATTGGCTCTTGTGTTCAATGGAAACCAATTTTACAGGCAGATTCCTCCAGAGTTGGGACAACTTCCGCATTTGGAACATGTATTACTTAGTGAAAACCTACTTACAGGGAAAATCCCGCCCGAGTTAGGACAATCTACAAGTATCCGAAGATTACAACTCCAATCAAACAAGCTTAGTGGAGAAATTCCTGCGCCGTTATTTAACATAAGTAGTTTAACAAGACTAGCCCTGTCAGAGAATCTGCTAGTTGGTAATCTTCCATCCATTATTTGAACTTGATCAGACTTGAGGTAAAGTTGAAGCAGCTAGCGAGCAGTGCATCATGGAGTATTCTTAGGAAAGTAAAAAGGACTTATTGTGTATTAACTTTATACCACAGCTTTAAGGCACTCGTAATTTAATACTCGTATTTATTTGAACGAGCCTCTATTAGGTTCTTATGATCCACCTCCATTAATTTTCCAGGACAAAAGGCTGTTATATGAAAAGATAATAGCTGGAGTTGATTTTGTTTCCCCTCTGGAAAAGTGCGCACTTCACACCTTCCAAACTTCCCAAACTAAGACAAATATTAAACCTTTCAAAATCAATAACAGTAACAAAATTGCCCTATTAATTAATTAAGGGAATTGTTGTTGTTAGAGCGAATATTACAATGTAGAGCAATGTTTTATCATTTTTTTTCCCACTATTACCTCTATTAAATCTCTTGCATTCAGATTAGGCTAATAAGGGGTAATATTATAAAAATAATTAGTGAAATATTGTTCGCAATGCTAATTATTAAAGTTATTTGGGGCACTATATATAAATATTTGTCAAACTAGTAGGGTAATATATTATAATTAATAAGAAATTAATCATTTGTCAAATATGCAAATCATTGTGGTTGGGTAGAATTCCAATCTTATGTCAACTTGCATTGTGGTGGGACTTGAATTATTATTAGTTTGAGCGAGTTCAAAATGACAACCAGCTAGCACATACTCTTCCCGTTATATTAAAAGTTTATTTTTACAAATGTACAATTTATTGTGAATATTAAGGTACATCAATTAAAATAGCTAATTTGACACCTGCATTTGATTCTATTAATATCGTTACTTTTTATGTATGAACTAATTGTACACCACGCATAATTATATTAGTAATGGTATAAGAGGTATAATAATCGAAAGTTAACTCTTCTACTGAAACAAAAAATATTTTTCCAAATAAATCCTTCTAATGGAACGAAGTGAATATCACTTTTTCAACATTTTTTCAGCTGGCAACTAACTTTTGGGAGTCCGCCAGAGGATCTTTATGGGAGTTCAGTCAATTAGTCAACTTACATTGAGGAGGGAGTTTCAATTCCAGGAAATAAATAAATAAAACCACACATTAACAGGGAGTATAGGGAGTTTAATCAACTAATAAACATGTACAATTGATATTCGTCTATTACAATAGAAGAGTTTTTAAGTGTAAAATTGCTCTATTCCATTGGGAAGTTGTGTTCTTATTTTTATTTTATTTTTACATGTAAGACTTACTAATACAATTATATGTGTAGTTGAAAAAAATTAACTCACATTTAATTAATAAGTATGGTCATAACTGAAATTATTAATCATAAATGACCTATTATAGATGTCATACATCAAAACACATATAAAAAAAAAAAAAAACTATACATTTTTGACATAGAACTCTATTTATTATTATTTTTTTTGAACACAGAATTCTTCTAACGTGCAACAAAAGAGTGTATAAAAAGTAACGGAGTCTGATTGAAATGGCTAGACGGATTTACAATTTCCATGGCTACATCCCATATCAGATTTGTCATTTAATGCGATTGCGAACATCATATATATACATCTCAGCGATTTCAGGGGCATATAATTTCATGCCCTTAATAATAATTATAATGTGTGTTGAAATAGCTTTAAATAGCCCAAAATTACATGAAATTACTAAATATGCCAATAAATTACTTAGGATGCCAATCAAATTAAAACATTTGTTAGAATTCCACACTAGGAGTCCAATTGAATGACCTGAAATATTGTAGCCCAAATCACACTTCATATTTTATTTGTAAGAAATCCATTACGAGTAATTTATTTTTAGAGGAATACAGGAGTTAAGTCAACAAATCAAGTTGAATATCTTAATTATTAGCCTAAAATAAATCGTGTGCTTATGAAATATGTATAGAGATTAAAATAACCAAGAAAAATGACACGATGAAATACGTATATCATTTTTTATTTGTATTAAAGATAGATAGATAATAAAAATATAGGATTTTAAATCTTGTTAGGTACACTAACATAATATTAATGATTGAATAATTTATTTGGCTTAACTGTAATCTCACCTAAAATGTTAAAGCTTTCAAATAAATAAATAGTAACAAAATTATACGAGTATTAATTAAGAGATGTAATTGTTATCGCTTGAGCGACTATTAGAATCTAGATCAATCTTTCATCATTTTTTTATTATTATATCTATTAATTCTCTTGCATTCAGATTAAGCTAATAAGGGGTTATTTTGAAGCAAAATAATGAAATATTGTTCTAAAGGCGAATATTATATTGGGCAATTAATAGTGTCTCCCATTTATTAAAGTTATTTGGGAAATTATAAATATTAATTTGTCAAACTAGTAAAAGGGTCATTATTATTATTATTATATAACAAATTAAACATTTGTCAGAAATGCAAATCATTGTAATTGGGTAGAATTCCAAACACATGAATATGGGATATAATTAATTAAGAAAAGTTGCACTGTGGTGAGACTTACTCTATATTACTTTGAGTGAGTTCACAATGGCCACCAGCACTCCCGACCTTTTTCATCCATGGAAATCATATGCAGTGAAAGAAAATATCAATGGTAAGGGTTAAAATATCGTGTATCCATATAACTTTTGATGTATCATTGGTTTAAAAAAGAATCACCATTTTTGAAAAGAAAGTATCACTTGTAAATAAAAAGTATCACCTATGGTGAAAAATAAAAATATATTGATTTTAGGTATTAAAGTAATCCCTTATATATAGCCGCTACACCCGCATAAAATTATTGTTTGAAGAAAAAAAAATATTATCTATATATATAACATCAAATGTATTACATATTAAAAAAAATATGACCTGATTTTAAAAAAGGAACAAAAAGGTGTTTACGGAAATAAAATAAAAAAGAAAAACGTATTACTTGTAGTAAAGAAAACGCACGTATCAATTTTGAGGGCTAAAGTATCACCGTGAATCCTCACACGCATCTAACAGGAGGGAGGCCGCCCCCAGTAATTAATAAGTCTCTTATGTGATAAAATACTTTTCTGAGGTCCAAGCCCAACATCTATCTCAGATAAGCTACACAAAACTTACTAAAAGGACTCCGCGATGTTCTTTACAATTTTCTTACAGGCTCAGTGCGAGGCAAATTTCTGGGCCAATTTTCATTTTTGCTTTCTTCATTTTATTTTGATAAAAATTTATCCACTCCTATTATTTAATTTTAAAAAATTAATAGTAAAATAAAATTTATTATTTGATATTATTAAATAATAAAATTAAATGCATTAATTTAATGAGTATGTGAAGAAAGAGTTATTTTTATTTCTTTTAGAGTTATTTTGTGAATAATTATGAAGTATATATAAAATGAAACAGAAATAGAATATATATTAGCCTTCTTTAGGCTTAAAAAATGGCGTCATTATACACCATTTTAATGTAAAATTTACACTTAAATTGTATTTCTTAAGATGGAAACTTAAAATTTACACTTCCACGTGAATAATGCCTTATTTAGGTAAAAATGTTGGCTTCAATTAATAAACACTCTGTTTGCATTTTTTGAAGGGAAACTAGATGATCTAATAAGCTGGAGAAATTCCTCTACCTTGAAATTTACAATAAATTTACAGGTAATTTTACTTTAACTTCCATCTCTAATCATACTCTAGTGCAAAAAATAAAAATAACTTTGTCAATAATATTTTTAATCACATACCAGTTGAGTTTGGAAACATGTTTGGGTTTCAATATCTATATCTCAATAAATAAATAAATAACTAGATAGGTATGCGATAGGCATAGTTTGCAATATCGCGATCCTACGTGGTATCGATTTGGATACGTGATCGGTATCGATATGATCGTATCGTAGGATCCTAAGATATTACACAAAATGTGCAATTATAAAAACTACTCTTATTTGAGTCATTTTAGCAAATTTTTACACGATCAAATAGAATCAGAAGTACAATCAATTTGGTATTTTAGAATCGTAATATAGTACGATCCTATGATATGTATCGCGATATTGTATACTATGGCGATATGTAGTCACATTTACTCAGTCAATTGAACCATTGGAAAGTTAATTTTAAATAAGCAAACAAGTTTATAGGTTCGTTTTCACTTCTCTATTCTCTCTTGGGCTTCTCGTAATGTTGGCTTTAATTTGTTTAATGCTTGGGCAGGGGAATTAGATTTGTCTTGGGGAAATTCCTCTTCCTTGAAGGAAATTACGTTGGCACATAACGGATTTTCTGGAAGTTTGCCTAATGATCTATGCTTCAAACATCCAAACCTGGATACATTAGACCTTGGTTTTAACTTATTCGAAGGCAAAATTCCTTATAGTCTTTCGGATTGTAGTGCACTTTGCGACGTCGACTTGAGTTTCAATAATTTTAGAGCTGTCTATATTTTTATTTTGATTGTAAAAAAAATTGAAACAGTTTTAAATACAAGATTATTATAATCAACATTTTTAATCATGCATATATGCAGGAGGCATACCAGTTGATATTGCAAACATTACTGGCCTTCAATATCTACGTCTACAGTCAAATAACATTACTGGTGAAATTCTTCTATCCTCATTTAACCTCTATAGTCTAAGAGATTTACGCCTTTCACATAACCGACTTGTTGGAAATATTTCTTTATCGCTGGATATGGAGGAGTCGCCATTTCCATGGCTACATTCCTAATGAGATTGGTCATTTAATGCGGTTACGAACTTTATATATGAGGGGCATATTCGTGAGAATTTTGAGTTTCTCGCCAAAATTCAGGAATATTCTTGTATATAAATGTAATTTTGTCTCCGTAATAATAATTATAAAACATTCAAGCCCCTATAAAGAATTTTGGATGGTGCAACGGTCGCTCTTAAGGGAATTACTAAGTATTCTATTGTTAATTTTTATCTATCAAACTGATATATTATTGCGCCTTCATGTTGTAAATTAAACAAATTATTTTTGTCAGAATTCGTCAAACCGCCTTAAGAAATCGTTTTAATTTGTTTTTTTCCAATATTAATTTTAATGGCGTGGAGAATTTCTTTGAGCTTCTACATTTTGACAGTTCATGCAATGGTTGGTAATATTTCTTTGTTGCTGGAACTTCATTGTAAGTTTTGAACCGGCCATGCATCCATATTGTCTCTCCATCGAGAATATGATAAGGTAGGAGAACTCCATTAATAATCTCCGTTGGCTAGAAATCCAACACGTTCAAGAGAGCCAGTTTAGTCATCTTCCATTGGGGGATGTTTGATTACTTCAATAAACAAGGAATCTTAACTTAATGCGATTGCGAACCTTATATATGCAGTTTAATGAGTTTCGTGGGCAAATTCTAGAGAGCTTTGGATTTCTAACCACAATTCATGAATTATTCATGTAATAACAATGGTCTCTTTCTCAAACATTTCTTCGGGTTATTGATTTCAAGCACAACTTCTTCGATGGAGGTCTACCTGAGGATATTTATGTAGTAATTTACCGAAACTGGAATGCTTCAATGTCTCAAATAATAAACTAAGGGGGCCAATTCCAACTACTCTTTCTCAATGCTCAAAAATTAATTAAGGGTATGTTCTTTTCTTTTTGGTTTTGGTTTTGGTTTCAACATTAAATTTAATATATTATATCTTTCATCATTTTTAGTATAATTTTTTACTATTTACCTATATCTTTTTACATTTTCAATACATTTTTTACATTATAAAACTATTTTTAAAAGAGTAGTGATAAACAACTCAATTAATCATCTCAATTTTTTTATAGCAACTCATGAAGCATGCATTCTTTGGCCACTTATGTGATATTAATAATTACTCCTCCATCCCATTCAAAGAGTCATGTTTGTAATACTGAAAATAGTATTACAAATAGGACTCTTTGAATGGGACGGAGGGAGTATTTAATAAAAATGTAACCAATGAATGCATGCAACATGAGTTGTTATGTAAAAGTTGAGATGAATTAGTTTAGTTGTCTATCATTATTCTTTCCGAAAACAAATTTTCAAAACAATAAAAAGAGCATGCCCTAAGTTTCCGCCTAGGGTTAGGACTGTCTACAAGTATTTGAAGGTTATATCTCCAATCAAAAAAAAATTACTGGTGAAATATCTCTGCTCTTTAGTTAACTTCACATCGATTTGGAACAACAACATCTATGTCTTGATAATAATAGCATGACAGATATGTGACAATTACATTTTTAATTTACTAAAAAAGTAATAAACCATAAGAAATGAGTATTTTAATTGAACAAACACCTTGAAATGTTTGTTTTCGTTGTCTTTAAACCTAGCATGAAATATTTTTAATCATGCATGTAGGAGCTAGGCATACAGCAACGATTGAAAACATATCTTCGCTCCAATATTTAACTAGCCTCAAGTCCAACAATATGAATGGTGAAATTCCTTCGTCTTTATTTAATATCTCTAGTTAGTTGATTCACGCCTTTCAGAAAACTACTGCTCCCTCCCTTTCTAAATAAGTAGTCATTATATAAAAAACACACAAATCAAAGAGATAAGTGAAAAAGTAATACTGATACTCTATAGCCTTAATTTTTTTTCACTTCTACAATAATATTTGAAAAAAGTAATACTGATACTCATGAATAATCTCACGATTACTGTTCACAAGTTTCCATTTTTTTCAATAAAATAAAAAAAAATTCTTAAATGCTACTCCTGAAGAGTAGTAGTGCACTAGTGCTACTCACTTGTACTCTTTTAGAGTAGCGCTTATACTATTCTTTGAGAATACTTTTTTTTTTCTTTTCAATTTTCTTTTCTTCTTGATACTCGTGAAGAGTGGCACATTAATTTACTATTCTAAAGTACTCTAATGAAGTAGCACTTTCAATTTTATTTATTTATTTTAATTTCATTTGTTTCTTTGGTGCTACTCTTCTAAAGTATCACTTCCACTATTTTGAACTATCACTTTTACATTTGTATTTTAAATTCCCTTTCTTCTATTTGCTACTCAGTGCGTCACTTTTACACTTCTAAATTAGCACTTTCAATTTTTTTTTTAATTTTCTTTTCTTATTAAGTGTTATCCTGATTAGTAGTAATGTCGCCCTTCCAAAGTAGTGCTTCTACTCTTATGAAATAGCACCTTCAATTTTTTGTTTTCATTCTTAAAGTGATATTTGATCAAAGTATTACTAATATTCGTATTATTCACGTGGACAGTCGCATACATGAATTGGTTTTACACAAGACTAACTAATAATAACAGTAATAATACAGAATTTCATATCGTTTTAGATATAATAACATAATATTAATGAGTACGTTATAACTTTAGAAAGAAAAAAACTAACTAATAGGATCGACATTATAATTAATAAGAAATTAATCATTTTGCCAAATATGCAAATCATTGTGGTTGGGTAGAATTCCAAACACATGTACTTTAATTATGAATAATGGGATATTATGATCATTTGGGAAAATTGTAGCTTAGGAGACTAAACTCTGTCGTCCCATCCGGGTCGAAGACTCAAGTAAGAATTTAACACATTCATCGGAGTTGATCAAGTAATTAAGTTTTATTCTTTTAGAGTTTTTATCTATTTATTGTTTTCCTTTGAAAGATAACAAGAATTAATGTAAGATTTTAAATCGTTTTAGCTAAAATCACAGAAGGTTAATGAGTTCTATGTCAACAGTATCAATAAGAAACGAAAATACTCATTCTTTTTATTTATTTTCTTGAGTGACTCCTATATTTACGTAAGAACTTATGTTTGACGGGTTCAGCGGTCAGATGCTAGTTTTTTTTTTTTTTTTTTCCTTCAAAATATTAAGTTTAGTCACAAAAATATCATGTGTCTATGATGAAAAATTACATATCAGCTATAATCTTTGATGTATTCCGTATCGCTTATAACATCTAATTTATTTTGTTAGCTGTGTATCGCTTTTAAGTTATATCTCAACACATTTGAATTGTGTGATTGTTTCAATGTTATGAAGGATAAAGCTAACATATGATATCTTCAATATGTAGCATTATAACCTTAGTTAATGATAAAAGTAAAATGTTACACAAATTTCTAATTAAATTATAATTTCAATGAGTTTAAATTAATCTACAATAGAAATAAATGATAAAATTAATAAATAAGGACAAACATATAACAAAATGCACCATTATTTTTTCTTAAATTATTAAAACATCATATAAATTAAGATAAATTTTAGAGGTTAAAACATCGTATGCAAATTGGGATGGACGGAGTATAGTACCGTATATCTAAGACTCCCTTCTCTCTCCATATATATATACAAGCACACTGTCTCATAACTTACTTTGTCTTTCCAAAGTACATCACCAATGGGGGAAACTTCCACAATATTGTTACTGTTTTTTTCATTAATACAATACTGCCTCATGAGTTCTAGTGGAGCTCTGGCATTGATGAGCAGTATCTCCACAGATGAGGCTGCTCTTTTAGCCATCAGGTCTCAAATATAAGATTTGATGACGACAGCTTCTTAGCCCCCAATTGGACAAGAGGCACCCCCATTTGCAGTTGGGTTGGCATCACTTGCAACCACAAGCACCAAAGGTTGTAGCCTTGAACCTTTCCCGTGCAGATTTCGTAGGCACGATAGCCAAAGAAGTTGGGAATCTCTCCTTCCTTGTTACCTTGGACATCAACTATAATGGTTTCTATGGCAACATTCCAGATCAGATTGGCCATTTGAAGCGGTTGCAAACTTTATATATGAAGCGCAATGAGTTCACTGGGTTTATTCCTGAGAGTTTAGGATTTTTACATAGACTTCAAGAATTACTGCTGTGTTTAAATTTTCTCAATGGATCTATTCCTCCTGCCATTTTCAACATTTCTTCGTTACGGGTTATTGATCTGAGTTACAATTACAACCTTCATGGGAGTTTACCTGAAGATCTTCACAGAATACTTCCGAAAATTGGAAAGCTTCAATGTGTCAATCAATGAGCTAGAGGGGCCAATTCCAGATTCTCTTTCTCAATGCGTTATTTTGGATACGACCATACATTTCTTTGGCCAGCAAGCATGGTGTTCCCAGAGCTAGATTCAGCACAAGGATGGATTGAAGATAAGTGTTGATGTTGTACCTCATTTTTTTAAAAAATCTTTTTCGCTTTATTCCAAGAAATGTTATCTTGAGATTTTATTTATAACATAGGAATTTAATGTCTTTTGATTCGTGTTAGGTAGGAATAATTAATTAGTAATCTTCTTTATATGGAGTATTTTTTTTGTCAAAAATAACATCTTATACGATAATATTTGCCAACTTAACATAAATGTAAATCATATTTTCTAATTAGTATATATTTTCTATGCCATGTCAACCTTCAAATGCCAGTGTGAAAAACAATTCCATATTTTATTATTATTATTTTTTTCAAACGTGAAAAACAGTTCCACTAATTTAATGATTCTTGCTTATTTTATGGAATTTCGTTTCTATCCGGTTGTCTCTATGTCTTTACCCATCTCCCTCCACCCACTTCCACGTACAACATGTGAACATCACAAAGATTCTATCCCCATAAAAAATTCAAGGGCGAAACACAAAAAAATTTGGAGATTTGTCGAAAGATTAAAAGAAACCCCATTTTTTAAAAAGTACAAATTAAACTTTTGACTGAAATATATACAATTTTTTAGACAAAAATATCCTTAGAGCTACAATAAAATATATGATTCACCCATTTTCTTTCCTTATTTTCATGAACCATTACCCTTTATTCCTTTATCATGTTTTAGAAAGACCCATCAAACAATGTTGTTTCCATTCCGCGGTAAGTTTATTGGACAAAATCAGACTCTGAAAGATTTCGACGAAGCAGAGGAAAGCGGTGGCGAAGTAGGTTTTGTGAACCTGACCTTAAATTGTGATCATAGAATGACTTCTTAATCCAATCGTGTTGTGCTTTTGTGAAAAATGCTAAAAAAAATTGAGGGAGGAGGAGGAGGGTGTTCCATCGATTTAAGTGAGAACGTAGAAATGGTGGAGAATGGACTGTGCATGGGGTTGGGTATGTTCCATTCAAGATTCAATATTGAATATTTGTGATGGTTGGTACACCTTTGACTGCCATAATCTCATATTATGAAGATCAAGGAAAGAAATAAATTAGACATTATTGACCATAGAAAAAGATAGAAAATGATCAATAATAAAGGGAGAGAGATAAGCGAAAGGTATTGTTGTCTATAAAAACAAAAAAATTATTAAAGATTTAATTTGTAATTTATAAAAATTGGGGGTTTATTTTATTGTTACGACAAATTCCCGGGTTGTTTTTGCATTTCGCCCAAAACTCCAAAAACGAGAAATCCTCTTTGTGATGTCTATCTACCCGAGAAACAACATATGGATCAACCCTGAATCAATCATTTCATTGAAGGGCAAATCACCTAAAGCCTCCATGTGGTTAATGAAAATTAACCGCGTTTATAGTTTAACAAGCTACAATAAACTTTCTTTACTTTTCCATTATCCGTAATGTCTGAGATATCTGTTATGTTTAATAGTCCAAAGGTTAATTTTGTCATTTTACCTTTTTCTAAAAAATCTTTCTTTTACCATTCGCCACCTACTCCTATTAATTAACCCTAAGTGAAATGCCCTTTATTTCTCCAATTACTTTTTAACTTATCTTTCTCACTAGGGGCTCTATCGAACTTCCTATTATTTCTCCCTTGTCTCCTCAAATTTCGATTATGCTTCATCAACAAACCAAAGTGAAATTACCAATTTTTTATTATGTTTTTTTTCCCACTCCTTGCTGCGGCCTCCCCGATGGTGAATGGTTGATTTGCAGAGTTTTGTACTTCCCTTTGTGAAGCAAAATAGCATCAGCAATGTTCTCTTGCAAATAAAACCAGCAGGCGGCAGTGACGGAAGGCGACTCCAGCGGCAGCCGGTGGACACGAAGTAAAGGAGCAGAGCAGCAACCTTCAGATCTTGGACGAACTTCACGTCTGGAATGCAGGGAAGGAAAAGAGAAGAGCAACCTGACGACGGCGGCGGTGGAGTTTGGGTGTGGACGGCAACCGGCAATAACGGCAGATCTAGAAGGAGCTTGAGAAGGGCTTGCTCGTTAGAGAAGAAGGTTGCAGCCGCCACAGATTTGAACCGAAGAGAACAATTACAAGCACTCCAGCAGCGGCGACAGTGAAGGAAGGGTTACTGAATTTGTTAATTTCCAAAATTTTCCATTGGAATGCAAAATTTCCATTCGATTGCCAATTTTTACTTAATTTCCTTGAGTTGCTGAACAATATTGCTTTCGTTATTTTTATTTGAGATTGTTAGATAATTTTAATTTTGAATATGAATATTGGGTTCTTAAAATTGTTTTTGAAGGTTAATGTTAATCTAATGATGTTGATGAAAAAAATAATATTATACAAAAAGTAAGAAATAATAATCCAAAAGACTATGAATGGTAAAAGAATTTTGAGACAATAATTAAGATATAAAAAGATTTATAATTTGTAAAAATGAACTAATAGTTAAGATAAAAAATTATGATTTGTAAAAGAGAAAAATAATAATTAAGATAAAAAATTTATGATTCGCAGAAGAAATGGGAAGCAATAATTAAAGGAAAGCAGAAATTAAATTTTAATTAATTTAAAGAAAGAAGATAAAGAATTAAATTTATAAATATTTAAAAGAAATTGAATATTTAAATTAAAAAATACAAAATAATAATATTTTATTTTACTTTTTATTATTATTATTTTGAAATAAAATTGCAGATTACATGTAGCCTGACATCTTAATGTTTGGGACTAAGCGGCTAACCAAAGCGAGTAGCCCCTTGATCCATCTAGGAAGCTGCAGAACCGGTAAACGTGGCCAATGTCAAGGTGATTCTCCATGAGTTGCAAAATCTTTCTCAAGGCCATAAGGTGTACCCACGGAACCTTGAAAATCCTGACCATATGAACGAAAGCTAAAGAATATGTTTCACCTCCACTCCTGTCAGTCCCATTCGTGCACATTCTTTGAGCCCTCCTAGCAAGAGAGCCCTCACTTCTACTTCAAAATTCGTCCCATATCCAAGATACACGGAGCCTGCCGAAGCAACCGTGGCAACATTCTCATATCAGATTGGCCATTTAAAGCGATTGCGAACTTTATATATGGAGCTCAATGAATTCAGCAGGCATATGCCTAAGAGCTTTGGATTTCTGACCAGAATTCAAGAATTAGTCTTGTATAATAACAGTGTCAGTGGATCTATCCCTCCGACCATTTTCAATATTTCTTCCTTTCGAATTATTGATTTCAAGCACAACTTCCTCGATGGGAGTCTACCTGAGGATCTTGAAGTAATCTACTGAAATTGGAAAGCTTCAATGTCTCATTTAATAGACTACGGTGGCCTATTCCAGCTACTCTTTCTCAAGACTCGGAAATCAAATTTCTTGATATATTATACAATGAATTTACAAATTCCATACCCGAAAATATTGGAAACCTGTGAGGAGTTGTATCTTCGTTCTAACGTACAATATGACTGGTAAGTAAGGCTTTTCTTTTTCTTTGAATTACTTTAACATGCTCATCCTTTACCTCAGTCATGGGCTACATCCTTATATAATGCAAATTTAACCAAAACCATCATTCCAATTTTTACTTTATATTTTTTGGTCTAAGTTTGGTCTTCTTTATTTTCAGGCAAACTGCCTTGAAAGTTCTAAAAGTTCCATCTAATTTGATGTCAGGGAGTCTTCCAGTGGATATTTGCAATAAAAGCTAGTATGAACCTTGAAGTGTTTCAGATATCTTCTAGTATTTCATATTGACCATCGGTACAAGAATTTTCCGTAGATTTCAACAGTTTGGAAGGACGAATTCCAAATGGAATTTGGAATATGTTGTCGTGTCAGGTTTTATATATGGGCTACAACAATTTGAAAGGTATTGTTCAACTTCATCGTCTTTATTCCCTCTCAGCTAGCCTTATTTTAAAGGTTGGTGTTAAGTTGTACATATAACTGTTTTGATTGACATTTATGTAGTGGCCACATTTAGTGCAAGAATTTTTGGAAATGACAAATTTGATTTAGCAAGAAACTTAAATGACAAGTTCATTAAAACCACATTGTTTACATCTATATTACTTGTTTACCTTCTTGTAGATGTTGGCGTTAACTTCCAAATACTTTTGTTTTGAGGGAAACTTAGATTTGAATTTAGGAATTTCTTCCTATTTGCTTATTGTGCGAGTCAAGTTTCTTGGCTTATTTTTTATTTTTTATTCTCTCTGTCTCATTCAAAAAGTTCACTTTGTATTACTAAAAATAGTAATACAATGTGGACTCTTTGATGAGATGGAAGGGGTACTTTATTTTAATAAAAGATTATTTAATTGAAAAAAGCGAATTTTTTTTTGTAGGGGCAGTAAAGTTTATAAAATGATAAAGAAATGTATAATTTCCGTTTAATTTTTAAAAAGGGTGGTAAAGTATATATTGGCTAAAAATTATATAATAAAAATATATAAACTCTATAATTTAATTTAATCAGTACTAATAAAAAGCGCATAAAAAACAAGCCATTCATAATAAGTAAATATCCATCTCTTTTTTGGTTTTAAATATTCAAAATAGGCCATTCATAATAAGTAAATAGGCTATTTGATGAAATTATCAAATTAATGTACCCTTGAAAAATCAAATCGTGAGTTAACTGGCTAAAAATCGCGAAATAATTAC
Source organism: Leptodermis oblonga (assembly GCA_016801395.1). Lineage (NCBI taxonomy): Eukaryota > Viridiplantae > Streptophyta > Magnoliopsida > Gentianales > Rubiaceae > Leptodermis > Leptodermis oblonga. Next base: position 9,434,102 of record CM028758.1, on the reverse strand, counting down.
GAAACAAAATAAAATTCGAAATGACTCCCATGAGATTTGTCTAAATTATCAACTGAATCCCATGATTTGATGAAATTAGTGACTGGTTAACTCCCCTTTTGATTGGTCAAAGGGTAGTTTAGTAATTTTATCAAATTATAGGATTCATATGATAAATTGAACATCCCAACAAGGTTACATTTTTTATTCATCTCCGATGTAAGTAGTAAATACTCCCTTCGTTCCATTATTAGCATGGTCCACTCAAAAAAATATTTTTTATTTTATTAGAAGAATTCACTTTCAATTTGTTTACACCTCATACCCGTAATCATGGGTGATATACAATTAGTTCTTACTTAAAAAATAAAAAATAAGGATATAAATGGAACAAATTGTGACAAATTAGCTATTTTAGCTATTGCACCTTGACATTTATAATAAATTATATCTAAGTCAAAATTGACTCTTCTAATGGATCCGAGAGAGCCTTATACATAAAGGGACATAGTTTGACTCATAACTGATCATAAAACTTGTACAAACCTCTACTGTTACCACAATTTCCCCGTCTTATTTATATAGCTTTTTCCTGCGAAGGCAGCAACACATTGATGCTCCATAATCCTCCTCACTGTCTGTGGTATGCTTCCCTTCATTCTTGACATATTTGTACCCCCTAGCACATCCAATGTAGATCCCCAAGTCTAATACATTCAGAACAGCCAAGAGAAAGTAGATGACACTACTACAAAATGGACTTTCTACGGCGGTACTTTAACGGCGGAAAGACCAAAACCGCCATTAAAAAGAAAGTACGGACTTTCTATGGCGGTTCTATATAAAACCGCCGTAGAAAAGGACTTTCTACGGCGGTTAGAAATAAACCGCCGTAGAAAGTCACCTTTTTACGGCGGTTTTAGAAAACCGCCGTAAAAAGGGGACTTTCAACGGCGGTTTGGAATAAAACCGCCGTTGAAAGTAGGACTTTTTACGGCGATTTATGAAAACCGCCGTAAAAAGTCCTACTTTCTACGGCGTGTTTTGAAAACCGCCGTAAAAAGGGGACTTTCTACGGCGGTTTTATTCCTAACCGCCGTTGAAAGTCCCCTTTTTACGGCGGTTTTTTTCTAACCGCTGTAGAAAGTCCCTTTCTAGACGGTAGTATTTCTAACCGCCATATAATTAATAAATATGATAAATTTTTCTATAAAAATTGATAAATAGTATAATACATATTTATTATTAAATTTAAAAAAATTTGAGGGTTAATTTACAAAAATAGAAAAACTAGAAATCAATAGGAATAGAGGAACGGGCGGGAATTCACAATTACGAACTTTCTACGGCGGATTTATTAAAACCGCCGTAGAAATGGACTTTCTACGGCGGATTTATTAAAACCGCCGTAGAAATGGACTTTCTACGGCGGTTGTAATTAAAACCGCCATTGAAAGTAAAACCGCCATTGAAAGTACTTTCAATGGCGGTTTTAATTACAACCGCCATAGAAAGTTAATTCTATGGCGGTTTTATTAAAAATCGCCATAGAAACTTGATTTTGTTTGAATTTTTAGGGTTTCCCTTTGTTTCCATCTCCAATCAGCTGCCGCGGCTTCCCTATGTTTCCATCTCCAGCAAACCGAAGCATTATCTCGTTGCCGACGCCCATCCTCTTTCCGTTGGTTTTTTCTCTTGTCTTCCCCCAAAGTCGTTCTTCCGGTAGCGTTGATAACAAGATCCGCTGTCACCCAACTCCAGTTATGGTTTCTTAATCGGCCATCACCCACCACTTGGAGTTAATCCCCCATCATAATTTCACCACAATCGGTCCTTGTTGTGGGCTTCAAATCTTAAAAAAGGTAATATACAATAGTTTCAACTTTATTTAACCTTTACAAATTTTATTGTGACTTGATTATTGTGATTGGCCTATGGTTTATTATTAGTGTTAAATTCGGGTTTGGTGAGATGATAAATGATTAAATTCGGGTTTGATTAGTGTTCTATCGGTGATTATTGTATTGTTCTTACTGTTAATGATTAAATTAATTAGAATTTGATGGATGCACGCAAAATTTTTTTAAAGTTTGGTGGTTGTTTGGTTTATTAGCATGAAAGTTTTTGATATATATATTTTGAATAAAGTTGAAATATATATATATATATCAAAACCTTTCTAAGGTTGTTCCTACTGTTTTTAATATATATTTTTTGAATTTAAAGAAAAAAATGAAATATTAAATTTTTTTTTACAAATTTTTTAACTTTCTACGGCGGTTATCTTCAAAACCGCCGTTGAAAGTTCGGACTTTCTACGGCGGTTTTGAAAAAAAGCGCCGTAGAAAGTCCGAACTTTCTATGGCGGTTCACAATCGCCGTAGAAAGTCCGTAAACTTTCTACGGCTGCCAGATAGATGGCGGTTCAAAAATGTCAAAAACCGCCATTAAAAGTCCTTTTTGTAGTAGTGTGACCGGCGTTCAGGCTCACCGGGATCCAGCCGAACATATCATCTCTTGTACATATCTTCATAACTATGCTCACCACTAAGCTGCTGATCATGACAGAGAGAAATTGATGTCATGCAAAGTGCACTTCCGAGGCTTTTGAGTCTGTCAGGTGCTTGTGAATTTTTGACCTACATACATGAAAACTTCGGAAGCACCTATGAGAGCGTATTGCCAGAATATGCTCAATGAACTTGAACCTTCATAGTTCATGCAATCTCTGCGACAGTAGATCTCCACCGAAACCATTGCTGCTATAGCTATTAGCAGTCCAATTCCCATTCTTTGGAGCTCTGTCAGTCCTTTTGAATTTTTGGTCTTAGTGATCCCCTCGGACCCTCTATTCCTGATCCTCCATGAGGGATTCGGAAGTTTGAAACTGTTGTGTTCATGGCTGCACCTTGCTCAACGAATTATGATATGAAGGCCATCTGAGTAAATACCACTGAATAGATTATGGTGCAGAGACAAATTGGCATTAGTCTCACTATGCATTTGACTTGTGAAATAGGGCATACACGTCATTTGTCATACTCTCCTCCTTTGAAGTAATGAATGCCACCTTGTCCAGGAATCTGTGGCACATGAGACAATTCTGACTTAGCATTGATCAAGGAGATTATTAGAGTCTAGGAGATGAGTTGTGGTTAGATTAGTTTCTATAGATTCACCCATGTGTATATGTAGCATCTTTCTCACACCTTTAGGGCTTTCCTCTTCCTCTTCTTCAAATAGCCCATCATCCCCATTTTGGGTTATCTCAACCATCCACTTCTTTGAAACTACTACCAAGGTCGGTCTTTACACTTACAAGGCCCTGGGTAAAATAATAAAAATAGGCTCCAAATAAACTTTTATGGTGCATTAATATTGTTCTTAAATTATTATGTGCAAAAATTATTTTATGTGCACAAATTTATTTTTTAGAATTTTTATGAGTATAAACTATTATTCTAAACTTTATACTAATATATTATAATATATCAATAATTTATACTCACAAATTTTTGAACAATAATTTTGCACATAAAATTATTAAACAAGCCCAGTTATACATTAACACCTTTCATATAAATTTAATTTGGAGTTAAAAACTAAAATTATTTGACATAAAACTTACATTTTTATCAATTAAAGTTACATTTTATCAATTAAAAATTTTACAAACTAAACCTACTACTAACAAATAGTATACTATAATAATTTTGGGTCATTTACCTAAAAAATAAAACAAAAAGAATTATTTTTGGATGAACCTCAGTCAAACAAAAATATATGTGGATCTTACTTTAAATTTTTTTGAGAAAAAAAACTATTATATAACACTGTATTAATATAAAATAGGGGTCCTAGACGGTCGCCCAGCATGCACGGCGTTAGGGCCAGCCCCTGCAACAAGTACATGGCAGAATCGAGAAAGAGGGTTTCCGCTAAGACCTGAAGTGCCTATAGCTCGGGGTGCCTGCAAGAAAGAGCAGCAATGCTGCCAAGGCAGAGAGGGTAGACATCCAGAACCCAAGTGCCCACATTCCTTCATCCTCAAATTACACTAGGAATGGTGTTGGAGAAGAGCGAACCAAGGTTTAGAGAGAGGTAAAAATAGCTGAAGAAAGCAATCTTGGAACAGCCTTCATTTGGATGATCTACATCGAACTGATCAGCCCCAAAGGTAGCAATGTTTGGCTGGTATCCTCCATTTCATAGAGCAATCAGGTAGATGGAGATGTAAAATAGACCGATCACAACCTTTAGGTCTGAGCAAGAAAAGCTGTGTTGACAGTGACAAAGCAGCCAAGCCCTGAAACAAAATGCCACAGATGCCATTAGTAAACTATAGCAAATCAAAAAACTTTAAAAGTAAAAGCCATGAACAGCGGACACTTACAACGACAAAGATGATCTGAAATATGGCGCAGATTTTGTATCGTCCCCAGTAAGAGTCACTCAGGAAAGCTCCGACGAGAGAGAATATGTAGACAGTTCCAGTCCATTTGCTGACACTGTTGGCAGCATCAGCATTGTTCTATTGCAGGACCCTTGTGAGGAATAGAACCAAGTGCACCCCCAACGCCGAAGAAAGCTAGGGTAGCAAGGCCTTGGTTCACTGCACAATTTTGGGTTAAAACACCGCATTGTTAGTCGTTTGAATGAAATGCTGCTAAGTACAATTAAGTTGCCATAGTTTTACTTCACAGAATATGCAAAAATGATCTAAAGTCAAACAAGATTATTGGTGAAATTCCTCGGTCATTATTTAAAATCTCTAGTTTAAGATATTTACGGCTTTCAGAGAACAAACTTGTTGGCAATGTTTCTTTATTGCTGGATCTTCATTGAAACTACTGAACTTGCTCGATCGGAAATCTCTGTATGAGACGAAAAGTGAAGCAAACTCCATATGTTGCTAATTTTCTTCTTCTTAAATACCAAAGATAATTCATTCACCTTAATATATACTAATATTCTGGGATAAATTACATGCCCTAGCTTCTCTCAAATTTTGCCTTAAAAATTTTGTAATTTTATAAGGCTTAATTAATTCTTGCCTCTTGTGTTTCCAAAATACATTTTTCGTCTCTTAGATTGTCACAATTTAACAAAATGAATATTTTTATCCTGATATCAGCAATATGTTTTAAATCGGCATCTTTTCTAAAACACAACAAATAATAGGCAAACTCCAAATGGCTTTGCCAGAATGATCTGATCCGAGCTTCAACAAAGCATTGGAAAAATTAATACTTCCCTTCATGGCTTCGATTTCAGAAGTTCCCTACTAGGTATAGTACTGGTTCCGTTTGAATCAGATAAGATCAAGCGCGATCTCCATGTATTCACAAAGAAGAACAAGATTTAGTTGGTACAAATTAAATGTCAAAGTTAACAAAATCTTACTTTAACTAATGTACAATTTATTATGAATATCAAAGTCTAAAACCTAAAATAACTAATAAAACACATTTTATTTCATTTATATTCTTACTTATTAAGTATAAAATAATTACAAACCACACATGATTATATAAATTTAGTAGAAATATGAAAGGCATGGTGGGATAATAGGAAATCTTCGAAAGAAAACCATGAATTTTTAACTTTTGAGGCCTTATGCGAACTCTATGACTGGACAATCGCTAATATAAAAATAGTGTTACAAAAATCGACTCTACTGGTGGAACATAAGTTTTAGACATCTAAACCTTTGAGTATTAACCTAGTTATTCATAGGCCGATTTTGTTCCAGTATTTCAAATTAGTTGCAAATGTACTCTATTACATTAATTTCAATTCAAATAATTCTATATATCTTTAGTTTGATATCCCATCTCTTCATCCTATCATAGTGCTAGAATTAAAATATATAGTTTTAACTATCAACATAATTTTTATTAATCAAGTAGGAGGTATACACTTGAGATTACAGCTAAATATTTCTATATCTTCACAAAAATAGTCTGATAATTTACAAATTTAAACCCCAACTGAACCATCAGAAAAAATAAATTAAAATAAAATAAAGATTTAATTTAGCAAACAATTTAGCACGGTCACTTTTATCGTATCCATATTCCCTCTTAGCTCATTCTTAATTATAAATGTTGTTGTTAACCTTTAAATCTGTTTATTTGTCCGTGGCAGAATTAGAATTTTATTTTCCTAGGCACAATTAAATAAATAATTTTAAAAAAGATATCCAAATTAAGAAATATAAAGATAGAAAAATGTATAGATGTATAAAATACGCTGTTGGGTGATACTTAACACTTCATAACGTATTTGTATTCATTTCAATTCTGTTCTCGTCACAAAAAGTGTCAGATGTATGCAGTTGATCAACAAAATAAATTTACTTAAACTACGACTATCTATTTTTCTTTTAATTAAATGCAATACATAATATTTTATTTCTCATTGTATACATTGACTGAAATGCCTCGAAACTAAGACATTCAACCAAAAATATTGCTTCTCATTTTGAAGTGCGGTCACCTTCGAAAACGACAAACCATGAACAATATCATACTACTGACTATCTAATTATAATTAAATCTCTAATCTAAACTTTTTAAATTTATAATCTAAATTCACATTAAAATATCCTAATATAAATTCATAAAAACAACTAAAACTACAAAATATATTTTTGTTATTATTTTTAATTAAAAGGTGGGTGTAATCACCCGTTCATCAAAAACTTGAAGAGAGTACATAAAGGGAGGTAAAAAATAATAATAAAAACATCTAATAAACTTTGAGAAATCAACAAGTGAAATAGAGCTATTTACAGCGTTTTGATCATCCAGCAATGTTATGTAATCCTTATGCGGAATTGATCGAGTTTGAATGGTTTTTGAGATAAAAAATGATCCTTTTGTCTTTTGATTTTTTGGAGATCACTGATATGAATTTTTCTTCATTTGCTATGATATTTAATTCTTCTTCTGATTCAAACTCTTGCTCTGAATCCCGTTCTTCCATTGATTTTCTTCATATAAATTTTAATTAAACTCAAACAAAAATTAATTTAATAATTTACCAATTTAAACCACTGCATTGCACATTGGAGGGGGACTGTATCCACCATTGTTTATTGTCAACCGTGTGTATTGTGCTAAGTTTACTGTCAAAGATTGAATAAAATGATCAACACTATATATCTTTAATTAGTTATCCTCTCATATTTTCCTCAACAACTAAAAGCAAGAAGATGAAAAAGAAAAAAGAAATATAGAAAGCTTCAAGGCAGAATTCGTCAAACTGCCAACTTATTAAATAGGGCGAAATATAAAAACAACCCCGAGATTTGTTGGAAGAAAAAAATAGACCCTCAATTTTTAAAAGAAACAAAATAGACCCTTGATTTTAAAAAAATAATTTTGACTAAAACACTTAAAATTTTTAAGCTATAAATACCCTTAATAAAATATAATTATTTCCTACTGCCTAGACTAATTCACGCCTCTACATTGCCTTTACATTGTGCTTTCTAGCGCTATTTCTATTTTCTATGCATTTGGTCTGAAATGATCATCATAGAAGGAAAAGCTAAAAGCAGATAGCATACCATAACCGTTGCTTGGCACACTGCGAAGAGCCTGCAAATTACAAATCTCCAAGGAACAAAGAAAAGTGCTGCTAGCCTGCTATTGCTACTGTACGGAGTATGAGAAAACAAAGCATAAAAATAAAAAAATGAGAACCAGAAAAAAGAAAGAAATGCACTGTTAAACTCAATGAAAGAACTCCCAGACTAAACAATAAAATCAAGTAAAGAAGTAGCTTCAATTAGAGGCATAAAAACGGACCTATTTCTCTTCAGAGTCATCCAAAAAAAATGCCTGATGCATCCTGCGAACTAGAACGACAAAGTTCATCATTCCGATCGATCACTTCGGCCATTGAAGGCCGTTTGTTAGGTTACTAAGTAGTGCAGTTAACTGCAAGCTGAACTATTTTTCCTCAACATAATGATATCTCAGGAGTTCAAGATCAAACACTTCCAAAGTTTATTCTTTTTGGACCATGGATTGAACCCATCTCGGAAGGTCCACCCCATCCTCATTGGTTAGTGAGTGAATAGGGGCCTTTCCAGTCAGGAGTTCCAATAGCAAAAGGCCAAAACTATACACAGCTATTTTTCTGAGAGATTTTTCGGGGGTCAATTACCTCCGGCACCTTGTAGCCAGACACAGGGTTGGGGGTTGTGGTGGGACTACCGAGCTGAGCAAGGCCGTAGTTGGTGAGAACCTTTGTGTATTTCCGCTTTGAAGCCTTGATATTTCCATGGGAATCGTAGGGGTTTTGCAAAAGCTTTGAAGGGTATTTATGGCTTAAAAATTGTAAGTATTTTAGTCAAAAAATTTATTTTAAGTTAAGGGTCTATTTTATTCCTTTTAAAAATTGAGGGCCTATTTTGTTCTTTTCACAAACTTGAAGGTTGTTTTTGTATTTCGTCCTGTTAAATAAGTTTACAAATTTTTTTTCTTTTCTGTTGTATGTCAATAGGGTCATCGTTTTGATATGTTTTTTCCAATGTCAAATTTAATGGCCTTCAACAAAAAAAAAAATAATAATAAAGAAAAAAAAAGAAAGAAGAAGTCAATTTCAATGGCGTGGAAAATTTCTTTGAGCTTCTAGGTTTTGCAGCTTATGCCACCGTCTGGAATGGATCATTCGTGCTTCACTTTAAACTTTTTAATTTTATTTTATCTTTTGGCCTGCATGAAACTACAAACTACATGTAACTTGTGTTCAAATAGCCCAAAACTACATGAAATTACTAAATATGCATAATATAACTATTTAGCCATTAAATCTCAAGAGTCAGCTTATAGCATTTGGAAAACTAAAATGATGAAGACGACTTTGAAAACAAAACAAAAAATCATATTATAAGACTCCAAAAACACGAGCTGACAAACACTTATTGTAAGTATCAACTTCCGAATTATCACAATACGCTATGCATTAGACCCAACAATTGCCGAAGAAGACGGCGGCTGAACCTCACACACAGCAGCAACGGGAGAAGCAACACCAACACCACATCCCATCGCATTCACATACTTCACTGTCTTCTTCTTGCGCGGGCTCCAATTCTCAACCGCCTGCCTACTAGGCAGCGTTTCAGAACTTCCACTGTTCAACCTAGGGGTAAGGGTAACGATATCTTCAAGTTTTCTGAGCCTTCCTCTCGTCTTCCTAGGCTGCTTCTCCGATGAAGCTGCGCAATATTTCCAGCGGAGCACCATTCGCTGTCGAGACTTCCTTGTTGGTGCAGGTTATTGACGGCGTTCAGTGTTTGGAGAGAGGTGACGCAGCATTCCTGCCATTTCAGATAGTTCAAGTCGTTGATCACGTCTTCCAGTGATAAGATTGAGTCGGAAGTTACACCGTCGTCTTGGATTGTTGAGCAGGTGAGGTTCATGAGCTCCATTTTACTCACAACCTCAAGCAAAATACCGTGTATGAAATTAAAGGAGCAATAATCGAAACAGGACTGGAAAAAATGAGAAGGCTAACGTATTGACGCCTGACCTTGTTAGTTCTGTGTATCTTCTTGAAGCCGTGCATATGAATGATCTGCAAAAGGGAAAAGGATACAAAATTACAGATCCGCACTTCATTTTCTTCACATGAATCAATTCTCTGCAAACCTATAAGAACTAAGTCTCTGATTTTTCTAGAAAACAGAGGAGAAAAAACAGAGAGTAATTTCAGAACCAACGAGCAAGCGATTGAATTATTTTTACAGTTCATTCAGTAACGAAGCACTCACATCACAAGGAGAAATACAGCGAAAAATATTTATCTAAGAAAACAAAGCTCTGAACACAAGAATAATACGCGACCGAAAAACTGAAACCGTGTAATTTTAGGAGGAAAAAGAAAAAGGTAAAGTGAAATGGCGGTGGACCTGATTGAGGTGATCGACGGTGAGATCAGGCTGCTTATTGGTGTTGATGAAGTCGATGTACTATTGGATCGTTAGCTTCGGCGGTTTTACTTTTCTCTTCGTTGGAGCACCACAGCTTTCCGCCATTGTCGATCGTTTCTGCTTGCTCTGCGTCTGTACTCTGTGAGTCCGTGGTGCGTGACTGTGTGTTCTTTCTGTTTCTGATAGTGCACAGAGAACAAAGAGTGAAGAGAAGGCGGTGATTTGCAGCTTCGTTATATGTACTGCGTGGGCTCCACATACTGGCACGAAATGGTTGTTGGTCCGTTCAATTTCAGCATACCCACGAGGCCCATATCTTGTTTTTCGTTTCGAGGCCCATTAGCATAAAAGTCTATGCAACGTAAAATAAATAGAAATTTAACTATTTTATTTGACAAAAGTTTAATAACTGAAATTTTTTAATGAAACGTAAGAATTTTAAAATTTAAATGGTTGGGCCGACTTGCAAGACAAATTATCTTGCTAAATATTATTGGAACAAAAAGATCAAAGAAGGAATGTGTATACGGTATATGAATTTGGAATTGCACTAGTACATAATTCTACATTGGAGCCGGGTCCTTAGGGGATAAGAAGGCGGGTGCATCGTCTCCAATACTTTCTCCCAGTAGAAATTGAATTTGCGCCTGTAGAATTACTTTGACTCTTGCATATTAAATTTACCACTAAGTTACATATACTAATTCCAAAATTTACCTTTTTAATATATGAGTAATGCATGCAAATCATTTTTGTATGGAAGATAAGTAAGTCAATTAATCAACTTGCATTGTCTACACGCAAATAACAAGGACTTGCAATTTGGCCAATAAAGATGGTCTCAATCTCAATCCTCTAGTCATTTTAGCCGAAGACCTTCTTTAGTGAGGATGCAAATCATTTTCGCTTGCAAGAATTCCACACACATTTAATGGGAGTCAAGTCAATTCGTCTGGAATGGATCATTCGTGCCTCACTTTAAAATTTTTAATTTTATTTCATTTTATTTTCACCGTTCTCTTTTGGTCTGCATGAAATTACAAACTACGTGTAATTTGTGTTCAAATAGCCCAAAACTACATGAAATTACTAAAGATGCATAATATAACTATTTAGCCATTAAATCTGGGGAGGCTGCTTATAGCCTTTGGAAAACTGATGATGAATACGACTTTGAAAACAAAATAAAAAATAATATTATAAGGCTCCAAAAGCACGAGCTCACAGACACTTATTGTAGGTATCAACTTATTATTTGAAAAGTCCACTTTCAATATACAACTTATTATGTCAAGGTACCATATCTAAATAGTTAATTTAACACAAATTATTTTATTTATATTCTTATTTATTAAAATATAAGCTAATCGTGAAACATATGAAGTATAAAATAAAAAATAAAAACAGATAACGAAATTAAGTAATATTTGGAAATCATGCAGAGAAGTCGATCTGTGCCACAGGTTCTTTGAAGGGGTCAAATTGGCAATGAAATTATGTGATTAATATGTTATGTTTTGTTTGGTTTCATAATTTTCCAAATTCACTCTTCACCTTGCATGGTTGCATTCATGGTGAGGTCTGTTTCTGGTCTTTGTAGATTGGGAAATCTAGACTAGTCCAGATCACTTGCATCTGTAACAGAAAATCTTTTGGCTGTATTTTGTAATTTGGGTATTTTTAACGTAAATTAGCGTTTGACTTCAATGTGCCTTTGTTTATTTTTATTATGCATTGATGGTGCAAGTTACAAGTCATTTCGAAACATATGTTATTCTCCTTGTCATTCTAAAGCCAAATTATTTCATAAGGCATGCTCATTGCAACATGCATTTGAAATCTAACTCAATGCGTTCTCTGTCACAACTCACAAATAACCTCTTTGGATGATTAAAAATTGTACCATGACGTGACGGTTTGTATCAAAATAAACTCATTGTGTTATTGTTATTGTATATGATTGATACATAATATGCGGATATTTTTGTTGGGTAAAATTCCAAACATTTTTGTGACAGTTAATTAAGTCAATTGGTCAACTTGCATTGTCCATACCCAAATAACAAGAGGAGTCTAACTGGATTGCGAGTTGGATGACAATGATTTCATGAATAAAGATGGTTTCTTCGTGACTATAAATATAAAAGACAAGATGCAAATCATTTTCGTTTGCAAGAATTCCACACATATTTTATGGGAGTTACGTCAACTAGTCAACTTACATTGTTGACATCCTAAATGACAATAATCCAATTGATTGATTTGAAATATTTTATTCTAATTTTCTAAAATCAACACGATGCATACAAAAAATATAATAGATCTTTTTTCTTTTTAGACAGATAGGTCTTTTTTTCGGATATCCGAAAACATTTTTATTTGTAACAAATAAATGTGTATATATATATATTTGTATACATATACACTTAGAAAACAAAACCACTCACTTAGGCTCCGTTTGGATAAGTATTTCAAAAATATTTTTATAAAAGTTTTTTTCAAAAAGACTTTATAGAATATGTTTTGGAAGTTTCTTTCACTGAAATATGTGTTTGGATAAGTATTTTATAAAAGCATTTTTTGAGTTAAAAATGTTTTAAAAGATGTTTGGACAAGTATTTGAAAAATACATTTTTAAATTATGTTTGATGCGAAAAATTATATTTGCGGTATGTAAACCAATTTTTTTCTTTTCGCTAGGCAAAGTGTGGGGCCAAGGTCAGGGCAAGCTGGGCTGGGTCGGGTTGGGTGCGGGTTGGGTACGAGCCAGGTCGGGCTGAGGTAGGGCTAGGGGCGAGGTCGGGTTGGGTCCGAGGTTGGGGGTGGATCAGGGGCATGTTAGGCCGACCCGCAAATTTTACTTAAAAATACTTTAAATTTTTGTAACTATTTTATAAAACATGTTGAAAGTGTATTTTAAATACATTTTACTTAAAATTATTTCTTTAAAACATTTTGCAATTTTTTTAAACACCATTTTAAAGTTTTTTTTTTTACTATTAAAACACTAAAAATGTTTTTCAAGTATTTGTCCAACATGACCTCATATACTATATATATATTTATTTATTTATTTATTTATTTATATATGATGGAGTAGAGGGAGTTTCATCAATTAATCAACATGAATCAGTCCCAATAGAAGTGTTCTTATTTGTAAGATTTTTATGTTTCAATTTCAGAAAGTCATTTTTTATAAGATACAACACCTAAAATAACTAATTTTATACAAGATTTTTCACTTTTATATACTTACATATAAGTAGGGGTGTCAAACGGGTGGGTTGGGCTGGTATTAAATGGGTGTTAAGTTAATGGGTAATGGGTACTCATTCCCCATTCAATTAATGGTCTTAACTCAAATGGGTAATGGGTAACTATAAGTACCCATAATACCCATTATACAAAAATGTAAGGCTTATTTAATGGTTTATTAATAATTTTTAAAAATATTTTTTTTTAGTTTCATTTTAATTCTTTTTTTAAGCGAATTTTAATTGTTTGAATCTATTCTAAAATTTGAAATGTTAAATATTGTATTGCCCCACCCAAGGCCCGAGGCCCAAAACTGGGCCTGAGACCAGAAATTGGGCCCGGCTCGAAACTAGCCCGAGGCCTGAAACTGGACCCGGCCCGAAATCGATCCAGAACTGGGCCTGAGCCATGGGCTCGAATCCAAACCCAGCCCGAAACCCGAGCCTGAACTTGACTTGGAACCCGAATGAATTTTGAATTAGTATTTATAAGTGGGTAATTTAAAAATATTATAAAAGAACAAATGGAGAAAAAACGCAAAGTAATTGTAGGATACGAAAAAAATAAATAAATAAATTTGAAGAAAAAAAATAAAACGGGTCCACTAAAATAGGTGAATTGTTGGGTTTTTGTTTATACTTTTAAGGGTAGTTTTGAATGGGTATTTCTGGTACCCATGATGGGCGGATTTTAAGATATCCAATGGACCTATTACATATTTAGCCCAAGCTCACCCAACCCATTATTTTTTTTTAAGTGAGTTTTATTGGGTTAATACCCAATGTTTTTGGGCAGTTTTTGAGTTAATGGGTTTTTCTGCCATCCCTACTTATAAGTAAGGATTAATCGTGGATCACAATTTATTATATTAGTAATTGACATGTATTGTAATCAAATTTAAAATAGACCGTTTTATTATAATAAGAATTTATTTAAAAAAGTGAACTTCTTCAATAATACAGAAGAGAGAGTATTTTGTAAAATACTCCTTCCGTTTCATTAGAAGGGTCCAGTTTGAGAAATATTTTTTGTTCCTTTAGAATGTCCAGTTTCAATTTTTTTACGTCTCCTACCCTTACTAACATAATTATATGTGGTTTACAATTAATCCTTACTTCTTAAGTAAGGATATAATAGAACAAATGATGACAAATTAAGTATTTTAGGTATTGTATTTTGACATCCATAATAAGTTGTACATAAATAAAAATGAACCATTCTAATAGAACGAGAGAGTAACTTCCTTTCAAATATACAAATGTCCTACATGTGATTCCCAGAATATTTTTATTTGCTAGAAATCAACACACATTTATGGGAGGTAAGTGAATTTGTTGACTTGCATTGTTGATACGACATTATCACATCAGTAAAAGTGTACGCAACATAAAATAAATAGAAATTTAATTCTTTTATTTAGGAAAAAGTTTAATAACCGAACTTTTTTAATGGCATGGTAAAGATTTTAAAATTGAAATGATTGGGCGGACTTTGTAAGACAATTTATCTTGTTAAATATTATTGGAACAAAAAGATCAAAGCGGATTTTGAAAATATGTTTCTGCAAAACAATAATGTCAGGAGTGTATTAAAATGTAAAAAGTGAAGTTATATAGTAAAAATGTGTTTTAAATTAGATTAAAATTTATTATACAAGATAAAAAATAAAAACAGAAAAGAAAATTAATTAAATAATGTTTGGAAATTATATATGCAGAGAAGTCTGCACCACAAGATAGCCAGAGACGTTACAAAATTAATGGATGTGGTGAGGTTCTTTGAAGGGGTCAATTTGACAATGAAATTATGTGATTAATAATTTATTTATTTTTCAGAAAGGCATTATATGCCAATTATTAACTAAACACACACACCCAATGAAACAACCACAAACACGGAAGGACAACAACACATTTTGTTCCATAATTTTCCAGATTCTCTCTTCACCTTGCATTGTTGTGAGGTCTATTTCTGATCTGACAGAAGGGCGTCATTGTGTAGGCTACATTAAATACAAGTCTTTGTAGATTAGGGAAAGTAGACGATTCTAGATCATTTGCGTCAGTAGAAAAAAATGTTATTTCGGTTAGTTTATCCTTTAAATTCTTTTGGCTATTTCTTGTAATTTGCGCATTTTTATTGTACCATCGTTTATTTTTATAGTGCATTGATGGTGAAAACTACAAGTCGTTTCGAAACAACTGTTATTCTCTTCGTCATTATAAAGATATAGCTTAACGAGAGATGCTTATTGCGACGTGCATGGGTTCATTCCCAGAAGTAACGTATTTAGTTGATATCGAAATAAACTCATTTTACCGTTTTAATATATGAGTGATACATGCAAATCATTTTTGTATGGAAAGTAATTAAGTCAATTAGTCAACTTGCATTGTCTACACGCAAATAACAAGGACTTGCAAGTTGGCCAATAAAGAAGGTCTCAATCTCAATCCTCTAGTCATTTTAGCCGAAGACCTTCTTTAGTGAGTATGCAAATCATTTTCATTTGCAAGCATTCCACACATTTAATGGGAGTCAAGTCAATTCATCAACTTACATCTTAATGTTGAATTTTTTTATTATAATTGTCTAAAATTAATACAACGTATACAAAAAATGTAAGGCTCTGTTTGATTCTTATGGAATTGAGGTATGGAAATGGAATTGGACCCTCAATTCCAATTCTTATGTTTGTTTGTATAATAATTGTAAGAAATGAAATTGAATTCCAATTCCAAATACTTCCAATTCCACAATTTCAATTCTTTGGTTAGATCTAAGAATTTTAATTCTATATTTATGAATTGTGTGTGGTTGTGTATGCGTATGTGATTTTTTTTTTTTTTTTTTTTTTTGTCCCCGCTCCCCGTATCACCCAAGCCCCTATTCCCCAAACCAATTTTTTTTCATCCCAATCCCCACACACCCACCCCCAATACCCACCACCACCGCCCCCCCTCCCCGGCAACCTCCCGTATTCCCCTCACCCCACTCACTCCCCACAAAGAAAAAATTCACCCAGGCCCCCTGCACTTCAATTTTAAAAATAATTTATTTTTCCAAGTTTCAATTTTAGTTTTTCACTTTTCAAAATAATAAATAAAATAATTTTAATTATTTTATTTAAGAAAATATAAATTATACATATTTTTAAAGTTATATTATATATATTGATATATTTTTGCAACAAAGTTATTATCATTACAATATTCTTACTAGCTTAAGAAAATATAGGATGAAAAAAAATAATTGAGCTGAAAAAATATTTTAAAAAAAAAAACTGAAAAAAAAACATGGAAGAAAAACAATTTTAAAATATGCAAAATATGATAATTTATATTTTTAAATAAAATAATTAAAACAATTTATTTATAAATTTTGAAACTAGAAAATTAAAACTAAAGTTGTAGAAATTTTGGGATTTTTTTCTTCAAAGTGGGGGACAGAGAGAAAATGGGGCTTGGGCCGGGGGGTGGGGTGCTGGGGGATGGGTGGTTTGATTTTGGTTCGGGGGGTCTGGGGATTTTTTTTTGGTTCGGGTTGGGCTGGGTTTTTTTTTTTAAATTATTTTATTTTTTGTAATTTTTTTGTCATTTTAAAGTTATTTGGAAAAAAAAAAATTCAAAACGTGTCGACTCCAATTGTGTCTTGAACTCGACCGAACTTTTCGATTTGGTTGGTGTCGATTGGGACACTCCTAATATTAATAACACAAAAAAAATAATTTAAAATGACTATTTTACCATTATAAATGAATTCTAATTCTGTATAAAATTTTAAGTATTCAAACAAAATAATTAGAATTGTAATTCAATTTCTACGTAATTCTATCACATTACCAAACGAAGAAATTCAAATGGATTTACAATTCCAATTCTAAAATTCAATTCTATAGAATTTCAATTCCAATTCAATTCTAATTCCATTTAATCAAACGAACCCTAATAGAAAATCTATTTATAAGAATTTTACGCATATACAAAATAAAACCAAAAAGGAAAATAGTAGTTCTATTCGCAAGAATTTTAAACATATATTTCTACATAGAATTAATGATATTTTGAGTTACGTAATGAGCAAATACAACCAAAAAAGGAACTTGTGTATATATATATATATATATATATATATCTTTAATAGTGGTTCATGGCCTCCACCCAGGACCTTTCCATAGTGCATCACCAAATCCAAATGGGAAAGATTATCCTTTTCTTACTGTTTCTTGCAGTACTGCAATACTGCTTCGCACTGCCATTCACGAGCAGCTCCTCCACAGACGAGGCTGCTCTTTTAGCCATCAAATCTCAAATTACATTTGATCCCTCCAACATCTTAGCCACCAATTGGACCAAAGGCTCCTCCTTTTGCAATTGGATTGGCATCACTTGCAACCACAAGCACCAAAGGGTATCGGCCTTGAACCTTTCCGGCCAAGGATTGAAAGGCTCGATAGCCAAAGAAGTTGGGACTCTCTCCTTCCTTGTTTCTCTGGACATCAGCAACAATAATTTGAATGGCTCCAATATTCCTGAGAGCCTTGGATTCCTAACCAGAATTCAAGACTTATTCCTATATAATAACAGTCTCAGTGGACCTATTCCTCCGGCCATTTTCAACATTTCTTCGCTTCGGGTTATTGATTTCACGAACAACTCCCTCCATGGGAGTCTACCTGAGGATCTCTGTAGTAATCTCCGAAAATTGGAAAGCTTCAATGTCTCATTCAATAGGCTAAGGGGGCCAATTCCAGCTGCTCTTTCTCAATGTTCGGAAATCAAATTTCTTGATATGTCATACAATGAATTTACAAATGCCATACCTGAAAATATTGGAAACCTATCAAAACTGGAGCGGTTGTATATTGGTTTCAACAATGTGACTGGTATGTATATAAGACTTTTCTTTTTCTTGGAATCACTTTAACATGCTCATCCTTCATCTCATATATAATTCAAATGTAACCAATTTTTTAAAAATATTTTTTGGTCTAAAGTTTGCTCTTCTTTATTTTTTCAGGCAACTTACCTTCGACCTTGTTTAATATATCTTCCATGAAAATTTTAAGTGCTAGATATAATTCGATATCAGGCAGACTTCTAGAAGATATTTGCAAGAAAAGCATGAATCTTGAACAGTTGTTTCTTTCTTACAATTTCATAACTAGAAAAATACCTTCTACTTTATCATATTGTCAATCGCTAACAACAATTTGGAAGGAAGAATTCCAATTGGAATTTGGAATATGTCGTCGCTTATATTTGAGGGAAACCTGGGCTACAACAAATACTTTTGTTTTGAGGGAAACTTAGATTGGAATTTAGGAAATTCTTCCTCTTTGTTTATTGTGCGAGTCAAGTTTCTTGGCTTATTTTTTTATTTTTTATTCTTCTGTCTCATTCAAAGAGTTTACTTTGTATTACTAAAAATGATAATACAATATGGACTCTTTGAATGGGACGGAAGGAGTACTTTATTTTAATAAAAGATTATCTTGCTATTTAATTGAAAAAAGAGAAATTTTTTTTATAAGGGGAGTAAAGTTTTTAAAATGATAAAGGAATGTATAATTTTCCTATAATTTTTTAAAAAGGGTGGTAAAGTATTGGCTAAAAATTGTACAATAAAAATATTTTAAATCTATAATTTAATTTAATCAGTACTAATAAAAAGTGCATAAAAAAAATATCATTTCAATACATTTATATTCTTTTATTAATAATAATTTAATAAATTTATACTCTTGCATCTAAATGGCGTGGTGGTTTTTTTAAAATTATTTTTATTTTTAAATGGCGTGGGGTCACTGTGACACATTCCTCAGTGCCTCTATTATAAATTCGCCACTAGTATTGAACCGACCATGCATCCATATTGACTCTCTCCTAGAATCTGTATGAGACATATTTACGGATGAAAGTGAAGCAAACTTCCAAATTAAGAAAATTAATTCACAATAATTAAACTATAGCGAGGTCATCCGTAAGTTTCTCAAATCACAGGAGTTATGTGTAATTAAACCAGTATTTTTGGATAAATTACATGCATTTCTCTCAAATTTTGTCTAGTAATTTTGTAATTTTATGTGGTTTCATTATTTTTTGCCACATTTTGTTTACAATGTTGTTTGACTTTTACCCCCGTGTATTTTTAAAATAATCTTTTCCCTCCTAAATTCTCACTATTTTGTAAAACTGATTTTACCCCTACTTTTGCTTATACCAATAATATCTTTTTGCTGTGTGTTTTTAAAATATATAGGGTAATTGTCAATGAGGGTATTCTATAAGGGACAATTGTCATTTGTCTTTAATATATTGTAATATAATGGTACCTAATCCTGCTATATAATTTTTAAAAATGTGATAGTAAATTAAAATAAATATTATTTTTGTGATAATATAAACAATAATTTTTTTAATTTGATGAATATGTTAAGAAAGAGTTATTTTTGTGAAATAATTAAATATTATGAAAAAGTATAAAGTGAACCAGAAATAGAATATATGCTAACATTCTTTAGGCGTAAAAAATGAGGCCATGGTTAAAGATAAATTTATACACCATTTAATTTCATGTAAAAATTACAAAAATAATATTTTAAGTTGGATATAGCATGTCTCTTATATAGGAAAAAAGTTGGCGTTAATTAGTAAAACTCTGTTTGCTATTTTTAAAGGGAAACTAGATGGTTTCATAAGTCCGGGAAATTCCTCTGCCTTGAAAGAAATCAGTTTGAGAGAAAATAGATTCTTTGGAAACTTGCCGGAAGATCTATGCTTGAAACATCCAAATCTGGAGTATTTAGATGTTGCTGAGAATATACTTGCAGGCCGAATTCCTTCGAGTCTATCACATTGCAGTACACTTCAGTACCTTTTCTTGAATTATAATAACTTTACAGGTAATATTTTTATTTTTTACTTCCATCTATTAATTATGTTGTAGATCGATCAATAATCAAAATAATTTTATTAAGATATCAATATTTTTAATTACGCAGGGAACATACCAATTGGATTTGGAAACATGTCTGCACTTCAATATCTAATTCTCGATTACAATTTTTTGACAGGTTTGTGATAGTCACATTCCCTTTACTCTACCAAATAAACTGTCAAAAAAATAATATTAAATTGAGCAAACAATTTAACAATTTCATTTTCATTGAACGTATCTCTTTTCCTTCCAAGACTTCTTGTAACTTTTAAATACGTTATTTATTGTTTTGGCAGGTAAATTAGATTTGAATTAAGAATAATTTTTTTATATATATTTATTGTGGGGGTCAAGTTCCTTAGCCTATTTTTAAAATTTGATTTTATTTAAATAAAAGGTTATACAATCATGCTATTAATTTAAAAAAATGGTGGCAAACTAAAATTCATTTTTGTGATACTATTAAATAATAAAATTTATTGTATTTGATGAACATGTCTTAGAAAGGAGAATTTTAAATTAGCAGACAAGTTTACAGATTCATTTTTGGCTTCTCATAATATTGGCGTTAATTTGTTTATTGCTTTGGTTAGGAAATTAGATTTGAAGTTCGGAAATTCCTCTTCCTTGAGGACTATATCTTTGGGAAGAAATGGATTCTTTGGAAACTTGCTTAAATATCTATGCTTTAGTCATCCAAACCTGATGTCCTTAGACCTTTAACTTACTTACAGGCAAACAATTTCTTCTAGTTAATTTTAAAGTAAATTAAAATAAATATTACTTTTGTGATAATATAAACAATAATTTTTATTTATTTGATGAATATGTTAAGAAAGAGTTATTTTTGTGCAATAATTAAATAGTATAAAAAAAGTATAAAATGAACCAGAAATAGAATATATGCTAACATTCTTTAGGTGAAAAAAATGGTGCTGTGGTTAATGATAAATTTATACACCATTTTATTTAATGTAAAAATTACAAAAATGGTATTTAGGCCAAAAAAATGGTGCTGTGGTTATAGCATGTCTGTTATATAGGAAAAAAAGTTGGCGTTAATTAATAAATACTCTGTTTGCTATTTTTGAAGGGAAACTAGATGATTTCATAAGTCCAGGAAATTCCTCTGCCTTGAAAGAAATCGGTTTGTCAGTGAATAGATTCTTTGGAAACTTGCCAGAAGATCTATGTTTCAGATATCCAAATCTGGAGTTTTTTGCAGTTGGTTATAATCTACTTGCAGGCCGAATTCCTTCGAGTCTATCACATTGCAGTACACTTCAGTCCCTTGACTTGCAGAGTAATAACTTTACAGGTAATATTTTTATTTTTTACTTCCATGTATTAATTATGTTGTAGTGCAATAATAAAAATAACTTTATCAAGATATCAATATTTTTAATCACGCAGGGGGCATACCAATTGGTTTTGGAAACATGTCTGCACTTCAAACTCTATATCTCGATAGCAATAGTTTGACAGGTATGTAATAGCCACATTCCCTTTACTCTACCAAATAAACTGTCAAAAAAATAATATTAAATTGAGCAAACAATTTAACAGTTTCATTTTCATTGTATCTTTTTTCCCTTCAAGACTTCTTGTAAACGTTGCTGCTAACTTTTAAATACGTTATTTATTGTTTTGGCAGGTAATTTAGATTTGAATTAAGAATATTTTTTTAATATATATTTATTGTGGGGGTCAAGTTCCTTAGCCTATTTTTAAATTTTTGTTTTTTATTTAAATAAAGGTTATCCAATCCTGCTATTTAATTAAAAAAAATGATGGTAATCTAAAATTTATTTTTGTGATGCTATTAAATAATAAAATTTATTGTATTTGATGAATGTGCTAAGAAAGAGTTATTTTGTGAAACAATTACCAAGTATGAAAATACTATTAAATAAATATAAAATGAACAAAAAATAGAACATATCTTAGCATTCTTTATGTCCTGAGTTAAAAGATAAATTAATACACCATTTGAATGTAAAAGTTACACTGAAATGCTATTTTAAGTTGGAAATAGCGTGCCTTATATGGGGAAAACAAGCTGGCTTTAATTAGTAAATACTCTGTTTGCAATTTCTTTAATTAGTAAATACTCTGTTTGCAATTTCTGAAGGGAACATATATAGATGATTTAAGTTGGGGAACTTCCTCTACCTTGAAAGATATCAGTTTGAGAGCAAATATATAAATTTTTTGAAGGAAGATCTATGCTTCAGATAGCCAAATCTGGAGATTTTAAGCGTTAGTAATAACCTACTTGGCGGCTGAATTCCTTGGAGTCTTTCACATTGGAATGCACTTCAGCTTCTTTACTTGTATTATAATAACTTTACAGATAACTTTATTTTGATTTCCATCTACTAATCATCTTATAGTAGTGTAAGAATCAAAATAACTTTATCAATATTTTTAATTAATCATGCAGGAGACATACCAATTGGGATTGGAAATCTATCCACACTTCTATCTCTAGGTCTCCATAAAAATAGCCTGACAGGTATTTGATAGTTGCATTTTTTTTTTATTTCAAATGTACAATTACAAAGGGGAATTTTAAATTAGCAAGCAAGTTTACAGATTCATTTTCAATGTTTCCCTCTTGGGCTTCTCATAATGTTGGCGTTAATTTATTTATTGCTTTGGCTGGGAAATTAGATTTGCATTTCGGAAATTCCTCTTCCTTGAGGACTATTTCTTTGGGAAGAAATAGATTCTTTGGAAGCTTGCCTAAAGATCCATGTTTCATACATCCAAAATTGGAGTATTTAATTTATACCTTGGTTTTAACTTATTTACAGGCAAAATTCCTTCTAGCCTTTCACGTTGCAGTGCACTCCGCGTCATCGACTTGAGTTTCAATAAGTTTAGAGGTATATATCTTTATTTTGACTGTTAAAAAAATTGAAACAATTTTAAATATCAGATTATTGTAGTCAACATTATTAACATGCATAAATGCAGGAGGCATACCAGCTCATATTGCAAACATTTCTGGACTTCTATCTCTACGTCTGAAGTCAAATAACTTTACTGGTGAAATTCCTCGGTCATTATTTACCATGTCTAGTTTAAACGATTTACGCCTGTCCGATAACCAACTTGTTGGTAACATTTCGTTATTGCTTGATCTCGATGGAAATTATAAAGAATCTGTATGAGACAATATTTAGAGACGAAAAGTGAAGCAAACTTCCATGTGTTGCTAATTTTATTATTTTTAAATACCAAAGAAACATCATTTTTGTGTATATGACTCAAAATACTATAATTCTATTACAATATATATATATATATATGTTACAAAATGTTATAATTTAATTTTCTAACTTCATCCCTCCTCCAATTGGACCTTAGATTTCTCTCGAACCGTTTTCATATTTTTTCTCCATCCTCTACAATAGCCAGAGATTGATTTTCTTCTGTCAGCCTTTTGAGGTTAAACACCTCTCGTTTGGCCTTTGGTTGCTCTCAAGGTCATTCATCAATTTGGCCCTAGGTGCGGACACGCTCTAAATTTTTTGTCACACTTCTGTATTTTCTTGAAATAGAATTCTGTTCGCCCTAGATGTAATGACCGAAGAATGGAAGAAAAAGCATCACACCGGAGCTACCTCTGGAAAGAACGAGATGTAACTAGTGGAAATAATATTTTTTTCACCCACTTAACAATTAACTCAGCAAATAACAAGAAACACAAAAGAGCTTAAAACATGTGAATATTCTAAACTCTTTATCCTGCATTTATCTATCAAATCTGGAAGCACAGAAACTTACAATCACTAAAATGATGGTAAATAAATCAACCAAGTTAATCAGAGTATCACCGAAGAAGTATTAAAATGTAATTGAATAGTTAAAATGTGTATTAAATAAGATGAAAAATTATCACAAAATATAAAAGTATAGAAAAAAAGAAAAGAAAAAGCAGATAACGAAATTAAGTAATGTTTGGAAGTCATGCAGAGAAGTCTGCGCCACAAGATAGCCAGAGACCTTACTAATTAATTAATGGAGGTGGTTTGAAGGGTCAATTGACAATGAAACCGGAACTTCATGTCATGAATTTCGTATGTTATCTTTTGTTTTGTTTCATATGTATGCAAGGTCGCTGTTGCGTAGCCAGTGTGAACATATGTGGATGCGTTCATTGAGTAAATTAATATAAAAGACAAGATGCAAATCATTTTCCTTTACCAGAATTCTATACGTATTTTGGTGGGAGGTAAGTCAATTGGTCAACTTACATTGTTGCCTTCCTAAATGACAAGAATCCAATTGATTTATTTGAAATATTTTATTCTAATTGTCTAAAATTAACAACACCTATACAGGAAATTTGATAGAAGATTTTTTCTCGGATATGTAAAAGCATCAATTAATTTGATGTACTAGTTTTAAAGATGCATTCAGTAATTAGACAATGCAGAACCGACAACGATAACGATGCAAATATATATCACATTCAGTAATTAGCCCACGATGCAAATATTTTTCTTAACGATGCAAATATGAAAGAAGAATCAGCCATCGTTAAGAAAAAGTCATTTATATACCTACCTTAATTAGACGTTGTTCTACATAGTTTCATTATCTTTGCTGTACAACACTGCCTCATGAGTACGTACTGCTAGTGGAGCTCTGCCATTGATGAGCAGCACCTCCACAGATGAGGCTGCCGGGAATCGTTTTCTTCAGACATTTTTTTTTTCATTTCGATTTCTGAAGAAAATGATTTCCCTTTATTATTATTTTTTTTCCATTTCGATTTGTGAAGAAAATGATTTCCGGAACTCGTTTTCTTCAAATGATTTCCGACAAGATTGCCTTCACTATTTATTATTTTTTTGGGAAGACGAACAGTGCCGGCGATGTCTGAAATGACGAAATTGCCCCTGAATTTTCTGCCCCGTTAGCGACTTAATGTTTGACATGGACGGAGTGGTATTTTTTGAGCGAAATGGAACTTAAGTGTCTGAAAATAGGCACTTTGAAAGAAAGTGTCATTTTCTGCAAAACGCAGTAGTTACGTGGTATTTCATGTATTTCACCCTCCCTTTAGAATTATTTCCCGGCAATGCTATGCGTAACATTGGCACTAAGATATGGATTTTTTTGGTCTAGTGGTTATGTTCCGAATCTAGTAGAGGATAGTGAACAATGTTTCACCTAAGGTCTAGAAAAGCCCTAACACTATTTTTTGAACAAAAAAATAATAAAACCGGCCTTATAAAGAAAAGGTTAAATTAGCCTCCATTATGTTAACCCTCCGTCACATCACTTATTTTTGCTGACTTGGCTTGGGCCCATCCCTTATATGATTACGCAATTACAACGACCTACAATTTAAGGCAAAGGCAAAAAGACGGTACAAGAATATCATTGATGAGAAGTCTTTTAATATGCCCTTTTCTTAAACCAATAATCTGTAAGAAGTGAAGAGGAAACTACATGATCTGGATCATTAAAACACAACAAATAATAGCCAAATTGCAAATGAAATTGCCAAAAAGATCTGATTTCGGTTGATCTGATCCGAGTTTCAGCATTTTGAACAATTCGGGGCCTTTTCGTGCAGAATTAATTAAGAACAATAAAGCATTGAAAAATTTAATACTTCCTTTCATTGACTTTGTTTTCAGAGAATCTTTAAACTTACTGCTGAGCCTACATATATAATATATAGTTGGACGAATAAAGATTTAACAATAGTGTTTTTTTTGCATGGTTTGAAATTTCATTTGTTCTATCAACATTGTAGACTTTATTCTCTCTTGATCTTTCTATCTTCGGTTACTTATCATGTACAAGACAATATCTTATTCTAAATAGGAAATTTTTTTTAGCACACCCGCTACATTCTTAAAAATAGTACAACAAATCAATAGTAAAATAGGAATTAAAATTTATCTTTATTTCTGGGTGTCCTACCTGTTTATTGCTCTTCCAAAAAAATTAGCAATTATCTCCCAAATATATTTGGTTGCACCATCCTACGCATGTGGTGCAATTGATGTATGGAACAATCTCTTGAGAATGAGGGAAGATGTGGGTGTCTTAGTATTTGAGAGAAGGAAAAAGAGGGGCATCAGTAAAAAGACCATAATTTATTTAGAATAAGAATTGGACAAGTAGAATCCTAAGAATTTGTAGGTTCGAATGTTAGCTTTCAAAAATAAACAAATACTGTAATGACATAGTTTTATTAAAATTTTTTGCGGCACAATAAATATTTGTCAAACTGGTAAGAGGCAATTGAAACATAAGATAAATATAGGTTACAAAAACAAAAAAAAGAAAAACCCCTTGAAAAAATAGGGGCATGTTATTTACAGGTACCAATTTACTAAATGCAGGTATCATTTAAAAAATTATGGTATTAAAATGAAAAAATTAACCTTTTTCTTTATAAAAACAAAATTATAGGTTCAAAAAACTTGTGCCCGTGGCCTAGTTTAATAGGCGTAAATTTCTAAAACTTACGCATGAGTGAGGTGTAAGTTTAATTACCGCCACAGGCTAGCGGAAGTTTTTAAAACTTCTGCCAGCCTGTGGCGGAAGTTTTCCTCATTCTATTTTTCTTTTTTCTTCTCCGTTCGTTTTTTTTTCGTCATCACAGACCTCCATTCACTTGCGAGGGTCGAAGACCGCCTTCTCTCCTTTTATACAGCAGAATCATCATCGTCTTATAATACTCCCAGCTGTATGTTTGTAATTTTGCAGAAGAAAGAAAGAAAAGAAGATAAAAAGAAAAAAAAATACCATTCGGCTAAGGTAGGCGAATCTTTTATTTGCAGGACCATTTGTTTGTTTCTGAAACGTTTGAATGTAGGGGTTAGTTATGTCTTTTCATTCTTAAAATTTTTATGTGGTACCTACATTTAGTAAAATGGTACGCGTAAATGACAATTTCCAAAAAAAGACTCCGGTCCTATTAATTTGATGTTTGGAATTAATTGTGCAGAAGTCTGTCCCACAAATTAAAGACCTCACTAATAATTGTGCACAAGTCTTTGAACTTAATTTGAAGGGGTCAATTTGGCAATATTGAAACGTCAAGCCCGACCTTTATTAATGTCATTAATTTGTTAGGTTATGTGTCATAGTTTTCCAGATTGAATGGGATTTTTCTCTTGACTTGTATGCTTTGTGAGGCCTATTTGTGATCCTGACAGAAGGGTCTGTTTCCCCTTTGATTGAATTTTCTCCCAGTGTGATCCTAATAAATAATAAAAAGAAAAGCTACAAAATATAACAAGAAATCATTTTCGTTGGGCAAAGTTTTAAAGATATTTATGGGAACTAAGTGAATTTGTCTACTTGCATTAAGTAATGTGCATTTATAATTAAATTGGGTGGTCGGACTTGCAAGAATTGGATAAGATGATTTGAAAAAATTGTAGCTTAGGAGACCAAAATCTACCGTACCAAACGGATGAAAACACAAGTGAAGAAACTGAAAAATCAGCCATGTGTTTAAGTCTTCTGTAAAACATGTACATATAGTTGATAGCAGTTCATTTGTCTTTGATCTGCACATTTTAGGTGAATTATTTTCGCACTTGTTATGGCAGTTCTCAAGGGCTTTTGCCTAAGGTTTAATATTTATTTGCAGTTTTGGAGATCGGACCTAAGAAAAAAAAGAATGTGAAATTGGAATGGATGGGTCAAGCCTGAAAAGGACATACGATTTGTGGGCTAAATCAAGAAGGAAGCCCATAGGAGAGGTTCGGCTGATTTGCGATAAAGGCAAGAGCAATCAAAGTCAAAAGCAGAAAAAGGATTGCATGCATGAAAGTTGAATTGATCGAAATTAATTCCGATTGGAATCTGGGTTAAAAATCCAATTGGATTCCAATTAGTCCAAGTGGGCCGAATTACCAATTGGAATCTTAATTAATAATCGAATCCATTGGCCGCCGTGCACACGCAAGGAAGAATGATATGCTGCGAAACTGAAGGGAGAAGCAAATAAGTTTTGGGCAATTACCAATCCAAGGAGGAATTAAAGAGAGAAGTTGGGAGTTACCAAATTTGAACCATGTACTTAATTAATTCTTTTTTCAATTAGAAGAAGGTTTCCTTATTCAATTAAGAGATTGATTAATTGGTGATTGTCTCCCTATATATATGAGATGATTCCTGCGCTAAAAATACAAGTTTTATATAGAATAGTTTTCATAGTTAATTTTATTCTTCACGCAATATACAATTTCGTTTTAGTATAGTTTTTCTCTGTTTTGCTCTGTTTCAATCGCAACTTTGGATTTTCCTGACAGGCAGCCTACCGTTTGGCCAAACTGGCAGTTGTCAGATCGCGAATTCTGAAATTCCAGTACAGCATTCTCTTTCCTCTTTTAATGTCTTCTTTTATATTAATGTGTTTTGCGTATTTTATTATGAGTAGCTAATTTCTTATTTATGGTATTATGTAAGAAGCCATAATCCACGCATGTATGAAACCCAAGAATTAATCTAAGGTCTAATAAATTATGTTTCTAAATTACTTGTGTTTATATGTTTAATTACTAATATTCTATTAAGCCTGATCAACTTAGTTTAATCTGGTAGAGTCAGTGACTGACACAATTACCGGCCGAGTAGTACAGGATTAATTGAGTGATAATTTCTAATGCATCGTCAGTAGGAATTATTAGTTTTGGATTCTTCTAGTTCTTAATGCTTCTATTTGTTAATTAATAAGGTTTGCGGGAACTCGCGGTCTGTTAGTTAACGTAGTTAGAGAATAATTCATTTGCGGGGACTCGCAGTAATACTATAACTGAAATGGCATAGGTAATTAGACAAGTTAAGAGGTTCATGATTGCATGCATGAGATTATGGTGGATTTACATAATACCGAAATTTCTTTTCATTAATTGATACTTCCTAAGTCTTTACTTTCATTATTAGTTTAATTGTTATTTTTACGTGACAACTCTAAGGTCTCTTAAGAGACGCAAAAGTGACTACTAGTTATAGTTTGGTTTTATTTGCACGTCAATTGAAATTTGAATTAAATTGCAGTCTTTATGGATCGACCATGTCTACTATTGTGCTATATATTTTTAGCATCTTATTTGTAGGTTTTAAACAGTACTTTTACTGTATTTGGTAGACTCACGACAAGTCATATCAGTCTTTCAACAGGACACCACCTATGGAGAAAAGTATCACTATATTGTTACTCTTTTTTTTTTTCATTAATACAATTCTGCCTCATGAGTGCTAGTGGAGCTCTGCCATTGATGAACAGCTCCTCCACAGATGAGTCTGCTCTTTTAGCCTTAAAATCTCAAATAACATTTGATCCCTCCAACATCTTAGCCACCAATTGGACCAAAGGCTCCTCATTTTGCAGTTGGATTGGCATCACTTGCAACCACAAGCACAGAAGGGTGGCGGCCTTGAACCTTTCTGGTGTAGGATTGAAAGGTGCAATAGCCAAAGAAGTTGGGAATCTCTCATTCTTTGGTTTCTCTGGACATCAGCAATAACTGTTTCCATGGCTACATTCCATATCAGATTGGCCATTTAAAACGATTGCAAATTTTAAATATGCAACCCAATGAGCTTAGTGGGCAGATTCCTGAGAGCCTTGGATTCCTTTCCGGATTTCAGAATTATTATTGTCTAACAACAGTCTCAGTGGACATATTCCTCCTTCCATTGTCAACATTTCTTCCTTACGGGTTATCAATTTCTTGGGCAATAAACTTCATGGGAATCTACCTGTGAATCTTTGATCCAATCTTCCCAAACTGAAAAGCTTTAATATCGCATATAATGATCTAGGGGGGCCGATTCCAGCTACTCTTTCTCAATGCTCGGAGATGAAATTTCTTTCTTTATCACACAATGAATTTACAAATTCCATACCTGAAAATATTGGAAACCTATCAAAACTAGAGGAGTTGTATATTGGTTTCAACAATTTGACTCGTATGTAAGACTTTTATTTTTCTTAGAATCACTTTAACATGCTCATCCTATATCTCATATAATGTGCAAATGTAACCAATTTTTATTATATATTTTTTGGTCTAAGTTCGCTCTTCTTTATTTTCAGGCAAGCTACCTTTGACGTTGTTTAATATATATTCCATGAAATTTTTAAGTGCTAGGTATAATTCGATATCAGGCAATATTCTTCCATGGGATATTTTTGCAACAAAACAGTGAATCTTGAATCCTTGATTCTTTCTAACAATATGATGACTGGACCTATACCTTCTACTCTGCCATATTGTCAATCGCTACAAGTGATTTTTTTGTCTAACAACTATTTCGATGGAAGAATTCCAAATGGAATTTGAATATGTGGTCGCTTCAGTATGTGTATCTGGGCTCAAACAACTTGACAGGTACCGTTCAACTTCATCGTCTCTATTCCCTCTTAGCTTGCCTTATTTTAAAAGTTGGTGTTAAGTTATACATATAAATACTCTATTTTATGGTTTTGGCAGGGAAATTAGATTTGAGTTCAGGAAATTCATCTTCCTTATATGTCATGGCTTTGGGAGGGAATGGATTCTATGGCACCTTCCAGAAGATTTCGGCTTCAGATATCCAAATATACGGCTGTTAGAGCTTCGTTTTAACCACCTTTCTGGGAAAATCCCTTCTAGTCGTTCACGTTGTAGTGCACTCTACAACTTTGAGTTGAGTTTCAATAATTTTACAGGTATCTTTGTTTTGACTTCCAACCCTAAATCATTGTATAATGCAAAAAATTAAAATAATTAATTTCTCAAGAAATTTACAATATTTTTGATTATGCATGCAGGAGACGTACCTGTTGAGATTGGAAACATCTCTGCACTCCAATTTCTATTTCTCCATCACAATAACCTAACAGGTATGTAGCAATCATACCTCTCACTTCTTCAAGTTTACCTGCATTAATTTCGGAAGAAATGAGTTCTTTGGAAGATTGCCTAAATATCTACGCTTTTGACCTACGTTTTAACTTACTTGCAGGCAAATTTCCTTCTTTTATTTCACGATGCACAGCACTCTTGGCCGTTGACTTGAGCTTCAATATCTTTAGAGGTATATATCTTTATGTTAATTGTAAAATATTGAAACAATTTTATTATAATCAACATTTTTAATATGCATACATGCAGGAGGCTTACCCGCTGATATTGCAAACATTTCTGGGCTTCAAATTCTACGTCTAATGTCAAATAACCTTTATGGTGAAATTCCTCCGTCATTATTTAACATCTCTACTTTATACGATTTACGGCTGCCCGGGAACCAACTTGTTGGTAATCTTTCTTCATTGCTGGAAAGTATTGAACCGGCCATGTGTCCATATTGACTCTCGATCATCGATCGGAATCTGTATAAGACAACATTTAGAGACGAAAAGTGAAGCAAACTTCTATATGTACCGGTTCATGCTTATTCATATGGATGTGTGATTTTTTTTTTAGCCCCCTTAAATACCAAAGAAGTTCATTCACAGTGTATATACAATTTCCTTCTTTCGATAGTCCAATTTGAAAAATGCACAACTTATTGTACAAAAATAAATATTATATTGGGCAACAGTGTCTTCCCATTCATTAAAACTACTTGGGGCACTGTAAATATTTATCAAACAAGTGGGGTCATTATTATTAATAAGAAATTAATCATTTAATCATAGGAAGATGAAGAAATTAATTCTACAAATTGAAGAGCATCTTGTAATGGTGCCACTAAAAGACCGTAACTGCGAACTTACTACGGCCATGTACAAACTCGCAAACTTCCAAAGTGAATTACATAACGTTTACGAGAAAGTGCTCGTAAATTTTTTTTTGATTTTTAATTTTTGTAATTTCTTTTTTTTATTTCTCAATGAAACAGTTACCTAATCCCATACTAAAAGATAATACTCTTTTATGCATGTTAATGTACAACTTTCTAAAATATATAACTAATTTGATACTACTTGTCCCCTTAATGTCGTTACATTTTACAATATTTAAAAGTTAAAACAAAAAATAATTTTTAAAGTGTAAGGAAATCATAAATTAGTCGTTTGTCAAATATGCGAATCATTTTGGTTGGGTAGAATTCCAAACACGTGTATTCTGGTGGGACTCTAAACACAATAACCACAGCTAGGAGGAGACTAACAACTAATTCCAAGAGTCACTGACAATAAGAAAACAAAAAATTGTTTACTCTTTTTCATTATTTGTTAATAAGGGTAAAAATCATGAAACTATCCAAAACCATGAGGGGTCTTAATGATTCAATTTTCTGTTAAATGAACACTTCAGTCCAAAATCATGAGGGAGAAACTGTCAATTTTAAAAGCATAGTGGAGAAACTATCCAAAGCAAGAAACTACAAGGAGAAAACTGTATTTTACCCTATAATATATGATTTGTACAAAATAAAGTGATAGTGTGAGCTAATTTCGAGAAAAACATGATAGGATAGGAAAATGCTACAATAGATTTTTTTTTTCTTCATTCCTTTTATTTATATATATATACATCGTGCATGCATGTCAACC
The DNA here is from genome assembly GCA_016801395.1 of Leptodermis oblonga. NCBI lineage: Eukaryota > Viridiplantae > Streptophyta > Magnoliopsida > Gentianales > Rubiaceae > Leptodermis > Leptodermis oblonga. The sequence goes on along the minus strand of CM028758.1, from coordinate 9,401,451 downwards.
ATGGCCGATCCTTAAGCTTCGAAGGCCCTGGGGCAAAATAAATAAAAGGGACCCCAAAGGAAAATATAATATGATAATTTAATAATTTCAATTAATTTAAAAAAAAAAATCATAACGTGGGCTTTCAACAACAACAAAAGAAGAAAAAAAATTTCACTATTGCGGCAACCATTTTCAAACAAAAATAAACTTGGGCCTTGTGTTGATAAAAGAAAAAAAAAATTCACTCTTGTATCAAGTTTTAAAAAAAAGAAGCAAATATGCACCTTGGATGTTGGCGTTGAACTAAACTGAATAAAATATGGGTCTTAATATAAATTTTTATGAGCCACAAACAATACTACATTATACTACATTTATAGAATAATTAGGCCCCTGCAATTATTGAGTACTGGACGATCGCCTGAGCTGCCCAGCCTTTTGGAAGCTAGTAAAGTCAGTTAGTCAACTTGTATTGTCGATATCCCAAATAACAATGAATTAATTGGATGACAGTGATTGAATAAGATGGTCTAAAATATGTGAAAAGTATATTTTGAAGGATTGGGGGTCTTTTCGTGGAGAATTAAGAGGAACAAAGGGATGGAAAACTTAATAGTTCCCTTCCTGGCTTTGTTTTGAGTGAATCTTTAAAGTTACTGATCAGCCTACATAATTGTACTTCATCTCTTTATGTGTTGCACGTAATAGTTGGATGAATAAAGGTTTAACAACATTTTATTTTTATTTTTTCCTTCTTTTACCCGCATTAGAAGGTTTGATAGGTCATTTGAGATAGTTGTGCAAATTTCAAAATTATTGAGGTCAAAAAAATAATATAAGAAGACCCTTTAATTCTGGGATAAGAAATTCTTGGCCAAAATGATAATAACTATTAATTATGGACAGAAAACATAGAAATAAAAATAAGAAAATTTTTGTTTGATTATTATTTGGTCCATGTATAATTTTTTTTAGTTTTTCAAATCAGTCTAAATTACCGTTGTCTCTATGGATTTGTCAACAAAAAATCTTCTACTGCCAGTAAGAAGACTAAAATCTCCAAATAAAGTAAAGAAATTGGATCACAATTGCCACAACAAAAACATGAGAGACGAAAAGTGCAATTTTCTCTATATTCTTTAATATAAGTAATTCACGACCTCCACAAGACTCCACCACTTATATATAGTCCACTAGGAGATAAAATATTTTTGTCTACTCCCCATTTATTTTTCATGTCTACTCTCACAATAAAAGGTGAGATTAACATATCATTTCATGAAATTCACTTCCTATTACGAGATGGTAGATAGGAAAGACGAGGTCGGACAAACAGAAAATCTCATGGGAGGTAGAAACAATAATCGAAATCTCATCCAACCGGCTCTGAATGCAAAGGGTCAATTTCACCATGAAAATTCATCATGTCATTATAATTTGTCTATTGCTACGCTATGTTTCCTTTTTCTTCTAATATTTCCAAAACGAGTGGGATTTATTTCTTGACTAATATTTGAATGAAATACAGAAGAGGTCCGTGTCATTTATATACCTTAATTTAGACGTTTTTTACCTTAGAACACCCCAATGGGGAAGATTAATTACTATATTTTTACTCATCTTATTTGCAATACAAAACTGCCTCATGACTACTGCTAGTGGAGCTCTGCCATATATTGATGAGCAGCTCCTCCACAGATGAGGCTGCTCTTTTAGCTATTAAGTCTCAAATTACATTTGACCCTTCCAACATCTTAGCCTCCAATTGGACCAAAGAAACCTCCATTTGCGATTGGATTGGCATCACCTGCAACACAAGCACCAGAGAGTCGCAGCTTGGACCTCTCCGGTGGAGGATTCAAGGCACAATTAATGGCTAAAGAAGTTGGGAATCTCTCCTTCCTTGTCTCCCTAGACATCAACAATAACTATTTCCATGGCTACATTCCATATCAGATTTGCCATTTAAAGCAATTGCGAACTTTACATATGGAGCTCAATGAATTCAAAGGGCAAATTTCCGAGAGCTTTGGATTTCTGACTACCTGAGGATCTTTGTAGTAATCTACTGAAATTGGAAAGCTTCAATGTCTCATTTCATAGACTACGAGGGGGATCAGTTCCAGCTACTCTTTCTCAATGCTCGGAAATCAAATTTCTTGATATGTCATACAATGAATTTACAAATTTCCAACAAGAAAAGTTGCCACTAGTGACACTATTTTTGTGACACACTTTGCATGTGTCACGAATTTTGCTACATTTAGAGGTATTATTAAATTTTATTACATTTATAGGTGTCATTATCTAATATTATTACATTAGGAAATGTCATTAAAATTTATTACACTTACAAATGCCACAAAATTTGTTACATTTCAAGGTGTCATTAAATTTTATTACACTTATAGGTGTCATTGTCTAAAATTATTACATAAGAAAAGGACATTAAAATTTATTATACTTACAAATGTAACTAAATTTGTTACACTTCATGGTGTCATTAAATTTTATTATACTTATAGGTGTTATTATATAAAATTACTACATAAAGAAATGTCATTAAAATTTATTACACTTACAAATGTCACAAAATTTGTTACATTCTATGGTGTCATTAAATTTTATTACACTTATATGTGTCATTATCTAAAATTACTACACACAGAAATGTCATGAAAATTTACTACCTTACAATACTACAAAATTTACTATTCTTATTTTAAAACTTTTAATTAGAGTGAACAACAATGGAGCATATAAAACGAAATTCAATATATTTTTAATTAATTAATTGATTACTTAGATTTATCATTATTATTATTAGTTAGTGCAATCTCGTGATTACTGATTTCTAGATTAATTAAAAGTTTTAAATTGAAGTTCACTGACTTTAGACATTGTGTTTCCTGTAGTAGTTTTGAATCATTTGACTCTGTTGACCATTTCACCTCTAGGGCGACAAAGGGAAACAAAACCATTGACTTTACACACTGTTGACCATTTCATTTTCCTTTCCTCTCCTCCCATAGCTTCGCCTCCCACACGCTCACTCTCTCATAGACACATACGTCAGCCCCTTGCGCCGCGCAGGAGCACAGCAGCCTCGCCGCCTTCGCCGGTCGCCGATTGCCGATCACTGATCACATCTTCACAGTAGCACTCGAGCAAAAGCAACGCTCAAGGCTGCACCACCATCGGCTACAAAATCCAAGTAATAAGAACTAGATTGTGTTTTTCTCTTTTCATAATGAATCGAAACTTGTGTGTATATATAGCAAATGATTGTAATATTCTTTTAATGTTGTTTGTGCCTTGGTTGATGCGTTGAATTTCATGTTTTATAGCGAAGGATTGGAATTTAATTTCAATGTAGTTTATGTCTAGTTGATGCGTTCATAATTTGTGAAAGTTTTGTGGGTAGAATTTTATTTTCTATAAGCATATTAGCTGTTTTGGTAGGAATTAAAGCCATGCCCAGGCCTGTTGGAAGTTGCGACTCCATCCCCATTGTTAGTAACTAATTAAGGTAAGGAAGAGCTCAGCTCATATTTGACTCTTCATCATCTGGTTCTTTAACTTGCAAGGGATTGTGTAAATATTTGAGTAAACAGTTAGTAAATATGATGTTGAAACATAGACCTTTTGCTTTAATGATATGTCCATTATTTACAAAAAGAAGGAAGAGTGAGAGGGGGGGACGAATAGGAGGACAGGGGAAAGATGAGTAGACAGATGGATTGTTAAGGTTAGTTGCAAACTCATTTTACTCACTAAGTTCCAACTATTCGATCTATATTCACTTAAGATTTGTCTTTCTGGAATATTCTTGCCATTCCAAAATCTGCTATTTTGGGTTGCATCTGATTGTTCAATAAAATATTCCTTGCTTTTAGGTCTCTGTAGATTACAGTTAATCTTGAATATTCTTGCAGATACAAGATCCCCAGAGTCACTCCCTCAATGATTTGAACACATTTTTCCCAATTCAAGTATAATCTGTTGATAGGATCTATACCAAATGATGTAGTAAAGAATCAAAATTCATACTGCATGAATTAGCAAAGAAACCCTGTTACACCAAAAATAAAGAGATTGAAGCAGATTGAGCTGCAAAAAGTGGGATGACTTACCGTAGATGTAGAAATCCAAGCTCTCATTGGGCATGTATTCATATATGCAGTATCCCAATATCCTCACAATATTTATGTGCTGAAGTCTAGCAGTAAGTACTTCAGTTTTGAATTCTTCACTTCTTGTTTAGAAGTTTCAGAAAGCCTTTTAACTGCTATTTCCTGGCCATTTTTAAGTGTACCCTGAAAAGTAAGATTTCATTCACTTGGTCTTTTATGCATTGGTAGATCATGTAATAATGAAGTTTTGCTACCCTAATCCATCTACAAACGGTGTATCCTTATGCCAGATTGTAGCTGGCTTCACTTAGATCTCTCTTCTCCTGCATTTCCTCTCAACTCTCTAAATCAAACTTATAAAGGAAAAGGGTAAAGCTTAAAGGAACCCTTTTATTTTTTGTTTGAGTTTTTCAACTTTTACTACTCCACCACTTTAGGGCTCTGGGCTAGTGATCTAGCTGCTTTGAGAGCATTTTCTCTTTTGGGTTTTACTTGTTGTCCTCATCTAAATTGAGCAGGGATACTGAGCTTAAAGCATTCCAATAGAGGGAGAGGTTGCTTTGATCATCTTCTCCAATAGAGAAAAGCTCTATGAGTTTTGCAGTAGCTCTACGTATTATACCAAAGTCTCGTTGCCATGCATGCTACATTTTGTTATGATGCCATATTGAGTCTTAGTTTGTTTTCATTTTCTTCTCCGATTAGTTTTTGCTCTCTCTGGTTGTGGGATAGCACCATAAAGAGGTAATATATTAATATTGGCTTGTGTAATTTTAATGTAATACTCATTATCAATTTGAAGATCCATCTAATGAATTATGGTTGGTTTTATGATATGGATGTGAATTATGGTATCATTGTTTCACACATTCCTTGAATAAGCATTTAGTTTGTCACAGTTTCTGGATACTTCAGATTTATTTTTGTTGTTTCTTCAAAATTTCATCGTCTCTGTTTTGGATCAATATGTTATCCCAGCCAATATTTGGATACCTGCTAAATATTTTACTTTCTAATCAACTTTGATGTCCTATCACTGAGAGTGCCTATCATATATGTGCCTGAGGTTGCTCAAATTCAACAGTTTAATTGTATGAAGTTGTATGTTATCTTATTCATGTGCAGTTTTCTGTTCTCCCAGTAAAAGAGTTGTGTTTGGAGTTAAACTGAAATATTGTTTCCTAGCATGCTACATTTCCTTCTCTTGATGATACCATATTGAGTCTTAGTTTGTTTTCATTTTTCTTCTCTGATTAGTTTTTTCTCTCTCATCAGCTCATGACTCCACCCTTCTGTTTCTTCTTCCTACTTTAACACTTTTAAATTGATCAGGAGGAATTTGATTTCTATTTCTTTTTTCCTCTGTCGAATTGTTTCGCAAAAATTGATTATGCCTGAATTTGCAGATTAATTCTAGATAGAGAAAGACCTGATGCTAAGCATTAGAAATCAAGTTTCTACTGGTAAGTTCTCACTATTCGATGAAACAATTACCTGATATCTTATATGCATGCTTTCTGTGCCTCTCTTTAATAATCTTATTAACTATATGTGCCAGGTAGGAAACAATACCTTCATTTTTTATTATGTGGGTAGAATAGTGTCTCTCTTCTTTTCATGAGCTTAATTAGTTGCCATTTTTATACCCATATATGTCTTATGAGGTTGTAAAATATAATGTCAAATACACACTTTTATTAGAACAGAATAATAAATATTCCAATAATCGAGGAACAGAAATTCAGCAGCTTAGATTGTTGATGACTAAGCAACAACAACAAATTGCTCAACTACACATAGCCATGAATGCTTACAAGAAAAAACAAATGAAATCATTTGGTACATTGATTGATGAAGTTACTATTTACCGCACAGCATTTGGAGCTTCTTTAGGGGACCCAATGTCCGTAACCTTTTCTTTGGGCAGTAGTACATCCAACTTGCAGGTTTGATTCTGAATTCGTTAAGGAAATTCTATGTGGGCAAGTTGGTTTTTATTACTGATTGGCAAGTTTGATCAGTACTTATCACTGAATTACTGCAGTCTCCTTCCATTCTCTAGCTGAAATCATATGTTGTGTTTCAGGGTAAAAATTCAGGAAAACCATGCAATATTGAAGAAACTTGAGCATTTGCACATGAAATGTCATCCATTCTACAGGTAATTTGTCCCTCTACTGTTGTGATTTTCTCAAACTTTTATGTTCATTCATGTCGGTCGAATGCATGTACCAAGTTTTATATCCCTCTTTTTGCTTGAAGTTAATGCCAATTCTTCTTTCACTAAAGCAAGTCCATATAACTAAATTATATGTTTCTAGTTGAATGTTGTGGTTGATTGTGAAATGAGCATATGGTATTAAAATTTATGCTTTAGTGTGGAGCAGCAGGAATTACGGTTTTGATTTGATATGTATGACTTTTGAAACTTTTTGTGTTCTGGGTTGGTCTTGAATTTGTTTCTAGTTAATTAGTTTGTTTTCTCTGTACCAGGATAAGTATGTTTGTTTGTGGTGAAAGTAGTCTTTCTTGTTAATTGTTTTGTTTGAGTTGGTTGAGTTGACTGGAGAATCAATTGTATGTTAGATCTAGAGAAGTATTTAAACTTCTGTGTATCTGCTTTCCATCTGAATTAGAATCTGTTCTGTTCTGATTTTTTGGAATAAAGTTGACACATGTCAAATGTTATCCTTCCTTTGGCTCTATAAAGGTTGTTCTTTGGTTTGCTGCTGAAAAACAATGATGTAGAAGATATTGAAGCTCCACAGGTGTTCTTGTACTTGTGAAATAAAATTTATTGAGATCACCTTAGTGGTACTACCGTACTAGGCTTAGGAAGTTGTTTTCTGAAAAATTATGCACTTTGAGTAAGATAACCTTAGTGGTGTAACGCTTCTAAGGTTTTATGAAAGAACTTCGTTTCAGCTTTCCTATTTCATTTTGAAAATCTCATTTCCTTTTTTATTTTGGATACCCTTGAGCAGAGCAGAGCAGAGCATTAAAGAGCAAAACACTTAAACTCGAGACCTTTTAGACAAAGCTTAACGAACACTCACGGTTTGGTTTTACTGTCTTGTAGTTGCTTTTGCATATCATGGTTCGTGTTGGTGGGCACCTTTCTCTTTTTTCATAAATAGGCTATAGTCGAATTAATTCGGAATTAGCTAGCTCTCCAATTTGTACTAATCTATTGAATTTTCTTCTGCAGACAAAAGGCATTTTCAGAATAAATGTATGGTGGTTGAAGAAGGCTGTCTTTAGACTCCAAAACAAATTCGCCCTTAGATTCTACATTTTGGTTTTTTTTAATAACATCATGCCTTGAAAGATCCATCTTTGTAGTGTGCCATTCTTTAAGGTGCTTATTTGAGCTAAATTTTGTATATTTTCTTGTAATATACAATGACACTTATTTCATCAATTATGATGAATGATATCAAATCTATTTTTTTACAAATTTTGAAAATAAAAAATTGAAGGCTTTTAACATATATATATATATATATATAATGGAAATGAATTTAGGGCTAGGGGCGGGAGAGGAGGGTTCAAATATAGTGACACCTTCCAATGTCACAATATTAGTGGCACCTCCCATTATTATAATAATAGTGACACTTTCTAATGTCATAATAATATTGACACATTTCAATGTCATAGTAATAATGACACATTTCTATGTCATAATAATAATTACACATTCCTATGTCATAATAGTAATGACACATTTTAATGTCATAATAATAATGACACATTGCAATGTCATAATAGTAATGACATATTCTAATGTCATAATAATAATAATACTTCTATATATCACAAAAAAAATTGTGACACGCATAATAGCTACGCCCTCACCAAATGTCATAATTTGTTTTAGTGACATTTCAAAATGTCACAATATCCCCAAAAAAATGTCACTAGTGGCATCTTTTGTTGTAGTGTTCATAATTGAAAATATTGGCAACCTGTCCAAACCAGAGGAGTTGTATCTTGATTCCAACAAATTGACTGACAAGTAAGACTTATCTTTCGTTTGAATTACTTTAACATGCTCATCCTTCATCTCATTCTTGGGCTACATCCTTACATAATGCAAATTTAACCAAAAGCATCATTCTAATTTTTATTTTATATTTTTTTTGTCTAAGTTTTGGTCTTCTTTATTTTGAGGCAAACTACCTGGACGTTGTTTAATATATATACCTTGAAAGTTCTAAAAGCTCCATATAATTCGATATCAGGGAGTCTTCCAATGGATATTTGCAATAAAAATATGAATCTTGAAGTGTTGTTTGTTTCTTTCAATTACATGCCCGGACAGATACCTGCTAGTATTTCATATTGTACATCGCTACAAGGATTTTCCGTAGATTTGAACAGTTTGGAAGGAGGAATTCCTAATGGAATTTGGAATATGTCGTCGCTTCAAGTTTTAGATCTGGGCTACAACAATTTGAAATGTACCATTAAACTTCATCGTCTTTATTCCCTCTCAGCTAGCCTTATTTTAATATATATATCACTACTACAAAACGGAGCTTTAACGGCTGCGAATTAACGGCGGAAAATAGAAAACCGCAGTAATAAAAGGAATGCGGACTTTCTACGGCGGTCTAAAAATGAACCGCCGTAGAACCGGACTTTCTATGGCGGTTCAAGGTTGAACCGCCGTAGAAACGGACTTTCTACGGCGGTTGGGACAAACCGCCGTGGAAAGGGAATTTTCCACGGCGGTTGGAGGGAAACCGCCGTGGAAAGTGGACTTTCCACGGCGGGTTGAAGGTAACCGCCGTGGAAAGTATGGAGTTTCCACGGCGGTTACCTTCAACCCGCCGTGGAAAGTCCACTTTCCACGGCGGTTTCCCTCCAACCGCCGTGGAAAGTTCCCTTTCCACGGCGGTTAATTTTTAAACCGCCGTAGTATTGACGTATATATATATTAAAACCTAAATAACACCGTGTATTCCCATATCGCGCCCGAGAGTGTCTGTCTCCAAATTTCTACTACGGTTTTGCACTTTGAACCTAAGGAATTGTCATTTGGAGCTAAAATTTACCACCTAAAGGTTAGAAACTTGTAAAATTTTCCAGTAATTGCTTATGCTTGTACTTTAGATATGTCATCCTATAGCATTTATTTTTATTTATGGTAGCTGCATGGCTGAAAATTAAAGTTGCATATATTCCATGTATGTGGCGAACCTTAGTAGTGTGTGGAACCCTATTTAGTTATACTATATATGTAGTTTTCGGTGATGTAATTTGATTTATAGTGTTTGATTTTTAATGGATGATGTTCATATAATTAGCACTACTTAGAGTGTGTATTATTTTTTTATGCATTTTATGTGTTTGACGAAATGCATGAATGAAAAACTTAGAGTTTCTTCTTCATTCGATTATGTCTATTGCGCATGTGTTGTCATTGCATTATTTTTTTCATTGAGGTATTATAGTAGTTTTGCACATATATGACTAACATAAGTATTATGACATGTGCTAAGACAAGCATGCAACTTGATACTTTGTACATTGTTTGTTGAATTATTATTTGGTATTTTTAATTATTTCAAGGTCTTAGTTACACATGGATCGAAATATCTTGTTCTGTGGTGATCGGACCTCCGATTCTTATGCCAGAGAAGTTGAGAATTTCATTCAATTCGCTTATAAGAATACAAAGTACGTTCATTGTCCGTGCAAATCTTGTAAAAATGGGGCGCGGTTTGATAACTCAGATACAATAAGATTCCATTTATATCGGCACGGGTTTGATCCTTCTTATAAACTGTGGATTTGGCATGGTGAAAGTATTGATGGTTTACATGAGCAAAGAAAATCTCATGCAAAAGGAGATGATGCGATTACTAGAGATCGATTAGATGCCATGATTGAGGATGTGGCCGAGGATTTTGCTGATCAACCGGAAGTTCTTGCTTCGATTTTGGGTGACAATGAGAAGCCTCTATATAAGGGTTGCAGTAAATATACACGATTGTCTAGTGTTTTGAAGTTGTTTAGTTTGAAAGCGGCAAATGGGTGGTCAGATACTAGTTTTACAGCCTTATTGAGGGTGTTGAAAGATATGCTCCCAGAAGATAATGAACTTCCAGATGGAATTTACGAAGCGAAAAAAATGTTGTGTCCAATGGGTATGGAGTATAAGAAGATCCACGCTTGCCCAAATGATTGCGTCCTCTACAGGAATGAGTATAAGGATTTATTGCGGTGTCCTAAGTGTAACACTCCCCGATACAAAAACAAGCAGCTGTGTGATGCTGTTGAAGACAGTCCTGATGCGCAAAAGAAAGGGTCGCCGGCTAAGGTTCTGTGGTATCTTCCTATAATACCGAGATTTAAACGGTTGTTCGCTAATGAAAAAGATGCAAAACTATTGACATGGCATTCAGATCGGTGTATTTCCAGTGATGATGACAAGGTGATAATGCATACATCAGACTCAGATCAGTGGAAAAAGATTGATTCAATGTATCCTTCTTTCGGGGGAGAAGCCAGAAATTTGAGGCTTGGTCTGTGTACTGATGGAATGAACCCGTTTGGAAGTCTGAGTAGCAGACATAGCTCATGGCCGGTGATGTTGGTTATTTACAATTTGCCGCCTTACTTGTGTATGAAGCGCAAGTACATACTTATGTCTCTAATGATTTCAGGCCCACGGCAACCAGGAAATGACATCGATGTGTATCTTGCTCCTCTTATTGAAGACTTGAAAAAGTTATGGGATGAAGGCGCACCTGTGTTTGATGCCTACCGTGAAGAAATGTTCACATTACGTGCCATGTTGTTCTGTACCATTAATGATTTTCCTGCTTATGGAAACTTGTCTGGGTACTCTGTTAAAGGGCATAAAGCATGTCCAATATGTGAGGAGAGTACAGATTTTTGTCAGCTTGAACATGGGAGGAAGACAGTATACCTTGGGCATCATAGATTTCTTCCCGAGACTCATCCATATCGCCGTATGAAAAGAGCATTCAATGGATTCCAAGAGTTCAGAAAAGCACCAGAACTCTTGAGCGGGCCAGAGGTGAAAGCTCGTGTGACGGACATTAATGTTGAGTTTGGTAAAACTTCGGAGTCCAGCAACAATGATACAGGTTGTTGGAAGAAAAAATCCATATTTTTTGAACTTCCATACTGGGAGAACTTGGATGTCAGACATTGTCTCGATGTTATGCATATTGAGAAAAATATTTGCAAAAGCCTGTTAGGTACGCTCTTGAACATCCCTGGTAAAACTAAGGATGGTTATAACGCTAGACTTGATATGGTTGATATGAACATAAGAGCAAATTTAGCACCGGTAGCTCGAGGACAACGCACATATCTACCTCCTGCCTGTCACACTTTGTCCAGAAAGGAGAAAAAACAACTGTGTTCAAGTTTGCGTAGCATCAAAGTTCCATCTGGATATTCTTCAAATGTAAGCAGACTTGTTTCCTTGAAAGATTTAAAACTGGTTGGTTTGAAGTCTCATGATTGCCATGCCTTAATGCAGCAATTGTTGCCTGTAGCTATTCGCTCGATATTGCCCAAGCATGTTAAGTCCAGTATAACAAGACTTTGTTTCTTCTTCAATGCTATATGTAGCAAGGTTATCGCGCGAGAAAGACTTGATCAGCTACAAGATGAAATAACTGTTGTCCTCTGTCAATTAGAAATGTATTTTCCACCCGCCTTCTTTGATATTATGGTGCATTTGGTGATTCATTTGGTCAGAGAGATAAAAATCTGCGGGCCTGTTCATTTGCGATGGATGTACCCATTCGAGCGATATATGAAAGTATATAAGGGGTATGTGAAGAATCGTTGCCGTCCTGATGCTAGTATTGTTGAAGGTTATATAGCTGAGGAGGTAATTGAGTTTTGCACTGAGTACTTGGCCGAGAACGCATCCATTGGAATATCTAAGAATCGGCACGATGGGAGGATTACAGGTATGGGCAGAAGGGGAGGAAAAAATTTTTTGCCGTCTAATGTTGAATTGATGTAGGCGCATCTCTACATTCTGCGCAATTCTGAAGAAGTTGCGCCCTATGTGACAGACCACATACAGTCAATAAGAACGTCTTATCCTGCTTGGACGGATCAACGTGTGCTCAATGAACATATTCGGACATTTGTCTATTGGTTTGGTAATGCTGTCCTGGGCAAAGACGTTTCGGAGACATTGAAATGGTTGGCATTTAGGCCCAGCCCTGCGGTACGATCATTTTCATGCTATGACATAAATGGATATTCATTTGCTACTAAGAGACAAGATGAGAAGAGTACGGCACAAAACAGTGGTGTTACATTAATCTCAGAGGCTTTACATGTTTCTAGCAGGAAGGATAAAAATCCATTGTATGCAAGCATGGCTTATTACGGGGAGATCGAAGATATTTGGGAGATTGACTATGTCTGTTTCAAAGTAGTTGTATTTCGCTGCAAATGGGTTGATAACAATAGTGGGGTTCGAACTGATGATCCATTGGGTTTTACCTTGGTCAACCTCAATCGGGAGGGTTTCAAGGGGGAACCATTTATACTTGCATCGCAGGCGAAACAAGTTTTTTATATCACCGATCCTTGTGACGAACATTGGTCTGTTGTTCTTAATGGTAAACAACATCACGGTGTGGAAGGGATAGATACAGAAGAAGGGCTTCATGAGGCTGGCCCTTTCTCTAGTGGGTTACCTGAACCGAGAGCAGATGAGGAAGATAGGGAACTTGATAAATACATACTTCGTGATGACCACAGCGAAGGATTATGATTCGAGGATCAAGTGTCCCACAAGAGAAAGAGAATAAGTTAAGAATCATTTTCAGGTATATTGTTTGTTTTTATTAAACTTCAATTCCCGTGGGTTTGTATGTGTGTTTGTGTATTTGTATATGTTTCTTTGATTTTAATGAAGAGAGGATTCAATAAATTTTTAACACCATTTATTCGTACTGTGGGATTGAAACAGGTCACACCTCGGATGAAGCCGCGCAATCAAGGGACAAAATTTCCAGGGAATTCATATGCGGAACTGTTTATAAATGAATATGTTATTTTTTGAAATTGTGTGAAGCTTATGTGCTGATCTTAAATTGCACTTGTGTTTTGGTAAAAAACAAGCAGAGGAGATTCTGTCTGAAGTGATTTGAAACTGAATTCCGTATTATTAGAAATAGTTGGAATTTTATTGAAGTATTGAAGTATATGTGCATCGAATTTACAGGGAGTACGTTACATTTATAGGGGAGACTTTGTCAAATTTTCTGGAAAAATAGATTCCTTGTTTTTCATTTATGAATAAATGTTTCTTGTATTATTATTATTATTTTCTTCAAAGGTGGTAAAATTTCCAAGGAAATCTATACGCAGTGCATTTTGTTTTTATTTTATATTTAACTCTTTATCAATTACTTGTCAGCGGGTTCGGGAAACAGAGGAAATACAGGGGAAAAAATGGGAGTGGAGAGGAAGAGAATGAGGGAGGAAAAGGACGTTCAAAATTTTTAAACTTTAATTAACTGGGACGTATATTCAAAGGCGGTTCAACATTGAACCGCCGTTGAAAGTTAAACTTCAACGGCGGTTCAATGGTGAACCGCCGTTGAAAGTGTATCTTCAACGGCGGTTCACCATTGAACCGCCGTTGAAAGTGTATCTTCAACGGCGGTTCAATGTTTAACCGCCGCTGATGAAGGTCTGCTCGTAGAAAATTGAAGCCAATTCCCTCCCGGGCATATTTTAATATTAATTTATTTTTTCCATTTTTCAAATAACTAATCTCACAAATTTCACTACATAAATAAATATTTTCATTTGAATAATTGAATACTTTAAGACAACTTTATAATTATTCATATATATATATATATAAAAAGTATTTTGAATTTGGTACAAAAAAATAGAAAATCCATGCGTACGTACTTAGCGCGGGAATTGGCTCCAAAAATTAGATTTCTACGGCGGTTCAAGGTTGAACCGCCGTAGAAAATTAGTTTTTGGAGGCAATTCCCGCGCTACTCATGAATTTTCTATTTTCATATCATTTCCTAAACCCTAAACCCTAAACCCTAAACCCTCAACCCTAAACCCTAAACCATACTCTCTATTAAGTTTTTTTTTCCCGATTTTCATAAATTAACCGCGGTGACTCTTAAGATATATGGAAATAGATATATAGTGAAGCGCCACCGTTTTCCTGGATTTTCGCTTTGACATTCGAAGGAATGAAACATTTCAAATTATGCATATGTGCAAAGTCAACCTATCGGTCAACGTTTTACAAGCTTAATTAATTAAGCTTTGAATTTTGAAAGTTGCTAAATTCATTTCATCAGGCATTTTATATATATCATCCAAGCACCTTCAAAGGCTCCAAATCTTCATATTTTCAAAGTCAACTACTTCATCAAGTTTTTTCAATTTTAAGCATACAAAGCATACAATCATTGAAGCTTGCCAGTTTGAAGCATATATCCTTAATTTTCTCGTGTCAGCAACTTCAAATTATCAATAAGTTAATTCTTAAACTCTCAAATAAGCAAAAGCATGTATATTTAAAAAGTCAACAACTTGGTCAACCATTTTTATGAAATGCAAACATGCTTAATTCTTGCTACCTATCTTCAAATGAAAATTTTCAACCGTTTTAACATGCAAGAATTTCAAGATACGTACCAAAGATGACATAGATCCTAATGCATCATTTTAAATATAAACATGGCATATTCTAGGATTATATCACTCAAAAACTCATCAATCAAATGCAAATTTCAAATTTTCTCAAATTTTTCTCTATTTTGCCTAACTCATCTTTGCTTGAGTATTTTAACTTCAAAATTGGTCTTAGCATATTTAAAATATCATTCTAATTTCATTTGACCAATTTTCATCTTCTAAGTATTTAAAAGTCTAAAAGTCAAACTTCTATCTAATTTCAAATAATGCTCATAAAGTCTTAATGAATTTCAGAAAAAAAAAATTTTCGGCCAATTAAATTTTATTAATTAATTTTTATATTACAATACGTACCTAATGCATTATGGATTTTTGAAAATGGAAAATAAAAAAAATTTAAAATTAAAATATGACCGCGCGGGAATTCGCTCCAAAATTTTCCTCTACTTAAATCGAGAAAAAGTGCGGACTTTCAACCGCGGTTCAACCGCGAACCGCGGTTGAAAGTTCACTTTCAACTGCGGTTCTAGTTTGAACCGCAGTTGAAAGTACACTTTCAACGGCGGTTCAGTGTTGAACCGCCGTTGAAAGTGTACTTTCAACCGCGGTTCGCGGTTCATGGTTGAACCGCGGTTGAAGGTATACTTTCAACGGCGGTTCAATGTTGAACCGCAGTTGAAAGTACACTTTCAACGGCGGTTCAAGGTTGAACCGCAGTTGAAAGTACACTTTCAACTGCGGTTCAACTTTGAACCGCCATTGAAAGTGTGAACCGAGACCGGTTATTTATTATAATTCAAATTTTTACCTTTTCATTTCCTCCCTCTTTCTCTTCCTTTCTTCTTCCTTCTTTTCCCCTTCACTTCCCCTGTTTCCCGAATCTTCATCCCGCGGCCGTTCGTCTTCTCCGCTGCTTCTCCCATCGCCGGCGACCTCCTCCACCTTCCGATCATCCGTCGGCTGCCCAAGCATTCACCGATTGTTCGGCTGCCCAAGCTTTCACCTTCGGTCGGCTCTCCATTTCCACCCTCCCATTCACCGTCGGTCGGTCGGCATTCTCCCAAAAGGTTCCACCTTCTATGCTTTCATTTTAAACTTTTGGTATTTAACCTTACATTTTGCAAATGCTTACCATTGCACTAGGATTTTGTGGGTTGATATTTATGGTTGATTTCGGTTTTAGGCCTTGTGATGAAAGTTTGGAAAGTTTTGGATTTATTGATTGTTTGTAGCATTTGGTTAGGTTGTTTAATTGAGTGTTTTGTCCTACATAAGTTGAGAACCTAGGGTTTGATTAATGTTCCATTAGGTACCATTTGAAATTCGGGGTTTTTGTTTTTAAATGAGAAACTCAAATGATTATTTCGGTTTTGCTTGATTAATTTTAGAACATTGGTGTTTGATTTCGGTTTTTATTCGATTTAGTGTTCCTCCTTTAGTGATAATGAGGAAAATGCTTTGTTGTTGATTCCACTTTGTGAAATGTTATTCCTTTAGTTGAAATGAATGAATGTTCTCATTAGTTTGGTTGTGAAATGTGAAGTTTAATGGTACCCTTGAGACAAAGTACTTTTTTTGGCCCTCATTTGGTTTCATTTGGTTTAATTTGGTTAATGGTAATTGTGTATTGTAGGAGTTAATTTTGCGAATGTACCACTTTTTTTTCAACATTACAAGCATTCTTGTATTCGACATTAAAGCTTTTTTTTAGTGCATATATGTTATATTGAATTCTCTTTCTATGTAAATGAAGTTTAAGGTACTTTCAATGGCCCGAAAAAGAAAAAGCAATACGGAGCATGGAGATGGTTCTTCTACTAAATCTAGTAGAGTTAGAGGGCCCACAAATTGCAATGGCCTATTGGAAATGCGAAAGAATGGGGAAACTCTTGACATTTCTTTGATTCCGGGCTCGAGCCTATAGTACATCATGTATCGTGGGTTACCTTTGTGGCATATACGGCCCGGAGCAAAGTGGACTTAGTGGAATATGAATCATGGCCGAAAGTTTCCGCGGAGCTCAAGAAGAGAGTTTGGATGGAAATACGGGTATTTTCTTTAATTATAATGCATTCTTTGTTGCTTAATTCTTCCATACAATTTTACTCAAATTCCTCACTAAATTTTACTCCTAATTTCACTGTAGGCATTATTTGTTTTCGAGTCCACCGAAGAACTCGAAGATAAGTGGATTAGTTATGCCGGCAAACGGTGGAAAGATTTCAAATCATATTTAGGGAAATATGTACATGGTCCCATGAAGGGTAGGGACCATGTTTGGAATAAATTTATCCTAGGGAGACATGGATTAAGTTCAAGGCTAGCCGCGAGACAGAAGAATGGCAGGGTATATTTTTTTTAAAATTGATTTCCTTCTTCTTTTGGATATTTGAAATTGCTCAGTTTAGGGATAATAATTTTCATTATATTTCTCTCTAGGCCATTCGTGGAAAAGCGCAAACGAATGCCAATTTAAATGCTTTCTACCATAACTTATCTCGCGGTGGCTACCGACTGTGCTGAAGCAGCAGTTGCATGACGAGGAGGTCAGTGCATCCGCAAAGAAGCCTTCAGAGGAGGGTCAGTCCGAGAAGAAGGTGAGGATTCTTATTCAGGGCCAGGCCGTCATGACCTTTGGATACATGCCCATACGAACAAAAAAGGGGAATTCTTCACGCCAGAGGCTGGCGTGTAGCGAAGGAAATTGTAAGTTTTGCACCTTACATTTTCTTATGTTTCAATTATTTTAATATTTAAAGTCAATGTGTATAGAATTTTATTATAACTGATTATTTATTACTAGATATCTATGATGAAATGCTAATTAATAATTTGGTTGTCATTAAATGTTATATCAAATTATTATTATGTAGTTGTCACTGTAAAGTAAATAAATGACTAATTTATATATATGTGTATTTATTTATATTTTATAATTATGGTTATCAATTTATATTTAAAATTTATATAGAAATGAATAATCTCTGTATATGTGTATTTATTTATATTTAATTAATCTATTTACATTATTATATTTGGCAACATGTGTAGGAAAATCTATGTACCCGCGAGTCCCAAGGGGAGACCGTTGCAGAGGGTAGGAATGACATTCTTGTCATTGCAACGGGCAAGCGCGATCACCCAGGTCGTTATCGCGGCCATTCTACGCGGGCACGTATCACAGAGGTTTTCCCACAGAAAACAAAGCCGTCGCTTAAAGAGGAACTTGATTTAACTAAGCGACAGCTTCAGAAAACCACTGCCCAACTAGATGAATGTCAGACACATTTGAAGATGATATGGGTTTTTTATGTGGTAAGATGGGAACCGATTATGAGACTGTAAAAGCCACCGTCCTCAATAATGCCCGGATGAGAGCTTGCACCCAGGGACCTCCGGAGCGGTCCCTGTATCCCTGTGAGCCCTGTTTTCCTCTGATACCTACGAGGTTGCCCGATTTGGAGATGCAACATGTTGCACCTACGGAGCCGATCAAAGCCTCTGACGGCGGTGCTTTAGGCGAATACAAGGTAAATAAAATTAGACGGCTTCTTTTAATACTTCAAAATTTTTATTTTGAAATATTACAGTGCTTTGTTAAGTTAGACTTAATAGTTGACTAATGTTCATTCGCTTGCCTATTATCTTAGGACGGATGTGAATGCCATATGTTCCTTCATGAGGATTCGCAAACGCGGCGTAAGCTTGTGGCAAAAGGAAATATTATAAGCAAAGCAAGCACCACGGGCGCGAGGTTAGGAAAGGTTGCGCGAGGGTCACAATTAAAATTCCTATGATGACTGTGCCCCGCTGCCATTCCTGAGGAAGAGGCTGCAACAGTGGGAATGGCCAAGTCCTTTTTCGTGGAATGGCCTAAAGAGTTGATTGAAATTATTCAGCCGGCTCCGGTAACAAAGGTAGATTCTTTCATTATTTGTGTATTACTTAATACATTTTTGTATATTTAATGTTATTTCAAATGATGTTAGGTGGATAAAAGTTCCCAAAAGCCCAAAAGAAAAAAGGCCGGATGAGTTCTATGGATGACAAGACATCTTCTTCGACGACGGTTCCGACTGAGGAGTCATCCTCATCGACATCTGATCCATTGCAAGAGTTACAGCTCTGAATGGATAATGATGCGGGCTTCAATGGCTTCTGCTTTCAAATGACAAAAGAAGTCATAGGTTTCGAACTGCCTAATCTGATGGATCGAGGGGATCTCTTAGAGTTATTGACCAGAGAAAGCCAAGTCTCAAACAGTTTGATGCAGTTGTTCACCCTGTGAGTTTCCACTTAATTTTATAACCTATTTCTGATTATTAATGTTATATATTATGCATTCCATGTGCATAGGCTAACCAATGAAGCCCTTTTTTTAAAATTCTTTAGAGCTTTACATGAGTTAGCTGAAAGGAATGGAGAAAGGAGAAAGGGGATAGGTTTCCTTTCGGCTGATCATGTCACACCCACACAAACTACGCTTCAAGATAGGGTGAACTACATTGCGCGAATCTTGAAGGATAGGAATAAAGAAATGTATCTGGTGCCTTATCTTCAGAGGTAAGTGACACTGTAAGCGATTCTCTAATATTTAAGAAACACTGATATAAAGATCTGACGTACGTCATTAAATTTTTTGTTGGCAGTGAACATTGGATGCTAATGGCCATTAGACCAGTAGATAAGGTTGTATACTGGTTTGATTCTTTACAAAATCCCACAGAAGGAGAGGCGGTGGAGCTTATGGACGAGTGAGTTATCTATATTAACAACTGTTAGAATGCCTATATATCTATATATTGCTAATTATTTTCGTGCCGATTTCATTTTATAGGGTGATGTTTAACTATCAAGCTTTCTTGGGATTGCCCAGAAATGTGCATATGCCACCTTCGTGGATAGTAGTTAAGGTAAATGAAATTGGTTCTTATAAATTTTTTAATTACATCCGTGGGTCTAGTAGCCTAAGCAATTAGTAGTGTTAGTTGTTTTAATTAAATCCGTGAGTCTAGTAGCCTAAGTTAGTATAGTGTTAGTCAATTAATTTATTAGTTAGTCAAGTTATTTATTGAGGTATTTGATTAATTATGCATGCAATCTGTGAGTCCAGTACTGTAGGTTAGTTAATATAAGCATGCAAATTGCCTTTTCGATCAGTAGAAATTAGTAGTCAGTCTAGTTATTTAATTAATTAGATTAATACGAGTTTAGTTATGAATATTCGTATCAATTTTTTACTCACCGTTGTGTTGTATACAATTAATTGTATGATCTTCTAACTCGTATATATTAATTCATTAGCATAAAAAGCAAACGGATAATTGGGAGTGTGGGTACTATGTAATGCACTACATGTACCAAATAGCAATGAAATCATCCACATTTGCACTTGAAAAGGTAAATATATATTTCTCATTACTTACTTAATTGACTGTATTTCATTTTGTTTACTCGGGTAGTTTTTAATTTCAAAAAACTCTGTTGCAGCACTTCAAGATCGACCGCACTCCACTAAGCAATGTGGATATAGATGCAGTGCGAAAAATATGCGCTAGATATATTTTGGAGCATCCGTCGTAGTAGAAGGATACTAATTAAACTAGTTCATATTAGAGTTGTACAAATATTTTTTGGATATACTGCATTATAAAAGCGAATTCAATTTGTATATTGGTGATATTTGTAATGAATTTGGGCTGTTAGCATAAGGTTTTGATTTGAACCAGGTTTAATCAGGAGGTTTTTTATGATTTTAATGCGGTTTGCGATTAAAAAGTAACCACTTTCAACGGCGGTTCAACAACAACCGCCGTGGAAAGTGTACACTTTCTATTGCGGTTCAAACTTGAACCGCAATAGAAAGTTTACACTTTCTACTGCGGTTCAACCTTGAACTGCCGTGGAAAGTTTACACTTTCTACTGCGGTTGAACCTTGAACCGCCGTGGAAAGTGTACACTTTCTACTGCGGTTCAAACGTGAACCGCCGTGGAAAGTGTACACTTTCTACTGCGGTTCAACCGTGAACCGCCGTGGAAAGTGGACACTTTCCACTGCGGTTCAACCGTGAACCGTGGAAAGTGGACACTTTCCACTGCGGTTCAACCGTGAACCGCCGTAGAAAGTCCGATCTTTCTACTGCGGTTAGACCCGCCGTAGAAAGTCCGCTAATTTACAACGGCTGCCAGATAGATGGCGGTTCAAAAATGCTAAACCCCGCCGTTAAAAGCCCTTTATAACCGCCATTAAAGCTCCGTTTTGTAGTAGTGTATAATATAATATATATGGTGTGCCGGTTGCCCTTTGGTCCAACCTGATGCCCAATTACTAAGCATGTTAAATTTACTAGTACCCAATTCACTAATACAGGCATCATTTAAAAAAGTTAAATGGTTTTGAAATGAAAAAAAAATTAACATTTCCTTAAAAAAAAAAAAAATTTATAGGTTAAAAAAAACCTGTGCCCTTGGCTGGGCTAGCAAGTGGAAGGAATTTTTTATGCTGAGCGAGGGGCGGAAGTTTCCTCTAATTCTTATATTTTTCTTTTTCTTGTCCGCTTGTTTTAGTTCGTCACCACAGACCTCCAATTTCAGTTGCGAGGGGTCGGGAGACTGCCTCTCTCCTTTTAAACAGCAGAATCGTCATCGTCTTAAAAATACTCTCAGTGTATGCTTTGAATTTGCAAAGAAGAAAGAAGGGAAAAGAAGAAAAAAAAAAACATTCGGCTAAGGTAGACGAATCTTTATTTGCAGGACCATTTGTTGTTTATGAGATGTTTGAATGTGGGAGTTAGTTATGTCTTTTCATTCTTAAATTTTTTTTTTATGTGGTACCTACATTTAGTAAAATGACAATTTGATGTTTGGAGTTAATTGTGCAGATGTCTGTCCCACAAATTAAAGCCTCACTAATAGTTGTGCACAAGTCTTTGAATTAATTTGAAAGGGTATTTGACAATATTGAAACTTCATTAATGTCATTAATTTCTTATGCTATGTTTCCAGAGTCAATGGGATTTTTCTTGTGAGGCCTTGCGATCCTGACAGAAGGGTCTGTTTCCCCTTTGATTGAATTTCTCCCAGTGTGATCCTAATCAATAATAAAAAAAGAAAGGAAAAAAAAAAAAGACAAACAAAAAAAATATAACAAGAAATCATTTTCGTTGGGTAAAGTTTAAAGATATTTATGGGACTAGGTTAATTTGTCAACTGCATAATTATGTTGAATTTATAATTAAACTGGGTGGTCAGACTTGCAAGAATGGGATACGATGATTTGAAAAAAATTGTAGCTTTAGAAGACTAAAATCTTTCGTAGCAATTAAACGGGTCGAAGACAAGTAAAAAAACAGAAAAATCACCCATATGTTTGCGTCTTGCGTAAAACATGTAAATATAGTTTATAACAGTTCATCGCAACTAGATTTTGGCTGCCACCGTCTGAAATGGATCATTTATGCTTCACTTTAAGCTCTTTAATTTAATATTTTTTTTTAAAAAAAAGCTCTTTAATTTAATTTAATTTTCATCGTTTCTCTATTGGCCTGCATGAAATCGCAAAACTACGGTAATTTGTGTTCAAATGGCTTTATATAGTCCAATAATTACTAAATAAGCAGAATAGAAAAATTTGTTAGAATTCCACACTAGGAGTCCAATTGACTGACCAGAAATATTTAGCCCAAATACACTTCATTTTTTAATTTGTATGAAATCATTAGTTATTATTTTGTTTTCGAGCTAGGAATACGGCACGGGAGTTAAGTCAATGACAGTTGAATATCTTATTTTATTAGCCTAAAATCAATCGTGTGTATTGTGCTTATGACGTCGTCCGATATAGATATTAAAAAAATTAAATCAAAGAGAAAAATGGCACGATGAAATATGTACAATCATTTTTATTTGTACTAAAGATAGCGCAAAAACTTCTATGCAACTGATTTTATACCCAAAAAAACGCGTGTTCCTCTATAGCTTTAATTTTCTTCACTTTTAAAATGATATTTGAAAACAGTAGTACTGATATTCGTGAATAATACCACGATTGTTTCCATTTTTTAAAAAATAAATAAATAAATAAATTTCTTAAATAAATGCTACTTCTGAAGACTAATAGTGCACTAGTACTATTCACTTGTACTCTTTTAGAGTAGCACTAAGGCTCTGTTATCTTGTGGCTTGTATAGGGGAAATTCTATTGGAGGAAAGTTTTTTGTTAGAAATTTTTTGGAGAAAAGTTTTTTTTTGGGAAATTGTGTAGGTGAGAGATAAAAAAGTGTAATGATTGTGTTTTTTTTGAATTATGTGAGTAGGTATTTAGAGGGAATTTTAAAATTTAATTTTGAATTGTTAAAAAAGTGAAGTGTTTCTTTTGTGTAAAATTTTGAAAAAAAAAGTGATGATTCTTGAAAAATTGTCACAAGAGAACAGAGCCTTATACTATTGTTTGAGAGTACATTTTTTTTTCTTTAAATTTTCTTTCTTCTTGAATGATACTCGTGAAGAGTGGCACATTTTCTATTCCAAAGTAAACACTATACTCTTATGAAATAGCACTTTCAAAATTATTTATTTATTTTAATTTTATTTTGTTTCTTAAGTGCTACTCTTCTAAAGTATCACTTCTACTATTTTGAACTAGCACTTTTACATTTGTATTTTAATTTCCTTTCTTCTTACTTGCTACTCAGTGCGTCACTTTTACACTTCTAAATTATAGCACTTTCAATTTTTTTTAAATTTTCTTTTATGGAGTAGCACCTTCAATTTTTTGTTTTTATTCTTAAAGTGATATTAATTGATCAAAGTATTACTGATATTCCTATTATTCACGTGAACAGTCACATACATAAATTGGTTTTACACAAGACTAACTCATACTAATAATAATACAAAATTTCATATCGTGTTAGATATAATATATAACATAATATTAATGAGTACGTTATAACTTTAGAAAGAAAAAAAACTAACTAGTAGGGTCGACATTATAATTAATAAGAAATTAATCATTTTGTCAAATATGCAAATCATGTGGTTGGGTAGAATTCCAAACACATGTACTTTAATTATGAATAATGGGATATGATCATTTCAGAAAATTGTAGTTTAGGAGACTAAAATCTGTCCTCCCATCCGGGTCGAAGACACAAGTCAGAATTTAACACATTCATCGGAGTTGATCAAGTAATTAAGTTTATTCTTTTAGTGCTTTTGTTTATTTATATTTTCCTATGAAAGATGACAGAATTAATGTAAGATTTTAAATCGTTTTAGCTAAAATCACAGAAGGTTAATGAGTTCTATGTCAGCAGTATCAATAAAAAATGAAAATACTCATTCTTTCTTTTTATTTATTTTCCTGAGTGACTCCTATATTTACGTAAGAACTTATGTTTGACGGGTTCAGCGGTCCCATGCTCGTTTTTTTTTTTTTTTTTTTCTTCAAAATATTAAGTTTTGTCACAAAAATATCATGTGTCTATTATGAAAAATTACATATCGGCTATAATCTTTGATTTTTTCCGTATCGCTTATAACATCTGATTATTTAGTTTAGCCGTGTATCGCTTTTTTAAGTTATCTCAACACATTTGAATTGTGTGATTGTTTCAATCTTATTAAGGATAAAGTTAACATATGATACCTTCAATATGTAGCATTATAACCTTAGTTAATGATAAAAGTAAATGTTACACAAATTTCTAATTAAATTATAATTTCAATGAGTTTAAATTAATGCCTTGAAAATCTACAACAGAAATAAATGATAAAATTAATAAATAAGGACAAACATATAACAAAATGCACCATTATTTTTTCTTAAATTATTAAAACATCATATAAATTAAGATAAATTTTAGAGGTTAAAACATCGTATGCAAATTGGGATGGACGCAAATTGGGATGGACGGAGTATAGTACCGTATATCTGAGACTCCCTTCTCTCTATATATATACACACACACTGCCTCATAACTTACTTTGTCTTTCCAAAGTACACCACCAATGGGGAAAACTTCCACAATATTGTTACTATTTTTTTCATTAATACAATACTGCCTCATGAGTTCTAGTGGAGCTCTGGCATTGATGAGCAGTATCTCCACAGATGAGGCTGCTTTTTAGCCATCAGGCAGCGGCGGAGAGAGGGGGGGGGCAAGGGGGTGCCACTGCCCCTCCTTTATCCGGGAGCGAAGGGTAGTGGCACCCCCTTGCCCCCCCCTCTCTCCGCCGCTGGGTACCCCAATGTATTTGTCCCCTGAGGTTGTAGGCGATGGTGTTCAGGAACTTCCAAGTGATATTTGGGCTCTGGATGCATTGTGTTGGAGATGTTTACTGGTAAGCCTCCTTGGGGCTCCAAGGAGGAGATGAATTCAGAGGAAGTAATGAAGAGATTGGGAAGGAATTGCCTCGATTCCGAGTTGGATTTCGAAGGAGGGGAAAGAGTTTCTGAAGGGTTGTTTTGTGAAGAAGGCCATGTTTAGACTGACAGCTGAGATGTTACTCTAATCATTCGTTTCTCGAAGGGCTAAGTGGGGAAGATGATGATTTTGCAGAAACAGAGGTTATTGAAGATATTAGTGGGATTGAGTGTATATTGATAGTCTCTGAAAGTGATGATGAGTTCATTTCCTTTTCTTTCCTCTCTTCTCTTTGTTTGCTGCTGGAAAACAGAGCAACATTTCCTTTTCTTTCCTCTCTTCTCTTTCCTTTTCATACCTAACATTTTTTTGTTTTTAAATTTCTCATTAATGTTTTAATTTTTGGACATTTATTGTTATGTTTATTTTAATACTTTACTGGTATGTATTTTATTTAATGACATGTGAAAAAAATTCCTATTACGCTCGCCCCCCGAGAATTTGGCTCTGCGTTCGCCACTGCCATCAGGTCTCAAATATAAGATTTGATGACGACAGCTTCTTAGCCCCCAATTGGACAAGAGGCACCCCCATTTGCAGTTGGGTTGGCATCACTTGCAACCACAAGCACCAAAGGGTTGTAGCCTTGAACCTTTCCCGTGCAGATTTCGTAGGCACGATAGCCAAAGAAGTTGGGAATCTCTCCTTCCTTGTTACCTTGGACATCAACTATAATGGTTTCTATGGCAACATTCCAGATCAGATTGGCCATTTGAAGCGGTTGCAAACTTTATATATGAAGCGCAATGAGTTCACTGGGTTATTCCTGAGAGTTTAGGATTTTTACACAGACTTCAAGAATTACTGCTGTGTTTAAATTTTCTCAATGGATCTATCCCTCCTGCCATGCATTTTCAACATTTCTTCGTTACGGGTTATTGATCTAAGTTACTATTACAACCTCCATGGGAGTTTACCTGAAGATCTTCACAGAATGCTTCCAAAAATTGGAAAGCTTCAATGTGTCAATCAATGAGCTAGAGGGGCCAATTCCAGATTCTCTTTCTCAATGCGTTATTTTGGATACGACCATACATTTCTTTGGCCAGCAAGCATGGTGTTCCCAGAGCTAGATTCAGCACAAGGATGGATTGAAGATAAGTGTTGATGTTGTACCTCATTTTTTTAAAAAATCATCTTCGCTTTATTCCAAGAAATGTTATCTTGAGATTTTATTTATAACATAGGAATTTAATGTCTTTTGATTCGTGTTAGGTAGGAATAATTAATTAGTAATCTTCTTTATATGGAGTATTTTTTTGTCCAAAATAACATCTTATACGATAATATTTGCCAACTTAACATAAATGTAAATCATATTTTCTAATTAGTATATATTTTCTATGCCATGTCAACCTTCAAATGCCAACGTGAAAAACAATTCCATATTTTATTATTATTATTTTTTTCAAACGTGAAAAACAGTTCCACTAATTTAATGATTCTTGCTTATTTTATGGAATTTCGTTTCTATCCGGTTGTCTCTATGTCTTTACCCATCTCCCTCCACCCACTTCCACGTACAACATGTGAACATCACAAAGATTCTATCCCCATAAAAAATTCAAGGGCGAAACAAAAAAAAAATTTGGAGATTTGTCGAAAGATTAAAAGAAACCCCATTTTTTAAAAAGTACAAATTAAACTTTTGACTGAGATATATACAATTTTTTAGACAAAAATATCCTTAGAGCTACAATAAAATATATGATTCACCCATTTTCTTTCCTTATTTTCATGAACCATTACCCTTTATTCCTTTATCATGTTTTAGAAAGACCCATCAAACAATGTTGTTTTCATTCCGCGGTAAGTTTATTGGACAAAATCAGACTCTGAAAGATTTCGACGAAGCAGAGGAAAGCGGTGGCGAAGTAGGTTTTGTGAACCTCACCTTAAATTGTGATCATCGAATGACTTCTTAATCCAATCGTGTTGTGGTTCTGTGAAAAATGCTAAAAATATTGAGGGAGGAGGAGGAGGGTGTTCCATCGATTTGAGTGAGAACGTAGAAATGGTGGAGAATGGAGACTGTGCATGGGGTTGGGTATATGTTCCATTCAAGATTCAATATTGAATATTTGTGATGGTTGGTACACCTTTAACTGCCATAATCTCATATTATGAAGATCAAGGAAAGAAATAAATTAGACATTATCGACCATAAAAAAAGATAGAAAATGATCAATAATAAGGGGAGAGAGATAAGCGTAAGGTATTGTTGTCTATAAAAACAAAAAATTATTAAAGGTTTAATTTGTAATTTATAAAAATTGGGGTTTTTTTTTTATTGTTACGACAAATTCCCGGGTTGTTTTTGCATTTCGCCCAAAACTCCAAAAACGAGAAATCCTCTTTGTGATGTCTATCTACCCGAGAAACAACATATGTATCAACCCTGAATCAATCATTTCATTGAAGGGCAAATCACCTAAAACCTCTATGCGGTTAACGAAAATTAATCGCGCTTATGGTTTAAAAAGCTACAATAAACTTCCTTTACTTTTCCATTATCCGTAATGTTTGAGATATCTGTTATGTTTAACAGTCCAAAGGTTAATTTTGTCATTTTACCTTTTTCTAAAAAATCTTTCTTTTACCATTCGCCACCTATTCCTATTAATTAACCCTAAGTGAAATGCCCTTTATTTCTCCAATTACTTTTTAACTTATCTTTCTCACTAGGGGCTCTATCAAACTTCCTATTTCTTCTCCCTTGTCTCCTCAAATTTCGATTATGCTTCATCAACAAACCAAAGTGAAATTACCAATTTTTTATTATGTTTTTTTTCCCACTCCTTGCTGCGGCCTCCCCGATGGTGAATGGTTGATTTGCAGAGTTTTGTTCTTCCCTTTGTGAAGCAAAATAGCATCAGCAATGTTCTCTTGCAAATAAAACCAGCAGGCGGCAGTGACGGAAGGTGACTCCAGCGGCAGCCGGTGGACACGATGTAAAGGAGCAGAACAGCAACCTTCAGATCTTGGACGAACTTCACGTCTGGAATGCAGGGAAGGAAAAGAGAAGAGCAACCTGACGACGGCGGCGGTGGAGTTTGGGTGTGGACGGCAACCGGCAATAACGGCAGATCTAGAAGGAGCTTGAGAAGTGCTTGCTCGTTAGAGAAGAAGGTTGCAGCCGCCACAGATTTGAACCGAAGAGAACAATGACAAGCACTCCAGCGGCGGCGACAGTGAAGGAAGGGTTACTGAATTTGTTAATTTCCAAAATTTTCCATTGGAATGCAAAATTTCCATTCGATTGCCAAATTTTTACTTAATTTCCTTGAGTTGCTGAACAATATTGCTTTCGTTATTTTTATTTGAGATTGTTACATAATTTTAATTTTGAATATGAATGTTGGGTTCTTAAAATTGTTTTTGAAGGTTAATGTTAATCTAATGATGTTGATGAAAAAAATAATATTATACAAAAAAGTAAGAAATAATAATCGAAAAGACTATGAATGGTAAAAGAATTTTGAGACAATAATTAAGATATAAAAAGATTTATAATTTGTAAAAAATGAACATAATAGTTAAGATAAAAAATTATGATTTGTAAAAAAGAAAAATAATAATTAAGATAAAAAATTTATGATTGGCAGACGAAATGGGAAGCAATAATTAAAGGAAAGCAGAAATTAAATTTTAATTAATTTAAAGAAAGAAGATAAAGAATGAAATTTATAAATATTTAAAAGAAATTGAATATTTTAAATTAAAAAATACAAAATAATAATATTTTATTTTACTTTTTTATTATTATTATTTTGAAATAAAATTGCAGATTACATGTAGCCTGACATTTTAATGTTTGGGACTAAGCGGCTAACCAAAGCGAGTAGCCAATGTCAAGGTGATTCTCCATGAGTTGCAAAATCTTTCTCAAGGCCATAGTGTGTACCCACGGAACCTTGAAAATCCTGACCATATGAACCAAAGCTAAAGAATATGTTTCATCTCCACTCCTGTCAGTCCCATTCGTGCACATTCTTTGAGCCCTCCTAGCAAGAGAGCCCTCACTTCTGCTTCAAAATTCGTCCCATATCCAAGATACAATGAGCCTGCCGAAGCAACCATGGCAACATTATCATATCAGATTGGCCATTTAAAGCGATTGCGAACTTTATATGTGGAGCTGAATGAATTCAGCGGGCATATGCCTAAGAGCTTTGGATTTCTGACCAGAATTCAAGAATTAGTCTTGTATAATAACAGTGTCAGTGGAGCTATCCCTCCGACCATTTTCAATATTTCTTCCTTTCGAATTATTGATTTCAAGTACAACTTCCTCGATGGGAGTCTACCTGAGGATCTTGAAGTAATCTACTGAAATTGGAAAGCTTCAATGTCTCATTTAATAGACTACGGGGGCCTATTCCAGCTACTCTTTCTCAAGGCTCGGAAATCAAATGTCTTGATATGTCATACAATGAATTTACAAATTCCATACCCGAAAATATTGGAAACCTGTGAGGAGTTGTATCTTCGTTCCAACAATATGACTGGTAAGTAAGGCTTTTCTTTTTCTTTGAATTACTTTAACATGCTCATCCTTTACCTCAGTCATGGGCTACATCCTTATATAATGCAAATTTAACCAAAACCATCATTCCAATTTTTACTTTATATTTTTTGGTCTAAGTTTGGTCTTCTTTATTTTAAGGCAAACTGCCTTGAAAGTTCTAAAAGTTCCATCTAATTTGATGTCAGGGAGTCTTCCAGTGGATATTTGCAATAAAAGCTAGTATGAACCTTGAAGTGTTGCAGATATCTTCTAGTCTTTCATATTGACCATTGGTACAAGAATTTTCCTTAGATTTCAACAGTTTGGAAGGACGAATTCCAAATGGAATTTGGAATATGTTGTCGCGTCAGGTTTTATATATGGGCTACAAAAATTTGAAAGGTACTGTTCAACTTCATCGTCTTTATTCCCTCTGAGCTAGCCTTATTTTAAAGGTTGGTGTTAAGTTGTACATATAACTGTTTTGATTGACATTTATGTAGTAGCCACATTTAGTGCAAGAATTTTTGGAAATGACAAATTTGATTTAGCAAGAAACTTAAATGACAAGTTCATTAAAACCACATTGTTTATATCTATATTACTTGTTTGCCTTCTTGTAGATGTTGGCGTTAACTTCCAAATACTTTTGTTTTGAGGGAAGGCCCTGTGTGGTATGATTTCCAAAACATGGTTTTGAGATTTATTTTGATTTTATAATATTAAAATTATATTGAAAATATAAAAAGGTGTATTGAAAAATATAAAAAGGTGTATTAAAAATGATAAAAAATTATTATAAAACTAAAACTTTTCTCAAAACCATGCTTTGAGAATCAAAACAAACAGGGCCTTAGATTTTAATTTAGGAATTTCTTCCTATTTGCTTATTGTGCGAGTCAAGTTTCTTGGCTTATTTTTTTATTTTTTATTCTCTTTGTCTCATTCAAAAAGTTCACTTTGTATTACTAAAAACAGTAATACAATATGGACTCCTTGATAAAATGGAAGGGGTACTTTATTTTAATAAAATATTATTTAATTGAAAAAAGCGATTTTTTTTTTGTAAGGGCAGTAAAGTTTTTAAAATGATAAAGAAATGTATAATTTCCCTTTAATTTTTAAAAAGGGTGGTAAAGTATATATTGGCTAAAAATTATATAATAAAAATATATTAACTCTATAATTTAATTTAATCAGTACTAATAAAATGCGCATAAAAAACAGGCCATTCATAATAAGTAAATATCCATCTCTTTTTTGGTTTTAAATATTCAAAATTGGCCATTCATAACAAGTAAATAGGCTATTTGATGAAATTATCAAATTAATGTACCCTTGAAAAATCAGATCGTGAGTTAACTGGCTAAAAATCGCGAAATAATTACGAAACAAAATAAAATTCGAAATGACTCCCATGAGATTTGCCTAAATTATCAACTGAATCCCATGATTTGATGAAATTAGTGACTGGTTAACTCCCCTTTTGATTGGTCAAAGGGTAGTTTAGTAATTTTATCAAATTATAGGATTCATATGATAAATTGAACATCCCAACAAGGTTACATTTCTTATTCATCTTCGATGTAAGTAGTAAATACTCCCTTCGTTCCATTAGCATGGTCCACTCAAAAAAAAAAAAATTTTTTATTAGAAGAATTCACTTTCAATTTGTTTACACCTCATACCCATAATCATGGGTGATATACAATTAGTTCTTACTTAAAAAATAAAAAAATAAGGATATAAATGGAACAAATTCTAACAAATTAGCTATTTTAGCTATTGCACCTTGACATTCATAATAAATTGTATCTAAGTCAAAATTGACTCTTCTAATGGATCCGAGAGAACCTTATACATAAAGGGACATAGTTTGACTCATAACTGATCATAAAACTTGTACAAACCTCTACTGTTACCACAATTTCCCCGTCTTATTTATATAGCTTTTCCCAGCGAAGGCAGCAACACATTGATGCTCCATAATCCTCATCACTGTCTGCGGTATGCTTCCCTTCGTTCTTGACATATTTGTACTACCTAGCACAGCCAATGTAGATCACCAAGTCTAATACATTCAGAACGGCCAAGAGAAAGTAGATGACCGGCATTCAGGCTCACCGGGATCCAGCCGAACATATCATCTCTTGTAGATATCTTCATAACTATGCTCACCACTAAGCTGCTGATCATGACAGAGAGAAATTGATGTCATGCAAAGTGCACTTCCGAGGCTTTTGAGTCTCTCAGGTGCTTGTGAATTTTTGACCTACATACATGAAAACTTCGGAAGCACCTATGAGAGCGTATTGCCAGAATATGCTCAATGAACTTGAACCTTCACAGCTCATGCAGTCTCTGCGCCAGTAGATCTCCACCGAAAACATTGCTGCTATAGCTATTAGCAGTCCAATTCCCATTCTTTGGAGCTCTGTCAGTCCTTTTGAATTTTTGGTCTTAGTGATCCCCTCGGAACCTCTATTCCTGATCCTCCATGAGGGATCCGGAAGTTTGAAACTGTTGTGTTCATGGCTGCACCTTGCTCAACGAATTATGATATGGAGGCCATCTGAGTAAATATCACTGAATAGATTATGGTGCAGAGACAAATTGGCATTAGTCTCACTATGCATTTGACTTGTGAAATAGGGCATACACGTCATTTGTCATACTCTCCTCCTTTGAAGTAATGAATGCCACCCTGTCCAGGAATCTATGGCACATGAGACAATTCTGACTTAGCATTGATCAAGGAGATTATTAGTCTAGAAGATGAGTTGTGGTTAGATTAGTTTCTATAGATTCACCCATGTGTATATGGAGCATCTTTCTCACACACCTTTAGGGCTTTCCACTTCCTCTTCTTCAAATAGCCCATCATCCCCATTTTGGGTTATCTCAACTGTCTACTTCTTTGAAACTGCTACCAAGACCGGTCCTTACACTTACAAGGCACTGGGCAAAATAATAAAAGTAGGCTCCAAATAAACTTTTATGGTGCATTAATATTGTTCTTAAATTATTATGTGCAAAAATTACTGTTCTAAAGTTGTTATGTGCACAAATTTATTTTTTAGAATTTTTATGAGTATAAACTATTATTCTAAACTTTATACTAATATATTATAATATATCAATAATTTATACTCAAAAATTTTTGAACAATAATTTTTGCACATAAAATTATTAAACAAGCCCACTTATACATTAACACCTTTCATATAAATTTAATTTGGGGTTAAAAACTAAAATTATTTGACATAAAACTTACATTTTTATCAATTAAAGTTACATTTTATCAATTAAAAATTTTACAAACTAAACCTACTACTAACAAATAGTATACTATAATAATTTTGGGCCATTTACCTAAAAAATAAAACAAAAAGAATTATTTTTGGATGAACCTCATTCAAATAAAAATATATGTGGATCTTACTTTAAATTTTTTTGAGAAAAAAACTATTATATAACACTGTATTAATATAAAATAGGGGCCCTGGACGGTCGCCCAGCCTGCACGGGCTTTAGGGCCGGCCCCTGCAACAAGTGCATGACAGAATCGGGAAAGAGGGTTTCCGCTAAGACCTGAAGTGCCTATAGCTCGGGGTGCCTGCAAGAAAGAGCAGCAATGCTGCAAGGCAGAGAGGTTTGACATCCAGAACCCAAGTGCCCACATTCCTTCATCCTCAAATTACACTAGGAATGGTGTTGGAGAAGAGCGAACCAAGGTTTAGAGCGAGGTAGAAATAGCTGAAGAAAGCAATCTTGGAACTGCCTTCATTTGGATGATCTTCATCGAACTGATCAGCCCCAAAGGTAGCAATGTTTGGCTGGTATCCTCCATTTCCTAGAGCAATCAGGTAGATGGAGATGTAAAATAGACCGATCTTCCATCTTGGATGTGGTGGGTAAGGAGTTTCTTCATTTCCACAACCTTTAGGTCTGAGCAAGAAAAGCTGTATTGACAGTGACAAAGCAGCCAAGCCCTGAAACAAAATGCCACAGATGCCATTAGTAAACTATAGCAAATCAAAAAACTTTAAAAATAAAAGCCATGAACAGTGGACACTTACAACGACAAAGATGATCTGAAATATGGCGCAAATTTTGTATCGTCCCCAGTAAGAGTCACTCAGGAAAGCTCCGACGAGAGAGAATATGTAGACAGTTCCAGTCCATTTGCTGACACTGTTGGCAGCATCAGCATTGTTCTGTTGCAGGACCCTTGTGAGGAATAGAACCAAGTTCACCCCCAACGCCGAAGAAAGCTAGGGTAGCAAGGCCTTGGTTCACTGCACAATTTAGGGTTAAAACACCGCATTATTAGTCGTTTGAATGAAATGCTGCTAAGTACAGTTAAGTTGCCATAGTTTTACTTCACAGAATATGCAAAAATGATCTAAAGTCAAACAAGATTATTGGTGAAATTCCTCGGTCATTATTTAAAATCTCTAGTTTAAGATATTTACGGCTTTCAGAGAACAAACTTGTTGGCAATGTTTCTTTATTGCTGGATCTTCATTGAAACTACTGAACTTGCTCGATCGGAAATCTCTGTATGAGACGAAAAGTGAAGCAAACTCCATATGTTGCTAATTTTCTTCTTCTTAAATACCAAAGATAATTCATTCACCTTAATATATACTAATATTCTGGGATAAATTACATGCCCTAGCTTCTCTCAAATTTTGCCTTAAAAATTTTGTAATTTTATAAGGCTTAATTAATTCTTGCCTCTTGTGTTTCCAAAATACATTTTTCGTCTCTTAGATTGTCACAATTTAACAAAATGAATATTTTTATCCTGATATCAGCAATATGTTTTAAATCGGCATCTTTTCTAAAACACAACAAATAATAGGCAAACTCCAAATGGCTTTGCCAGAATGATCTGATCCGAGCTTCAACAAAGCATTGGAAAAATTAATACTTCCCTTCATGGCTTCGATTTCAGAAGTTCCCTACTAGGTAAAGTACTGGTTCCGTTTGAATCAGATAAGATCAAGCGCGATCTCCATGTATTCACAAAGAAGAACAAGATTTAGTTGGTACAAATTAAATGTCAAAGTTAACAAAATCTTACTTTAACTAATGTACAATTTATTATGAATATCAAAGTCTAAAACCTAAAATAGTTAATTTGACACATTTTATTTCATTTATATTCTTATTAAGTATAAAATAATTATAAACCACATATATATGATTACATAAATTTAGTAGAAATATGAAAGGCATGGTGGGATAACAGGAAATCTTCGAAAGAAAACCTTGAATTTTTAACTTTTGAGGCCTTATGCGAACTCTATGACTAGACGATCGCTAATATAAAAACAGTGTTACAAAAATCGACTTTACTGGTGGAACATGAGTTTTAGGGGTCCAAACCTTTGAGTATTAACCTAGTTATTCATAGGCCGATTTTGTTCCAGTATTTCAAATTAGTTGCCAATGTACTCTATTACA
Organism: Leptodermis oblonga; assembly: GCA_016801395.1. Taxonomy (NCBI): domain Eukaryota; kingdom Viridiplantae; phylum Streptophyta; class Magnoliopsida; order Gentianales; family Rubiaceae; genus Leptodermis; species Leptodermis oblonga. Next base: position 9,366,243 of record CM028758.1, on the reverse strand, counting down.
TTAATTTCAATTCAAATAATTCCATATATCTTTATTTTGACATCCCATCTCTTCATCATATCATAGTGCTAGAATTAAAATATATAGTTTGAACTATCAACATAAAATATATAGTTTGAACTATCAGAAAAAAATAATAATAATAAAGTAAAGATTTAATTTAGCAAACAATTTAGCACGGTCACTTTTATCGTATCCATATTCCCTCTAATTAAATAAATAATTTAAAAAAATATATCCAAATTAAGAAATATAAAGATAGAAAAATGTATAGATGTATAAAATACGCTGTTGGGTGATACTTAACACTTCAATTCTGTTCTCGTCACAAAAGGTGTCAGATGTATGCAGTTGATCAACAAAATAAATTTACTTAAACTACGACTATCTATTTTTCTTTTAATTAAATGCAATACATAATCAATTTATTTTATTTCTCATTGTATACATTGACTGAAATGCCTCGAAACTAAGACATTCAACCAAAAATATTGCTTCTCATTTTGAAGTGCGGTCACCTTCGAAAACGACAAGCCATGAACAATATCATACTACTGACTATCTAATTATAATTAAATCTCTAATCTAAACTTTTTAAATTTATAATCTAAATTCACATTAAAATATCCTAATATAAATTCCTAAAAACAACTAAAACTACAAAATATATTTTTGTTATTTGTTTTTAATTAAAAGGTGGGTGTAATCACCCGTTCATCAAAAACTTGAAGAGAGTACATAAAGGGAGGTAAAAAATAAATAAATAAAAACATCTAATAAACTTTGAGAAATCAACAAGGTAAATAGAGCTATTTGCAGCGTTTTGATCCTTCAGCCAATGTTATCCTTATGCGGAAATTGGTCGAGTTTGAATGGTTTTTGAGATAAAAAATTGTCCTTTTGTCTTTTGATTTTTTGGAGATCACTGATATGAATTTTTCTTCATTTGCTATGATGTTTAGTTCTTCTTCTGATTCAAACTCTTGCTTTGAATCCCGTTCTTCCATTGATTTTCTTCATATAAATTTTAATTAAACTCAAACAAAAATTAATTTAATAATTTACAAATTTAAACCACTGCATTCCACATTGGAGGGGGACTGTATCCACCATTGTTTATTGTCAACCGTGTGTATTGTGCTAAGTTTACTGTCAAAGATTGAATAAAATGATCAACACTATATATCTTTAATTAGTTATCCTCTCATATTTTCCTCAACAACTAAAAGCAAGAAGATGAAAAAGATAAAAGAAATATAGAAAGCTTCAAGGCAGAATTCGTCAAACTGCCAACTCATTAAATCACTACTACAAAACGGAGCTTTAATGGCGGTTATAAAGGACATTTAACGGCGGGGTTTAGCATTTTTGAACCGCCATATATCTGGCAGCCGTAGTAAGTTAGCGGACTTTCTACGGCGGTTCAACGACGAACCGCCGTAGAAAGTCCAAACTTTCTACTGCGGTTCAAGGTTGAACGGCAGTAGAAAGTCTCACTTTCAACGGCAGTTCATTGTTGAACCGCCGTTGAAAGTTCCACTTTCTACTGCGGTTCAACAACGAACCGCAGTAGTAAATGCGGGGTTTCTACTGCGGTTCGTGGTTGAACCGCCGTTGAAAGTTGACACTTTTTACACCCGCAGTAGAAAGTGGGACTTTTTACACCCGAACCGCATTAAAAGGATTAAAAACCTGGTTTAAATCAAAACCTACTGCTGAAACTTGAAATTTAATACAAATGTCACCAATATACAAATTGAAATCGCTTTTATAATACAGCATATCCAAAAAATATTTGTACAACTCTAACATGAACAAGTTTAACTAGTTCCTTCAACTACGACAGATGCTCCAAAATATATCTAGCGCATATTTTTCGCACTGCATCTATATCCACATTGCATAATGGAGTGCGGTCGATCTTGAAGTGCTGCAACAGTTTTTTGAAATTAAAAAGTACCCGAGTAAGCAAAATGAAATACAGTCATTTTTAAATAAGTAATGAGAAATATATATTTACCTTTTCAAGTGCAAATGTGGATGATTTCATTGCTATTTGGTACATGTAGTGCATTACATAATACCCACACTCCCAATTGCTCGTTTGCCTTTTATGCTAATGAATTAATATATACGAGTTAGAAGATCATACAATTAATTGTATACAACACAACGGTGAGTAAAAAATTTCTACGAATATTCATCACTAATTTCTATTGATCGAATATAATCACAGAAGCACTCATCTTCCTACTATGTTCACAGAAGCATGCTTATATTAACTTCTGGGAGCACTGGACCCATGGATTGCATGCATAATCAAATACCTCAATAAATAACTTGACTAACTAATAAATTAATTGACTAACACTATACTAACATAGGCTACTAGACTCACGGATTTAATTAAAACAACTAACACTACTAATTGCTTAGGCTACTAGACCCACGGATGTAATTAAAAATTTTAATAAGAACCAATTTAATTTACCTTAACTACTATCCACGAAAGTGGCATATGCACATTTCTGGGCAATCCCAAGAAAGCTTGATAATTAAACATCACCCTATAAAAATGAAAGCGTCACGAAAATAATTAGCAATATATGGATATATAGGCATTCTAACAGTTGTTAATATATATAACTCACTCGTCCATAAGCACCACCGCCTCCTCCTTCTGTGGACTTTGTAAAGAATCAAACCAGTATACAACCTTATCTACTGGTCTAATGGCCATTAGCATCCAATGTTCACTGCCAACAAAAAATTTAATGACGTATGTCAGATCTTTATATCAGTGTTTCTTAAATATTAGAGAATCGCTTACAGTGTCACTTACCTCTGAAGATAAGGCACCAGATACATTTCTTTATTCCTATCCTTCGAGATTCGCGCAATGTAGTTCACCCTATCTTGAAGCGTAGTTTGTGTGGGTGTGACATGATCAGCCGAAAGGAAACCTATCCCCTTTCTCCCATTCCTTTCAGCTAACTCATGTAAAGCTCTAAAGAATTTTTAAAAAAGGGCTTCATTGGTTAGCCTATGCACATGGAATGCATAATATATAACATTAATAATCAGAAATAGGTTATAAAATTAAGTGGAAACTCACTGGGTGAACAACTGCATCAAACTGTTTGAGACCTGGCTTTCTCTGGTCAATAACTCTTTGAGATCCCCTCGATCCATGAAATTAGGCTGGTCCAAACCTATGACTTCTTTTGTCATTTGAAAGTAGAAGCCATCGAAGCCCAAATCATTATCCCATCGAAGCTGTAACTCTTGCAATGGATCAGCTGTCGATGAGGATGACTCCTCAGTCGGAACCGTCGCCGAAGGAGATGTCTTGTCATCCATAGAACTCATCCGGCCTTTTTTTCTTTTGGGCACTTTTATCCACCTAACATCATTTGAAATAACATTAAATATACAAAACGGTATTAAGTAATACACAAATAAATGAAAGAATATACCTTTGTTACCGGAGCCGGCTGAATAATTTCAATCAACTCTTTAGGCCATTCCACGAAAAAGGACTTGGCCATTCCCACTGTTGCGGCCTCTTCCTCAGGAAATGGTAGTGGGGCACAGTCATCGTAGGAAATTTTAATTGTGACCCTCGCGCAACCTTTCCTAACCTCGCGCCCGTGGTGCTTGCTTTGCTTATAAATATTTCCTTTTGCCACAAGCTTACACCGCGTTTGCGAATCCTCAGAGAGGAACAGATGGCATTCACACCCGTCCTAAGATAATAGGCAAGCGAATGAACATTAGTCAACTATTAAGTCTAACTTAACAAAGCACTGTAATAATGAAATTTTTTTTTTTTTGAAGTATTAAAAGAAGCCGTCTAATTTTATTTACCTTGTATTCGCCTAAAGCACCGCCGTCATGGGCTTTGATCGGGTTCGTAGGTGCAACATGTAGCATCTCTAAATTGGACAACCTTGTAGGTATCAGAGGAGAAACAGGGCTCACAGGGGATACAGGGACTGCTCCGGAGGTCTCTGGGTGCAAGCTCTCATCTGGGGCATTATTGATGACGGTGGCTTTTACTGTATCATAATCGGTTCCCATCTTACCACATATAAACCCAATCATTTTTTTCAGATCTGTCTAACATTCATCTAGTTGGGCAGTGGTTTTCTGAAGCTGTCGCTTAGTTAATTCAAGTTCCTCTTTAAGCGACGGCTTTGTTTTCTGTGGGAAAACCTCTGTGATACGTGCCCTGGTAGAATGGCCGCGATAACGACCGGGGTGATCACGCTTTCCCGTTGCAATGACAAGAATGTCATTCCTACCCTCTGCAACAGCCTCCCCTTGGGACTCGCGGGAACATAGATTTTCCTACACATTTTGCCAAATATAGTAAATGTAAATAGATCAATTAAATATAAATAAATACGCATATACAGAGATTATTCATTCATGTATATAAATTTTAAATATAAAATTGATAACCATAATTATAAAATATAAATAAATACACATATATACAAATTAGTCATTTATTTACTCTACAGTGACAACTAGATAATAATAATTGCGATATAAACATTTAATGACAACCAAATTATTAATTAGCATTTCATCATAGATATCTAGTAATAAATAATCAGTTATAATAAAAATTCTATACACATAGACTTTAAATATTAAAATAATTGAAACATAAGAAAATGTATGGTGCAAAACTTACAATTTCCATCGCTACACGCCCAGCCTCTGGCGTGAAGTATTCCCCTTTTTTGTTCGTATGGGCATGTATCCAAAGGTCATGACGGCCTGGCCCTGAATAAGAATCCTCGCCTTCTTCTTCGGACTGACCCTCCTCTGAAAGCTTCTTTCCGGATGCACTCACCTCCTCGTCATGCAACTGCTGCTTCAGCAGTCGGTAGCCACCGCGAGATAAATTATGGTAGAAAGCATTTAAATTGGCATTCTTTTGCGCTTTTCCACGAATTTCCTAGAGAGAAATATAATGATAAATTATTATCCCTAAACTGAGCAATTTCAAATATCCAAAAAGAAGAAGGAAATCAATTTTAAAAAAATATACCTGCCATTCTTCTGTCTCGCGGCTAGCCTTGAACTTAATCCATGTCTCCCTAGGGAGAAATTTATATTCCAAACATGGGTCCCTACCCTTCATGGGACCATGTACATATTTCCCTAAATAGGATTTGAAATCTTTCCACCGTTTACCGGCATAACTAATCCACTTTGTTTCGAGTTCTTCGGTGACTCGAAAACAAATAATGCCTACAGTGAAAATTAGGGGTAAAAATTTAGTGAGGAATTTGAGTTAAATTGTATGGAAGAATTAAGAAACAAACAATGCATTATAATTAAAGAAAATACCTGTATTTCCATCCAAACACTCTTCTTGAGCTCCTCGGGAACTTTCGGCCATGATTCATATTCCACTATGTCCACTTTGCTCCGGGCCGTATATGCCACAAAGGTAATCCACTTTACATGATACACTTTAGGCTCGAGGGCGGAATTAAAAGAAATGTCAATAGTTTTCCCATCCTTTCACATTTCCAATAGATCATTGCAATTTGTGGGCCCTCTAACTCTACTAGATGTAGTAGAAGAACCATCTCCATGCTCCGTATTACTTTTTCTTTTTCGGGCCATTGAAAGTACCTTAAACTTCATTTACATAGAAAGAGAATTCAATATAACATATATGCAATTAAACAAAAGCTTTAATGTCAAATACAAGAATGCTTGTAATGTTGAAAAAAAAGTCAATGTACATTCGCAAAATTCACTCCTAAAAATACACAATTACCATTATCCAAATTAAACCAAATGAGGGCCAAAAAAAAGTCCGTTAAAGGGTACCATTGATAAAGTAATTCACATTTCACAACCAACAACTAATGTGGAAAAAAAGGCAATGTACATTTGCAAAATTCACTCCTAAAAATCCACAATTACCATTATCCAAATTAAACCAAATGAGGGCCAAAAAAAAGTGGACTTCTCAAGGGTACCATTGATAAAGTACTTCACATTTCACAACCAACAACTAATGAGAACATTCATTCATTCATTTCTACTAAAGGAATAACATTTCACAAAGTGGAATCAACAACAAAGCATTTTCCTCATTATCACTAAAGGAGGAACACTAAATCGAATAAAAACCGAAATCAAACACCAATGTTCTAAAATTAATCAAGCAAAACCGAAATAATCATTTGAGTTTCTCATTTTCAAAAAAAAAACCCGAATTTCAAAGGGTACCTAATGGAACATTAATCAAAGCCCTAGGTTCTCAACTTATGTAGGACAAAACACTCAATTCAACAACCAAACCAAATGCTACAAACAATCAATAAATCCAAAAACTTTCCAAGCTTTCATCACAAGGATTAAAACCGAAATCAACCATAAATATCAACCAAAAAAATCCTAGTGCAATGGTAAGCATTTAAAAATGTAAGGTTAAATACACAAAAGTTTAAAATGAAAGCATAGAAGGTGGAACCTTTGGGTGAACTCAAAAAAATCCAAGCTTTAAGTTTATATGGGAGGGTGGAAATGGAGAGCCGACCGACGGTGAATGCTTGGGCAGCCGAACAATCGGTGAATGCTTGGGAAGCCGACGGGTGATCGGAAGGTGGAGGAGGTCGCCGGCGATGGGAGAAGCGGCGAAGAAGACGAACGGCCGCGGGAGAGAAGCTTCGGGAAACAGGGGAAGTGAAGGGGAAAAGAAGGGAGAAGAAAGGAAGAGAATGAGGGAGGAAATGAAAAAGGTAAAAATTTGAATTATAATCAACTGCGGTTCAGCCGAGAACCACCGTTGAAAGTAACAATCAACTGCGGTTCAACCTCGAACCGCAGTTGAAAGTACACTTTCAACGGCGGTTCAACCTTGAACCGCAGTTGAAAGTACACTTTCAACTGCGGTTCGAGGTTGAACTGCCGTTGAAAGTGTACTTTCAACGGCGGGTGAACCAACGATCAACTGCGGTTCAACCTTGAACCGCGAACCGCAGTTGAAAGTATACTTTCAACTGCGGTTCAATGTTGAACCGCCGTGAAAAGTGTACTTTCAACTGCGGTTCGAGGTTGAACCGCAGTGGATTCTCATTTCAACTGCGGTTCGAGGTTGAACTGCCGTTGAAAGTCCGCACTTTTTCTCAGTTTAAGTACAGGAAAAAATTGGAGCCAATTCCCGCGCGGCATATTTTAATATTAAATTTTTTATTTTCCATTTTCAAAAAACTATTCCCACAATTTTGTAAATATAATAATACATACCCAGATTTTGTATATTTATTAATTATGTACACAATCTCGACTTTTATTAACCATTTCATAATTAAATTTCAAATTTTTAATTGAACCACATAGTTGCATTTAAATTTCCCGCGCGTGCTACTACACGTATAATAATTATAGGTCAAAGATAAAAATTAATAATTTTCGTAAAATTAATACATGTAAGAGCCAAGAAGTAATAAGCTTCATTATGTTCCCTAAAATTCCTACTTTTTCGACTTGGCGAACGGGATAAAAAAATCAAATCCACAAATGCATTAGGTACGTATAGTAACAGAAAAATTAATTAATAAAATTTAAGTGGCCAAAAATTTTTTTTAATAAAAGTCATTAGGACTTTATGAGCATTATTTGAAATTAGCTAGAAGTTTGACTTTTAGACTTTTAAATACTTAGAAGATGAAAATTGGTCAAATGAAATTAGAATGATATTTTAAATATGCTAAGTCCAATTTTGAAGTTAAAATACTCAAGAAAAGATGAGTTAGGCAAAATAGAGAAAAATTTGAGAAAATTTGAAATTTGCATTTGATTGATGAGTCTTTGAGTGATATAATCCTAGAATGCCATGTTTTAGAGTTAAAATGATGCATTAGGATCTATGTCATCTTTGGTATCTTGAAATTCTTGCATGTTAAAACGGTTGAAAATTTTCATTTCAAGATAGCAAGAATTAAGCATGTTTGCATTACATAAAAATGGTTGACCAAGTGGTTGACTTTTTAAATATACATGCTTTAGCTTATTTGAGAGTTTAAGAATTAACTTATTGATAATTTGAAGTTGCTCACATGAGAAAATTAAGGATATATGCTTCAAAATGGCAAGCTTCAATGATTGTATGCTTTGTATGCTTAAAATTGAAAAAACTTGACCAAGTAGTTGACTTTGAAAATATGAATGCTTTGGATTGTTTGAATCTTTATGCATAACTACTTGAGCCTTTGAAGGTGCTTGGATGATAAAATGCTTGATAGAAACTTGAATTTAGCAATTTCAAAATTCAAAGCTTAATATACTTAAGCTTGAAAAACGTTGACCGATAGGTTGACTTTGCACATATGCATGATTTGAAATGTTTCATTCCTTTGAATGTCAAAGCGAAAATCCAGGAAAAGGGTGGCGCTTCACTATATATCTATTTACATCTTAAGAGTCACCGCGGTTAATTTATGAAAATCGGGAAAAAAAACTTAATAGAGAGTAGGGTTTAGGGGTTAGGGTTTAGGGGTTAGGGTTTAGGGTTTAGGGTTTAGAAAATGATATGAAAATAGAAAATTCATGAGTAGCGCGGGAATTGGCTCCAAAAACTACTTTTCTACGGCGGTTCAACCGAGAACCCGCCGTAGAAAGTATTTTCTACGGCGGTTCATGTTTGAACCGCCGTAGAAAGTTTGATTTCTACGGCGGTTCAAAGTTGAACCGCAGTAGAAAAGTAGTTTTTGGAGCCAATTCCCGCGCTACGTACGTACGCATGGATTTTCTATTTTTTTGTACCAAATTCAAAATACATTATATATATATATACATTCAAAGAATTAATTATAAAAGTTGTCTTAAAGTATTCAATTCTTCAAATGAAAATATTTTATTTATGTAGTGGAAATTTACAAGATATCGAGAGCATAGAGGATCGAGAGAGTTGGATATATATGATGTGCATCAAGAGGGGAAAGGAGAAAAGCGAAAGATATATATATATATATATATATATGTATGTATAAACATATATATATATATATATATGTTTGTAAATTAATGAAATCCAGTATCTATTTAATTTTTTTCGGCCTCTTAACTAATATTAATTAATTTTTACATTACTATATGTACCTATAATGCATTTGTCAGAAAAGTAGATATTTAAGGGAACATAATGAAGCTTATTATTTTATCGTCTTTTACATGTAATAAATTTACGAAATTTATTAATTTTTATATTTGACCTATAATTAATAAATATACACAATCAGGGTATGTATTATTAAACTTACAAAATTGTGAGATTAGTTATTTGAAAAATGGAAAAAACAAATTAATATTAAAATATGCCCGCGCGGGAATTGGCTCCAATTTTCTACGAGGAGACCTTTCATCGGCGGTTCAACCTCGAACCGCCGTTAAAAAATGAATCCACCGCGGTTCACGAGTGAACCGCCGTTGAAAGTGGACTTTCAGAGGCGGTTAAACATTGAACCGCCGTTGAAGTACCACTTTCAACGGCGGTTCAATGTTGAACCGCCGTTGAATAGACGACCCGGTTAATTAAAGTTCAAAATTTTTGAACTTTCTTTTCCTCCCTCATTATCTTCCTCTCCACTCCCATTTTTTCCCCTGCATTTTCCCTGTTTCCCAAACCCACTGACAAGTAATTTATAAAGAGTTAAATATAAAATAAAAACAAAATGAACTGCGTATAGATTTCCCTGGAAATTTTACCAAAGTACTACTCCTTGGAAGAAAATAATAATAATACAAGAAACATTTATTCATAAATGAAAAACAAGGAAATCTATTTTCCGGAAAATTTGACAAAGTCTCCCCTATAAATGTAACGTACCCCTGTAAATTCGATGCACATATATTCAATACTTCACTAAAATTCCAACTATTTCGAATAATACGGAATTCAGTTTCAAATCACTTCAGACAGAATCTCCTCTGCTTGTTTTTTACCAAAACACAAGTGCAATTTAAGATCAGCACAGAAGCTTCACACAATTTCAAACAATAACATATTCATTTATAAACAGTTCCGCATATGAAGTCCCTGGAAATTTTGTCCCTTGATTGCGCGGCTTCATCCGAGTTGTGACCTGTTTCAATCCCACAGTACGAAGGATAAAAATAAATGTTGTTAAAAATTTATGTCCACCTCTCTTCATTAAAATCAAAGAAACATATACAAATACACAAACACACATACACACCCACGGGAATTGAAGTTTAATAAAAACAAACAATATACCTGAAAATGATTCTTAACTTATTCTCTTTCTCTTATGGGACACTTGATCCTCGAACCATAATCCTTCGTTGTGGTCATCACGAAGTATGTATTTATCAAGTTCCCTATCTTCCTCATCTGTTCTCGGTTCAGGTAACCCACTAGAGAAAGGGCCAGCCTCATGAAGCCCTTCTTCTGTATCTATCCCTTCCATACCGTGATGTTGTTTACCATGAAGAACAACACACCAATGTTCGTCGCAAGGATCGGTGATATAAAAAACTTGTTTCGCCTGCAATGCAAGTATAAATGGTTCCCCCTTGAAACCCTCCCGATTGAGGTTGACCAAGGTAAAACCCAATGGATCATCAGTTCGAACCCCACTATTGTTATCAACCCATTTGCAGCGAAATACAGCTACTTTGAAACAAACATAGTGAATCTCCCAAATATCTTGGATCACCCCGTAATAAGCCATGCTTGCATACAATGGATTTTTATCCTTCCTGCTAGAAACATGTAAAGCCTCTGAGATTAATGTAACGCCACTGTTTTGTGCCGTACTCTTCTCATCTTGTCTCTTAGTAGCAAATGAATATCCATTTATGTCATAGCATGAAAATGCTCGTACCGCAGGCCTGGACCTAAATGCCAACCATTTCAATGTCTCTGAAACGTCTTTGCCCAGGACAGCATTACCAAACCAATAGATAAATGTCTGAATATGTTCATTGAGCACACGTTGATCCATCCAAGCAGGATAAGACGTTCTTATTGACTGTATGTGGTCTGTCACATAGGGCGCAACTTCTTCAGAATTGCGCAGAATGTAGAGATGCGCCTTCATCAATTCAACATTAGACGGCAAAAAAAATTTTCCTCCCCTTGTGCCCATACCTGTAATCCTCCCATCGTGCCGATTCTTAGATATTCCAATGGATGCGGTCCCGGCCAAGTACTCAGTGCAAAACTCAATTACCTCCTCAGTTATATAACCTTCAACAATACTAGCATCAGAATGACAACGATTCTTAACATACCCCTTATATACTTTCATATATTGCTCGAATGGGTACATCCATCGCAAATGAACAGGCCCGCAGATTTTTATCTCTCTAACCAAATGAATCACCAAATGCACCATAATATCAAAGAAGGCGGGTGGAAAATACATTTCTAATTGACAGAGGACAACAGTTATTTCATCTTGTAGCTGATCAAGTCTTTCTCGCGCGATAACCTTGCTACATATAGCATTGAAGAAGAAACAAAGTCTTGTTATACTGGACTTAACATGCTTGGGCAATATCGAGCGAATAGCTACAGGCAACAATTGCTGCATTAAAGCATGGCAATCATGAGACTTCAAACCAACCAGTTTTAAATCTTTCATGGAAACAAGTCTTCTTACATTTGAAGAATATCCGGATGAAACTTTGATGCTACGTAAACTTGAACACAGTTGTTTTTTCTCTTTTCTGGATAAAGTGTGACAGGCAGGGGGTAGATATGTGCGTTGTCCTCGAGCTACCGGTGCTAAATTTGCTCTTATGTTCATATCAACTATATCAAGTCTCGCGTTATAACCATCATTAGTTTTACCAGGGATGTTCAAGAGCGTACCTAACAGGCTTTCGCAAATATTTTTCTCAATATGCATAACATCGAGACAATGTCTGACAACCAAGTTCTCCCAGTATGGAAGTTCAAAAAATATGGATTTTTTCTTCCAACAACCTGTATCATTATTGCTGGACTACGAAGTTTTACCGAACTCCACATTGATGTCCGTCACACGAGCTTTCACCTCTGGGCCGCTCAAGGGTTCTGGAGCTTTTCTGAACTCTTGGAATCCATTGAATGCTCTTTTTATACGGCGATACGGATGTGTCTCGGGAAGAAATCTGCGATGCCCAAGGTATATTGTCTTCCTCCCATGTGCAAGCTGACAAAAATCTGTACTCTGCTCACATATTGGACATGCTTTATGCCTTTAACAGAGTACCCAGACAAGTTTCCATAAGCAGGAAAATCATTAATGGTACAGAACAACATGGCACGTAATGTGAACATTTCTTCACGGTAGGCATCAAACACAGGTGCGCCTTCATCCCATAACTTTTTCAAGTCTTCAATAAGAGGAGCAAGATACACATCGATGTCATTTCCTGGTTGCCGTAGGCCTGAAATCATTAGAGACATAAGTATGTACTTGCGATTCATACACAAGTAAGGCGGCAAATTGTAAATAACCAACATCATTGGCCATGAGCTATGTGTGCTACTCAGACTGCCGAACGGGTTCATTCCATCAGTGCACAAACCAAGCCTCAAATTTCTGGCTTCTCCCCCGAAAGAAGGATACATTGAATCGATCTTTTTCCACTGATCTGAGTCTGATGTATGCATTATCACCTTGTCATCATCACTGGGAATACACCGATCTGAATGCCATGTCAATAGCTTTGCATCTTTTTCATTAGCGAACAACCGTTTAAATCTCAGTATTATAGGAAGATACCACAGAACCTTAGCCGGCGACCCCTTCTTTTGCGCATCAGAACTGTCTTCAACAGCATCACACAGCTGCTTGTTTTTGTATCGGGGAGTTTTACACTTAGGACACCGCAATAAATCCTTATACTCATTCCTGTAGAGGACGCAATCATTTGGGCAAGCGTGGATCTTCTTATTCTCCATACCCAGTGGACACAACATTTTTTTCGCCTCGTAAATTCGATCTGGAAGTTCATTATCTTCTGGGAGCATATCTTTCAATACCCTCAATAAGGCTGTAAAACTAGTATCTGACCACCGATTTGCCGCTTTCAAACTAAACAACTTCAAAACACTAGACAATCGTGTATATTTACTACATCCCTTGTATAGAGGCTTCTCATTGTCACCCAAAATGGAAGCAAGAACTTCCGGTTTATTAGCACAATCCTCGGCCACATCCTCAATCATGGCATCTAATCGATCTCTAGTAATCGCATCATCTCCTTTTGCATGAGATTTTGTTTGCTCAGGTAAACCATCAATACTTTCACCATGCCAAATCCACAATTTATAAGAAGGATCAAACCCGTGCCGATATAAATGGAATCTTATTGTATCTAAGTTATCAAACCGCGCCCCATTTTTACAAGCTTTGCACGGACAATGAACGTACTTTGTATTCTTATAAGCGAATTGAATGAAATTCTCAACTTCTCTCGCATAAGAATCGGAGGTCCGGTCACCACAGAACAAGATATTTTGATCTATGTGTAACTAAGACCTTGAAATAATTAAAAATACCAAATAATAATTCAACAAACAATGTACAAAGTATCAAGTTGCATGCTTGTCTTAGCACATGTCATAATACTTATGTTAGTCATATATAATCAAAACTACTATAATACCTCAATGAAAAAAATAATGCAATGACAACACATGCGCAATAGACATAATGAAATGAAGAAGAAACTCTAAGTTTTTCATTTATGCATTTCGTCAAACACATAAAATGCATAAAAAAATAATACACACTCTAAGTAGTGCTAATTATATGAACATCATCCATTAAAAATCAAACAGTATAAATCAAATTACATCACCCAAAAACTACATAGTATAACTAAATAGGGTTCCACAATACTAAGGTTCGCCACATACATGGAATATATGCAACTTTAATTTTCAGCCATGCATCTACCATAAATAAAAATAAATGCTATAGGATGACATATCTAAAGTACAAGCATAAGCAATTACTGGGAAATTTTACAAGTTTCTAACCTTTAGGTGGTAAATTTTAGCTCCAAATGACGATTCTTTAGATTCAACGTGCAAAACCGTAGTAGAAATTTGGAGACATACACTCTCGGCCGTGATATGGGAATACACGGTGTTATTTAGGTTTTAATATATATATATATACGTCAATACTACGGCGGAGAAAATTAAACCGCCGTAGAAAGGGGACTTTCTACGGCGGTTGGAGGGAAACCGCCGTGGAAAGTCCACTTTCTACGGCGGTTGGAAGGTAACTGCCGTGGAAAGTGTGGACTTTCCACGGCGGTTACCTTCCAACCGCCGTAGAAAGTCCGTTTCTACGGCGGTTCATTTTTAAACCGCCGTAGAAAGTCCTGTTCTACGGCGGTTCATTTTTAGACCGCCGTAGAAAGTCCGCATTCCTTTTATTACTGCGGTTTTCTATTTTCCGCCGTTAATTCGCAGCTTTAAGCAGCCGTTAAAGCTCCGTTTTGTAGTAGTGAATAGGGCGAAATACAAAAACAACCCCGAGATTTGTTGGAAGAAAAAAATAGACCCTCAATTTTTAAAAGAAACAAAATAGACCATTGACTTAAAAAAATAATTTTGACTAAAACACTAATAATTTTTAAGCTATAAATACCCTTAATAAAATATAATTATTTCCTACTGCCTAGACTAATTCACGCCTCTACATTGCCTTTACATTGTGCTTTCTAGCTGCTATTTCTATTTTCTACGCATTTGGTCTGAAATGATCATCATAGAAGGAAAAGCTAGAAGCAGATAGCATACCATAACCGTTGCTTGGGACACTGCGAAGAGCCTGCAAATTACAAATCTCCAAGGAACAAAGAAAAGTGCTGCTAGCCTGCTATTGCTACTATACGGAGTATGAGAAACAAAGCATAAAAATAAAAAAATGAGAACCAGAAAAAAGAAAGAAATGCACTGTTAAACTGAATGAAAGAACTCCCAGACTAAACAATAAAATCAAGTAAAGAAGCAGCTTCAATTAGAGGCATAAAAACGGACCTATTTCTCTTCAGAGTCATCAAAAAAAAATGCCTGATGCATCCTGCGAACTAGAACGACAAAGTTCATCATTCCGATCGATCACTTCGGCCATTGAAGGCCGTTTGTTAGGTTACTAAGTGGTGCAGTTAACTGCAAGCTGAACTATTTTTCCTCAACATAATGATATCTCAGGAGTTCAAGATCAAACACTTCCAAAGTTTATTCTTTTTGGACCATGGATTGAACCCATCTCGGAAGATCCACCCCATCCTCATTGGTTAGTGAGTGAATAGGGGCCTTTCCAGTCAGGAGTTCCAATAGCAAAAGGCCAAAACTATACACAGCTATTTTTCGGAGAGATTTTTCAGGGGTCAATTACCTCCGGCACCTTGTAGCCAGACACAAGGTTGGGGGTTGTGGTTGGACTACCGAGCTGAGCAAGGCCGAAGTCTGAAACCAGACTTTGTAAGTAGGTAGTTGGTGAGAACCTTTGTGTATTTCCGCGCTGAAGCCTTGATATTTCCATGGGAATCGCAGGGGTTTTGCAAAAGTTTTGAAGGGTATTTATGGCTTAAAAATTGTAAGTATTTTAGTCAAAAAATTTATTTTAAGTTAAGGGTCTATTTTATTCCTTTTAAAAATTGAGGGCCTATTTTGTTCTTTTCACAAACTTGAAGGTTGTTTTTATATTTCGTCCTATTAAATAAGTTTACAAATTTGTTTTCTTTTCTGTTGTATGTCAATAGGGTCATCGTTTTGATATGTTTTTTCCAATGTCAAATTTAATGGCCTTCAACAAAAAAAATAATAATAATAAAGAAAAAAAAAGAAAGAAGAAGTCAATTTCAATGGCGTGGAAAATTTCTTTGAGCTTCTAGGTTTTGCAGCTTATGCCACCGTCTGGAATGGATCATTCGTGCTTCACTTTAAACTTTTTAATTTTATTTTATCTTTTGGCCTGCATGAAACTACAAACTACATGTAACTTGTGTTCAAATAGCCCAAAACTACATGAAATTACTAAATATGCATAATATAACTATTTAGCCAATAAATCTCAAGAGTCAGCTTATAGCATTTGGAAAACTAAAATGATGAAGACGACTTTGAAAACAAAACAAAAAATCATATTATAAGACTCCAAAAACACGAGCTTGACAAACACTTATTGTAAGTTTGACTTCCGAATTATCACAATACGCTATGCATTAGACCCAACAATTACCGAAGAAGACGGCGGCTGAACCTCACACACAGCAGCAACGGGAGAAGCAACACCAACACCACATCCCATCGCATTCACATACTTCACTGTCTTCTTCTTGCGCGGGCTCCAATTCTCAACCGCCTGCCTACTAGGCAGCGTTTCAGAACTTCCACTGTTCAACCTAGGGGTAAGGGTAACGATATCTGCAAGTTTTCTGAGCCTTCCTCTCGTCTTCCTAGGCTGCTTCTCCGATGAAGCTGCGCAATATTTCCAGCGGAGCACCATTCGCTGTCGAGACTTCCTTGTTGGTGCAGGTTATTGACGGCGTTCAGTGTTTGGAGAGAGGTGACGCAGCATTCCTGCCATTTCAGATAGTTCAAGTCGTTGATCACGTCTTCCAGTGATAAGATTGAGTCGGAAGTTACGCCGTCGTCTTGGATTGTTGAGCAGGTGAGGTTCATGAGCTCCATTTTACTCACAACCTCAAGCAAAATACCGTGTATGAAATTAAAGGAGCAATAATCGAAACAGGACTGGAAAAATGAGAAGGCTAACGTATTGACGCCTGACCTTGTTAGTTCTGTGTATCTTCTTGAAGCCGTGCATATGAATGATCTGCAAAAGGGAAAAGGACACAAAATTACAGATCCGCACTTCATTTTCTTCACATGAATCAATTCTCTGCAAACCTATAAGAACTAAGTCTCTGATTTTTCCAGAAAACAGAGGAGAAAAAACAGAGAGTAATTTCAGAACCAACGAGCAAGCGATTGAATTATTTTTACAGTTCATTCAGTAACGAAGCACTCACATCACATGGAGAAATACAGCGAAAAATATTTATCTAAGAAAACAAAGCTCTGAACACAAGAATAATACGCGACCGAGAACTGAAACCGTGTAATTTTCGGAGGAAAAAGAAAAAGGTAAAGTGAAATGGCGGTGGACCTGATGGAGGTGATCGACGGTGAGATCAGGCTGCTTATCGGTGATGATGAAGTCGATGTACTGTTGGATCGTTAGCTTCGGCGGTTTTACTTTTCTCTTCGTTGGAGCACCACAGCTTTCCGCCATTGTCGATCGTTTCTGCTTGCTCTGCGTCTGTACTCTGTGAGTCCGTGGTGCGTGACTGTGTGTTCTTTCTGTTTCTGATAGTGCACAGAGAACAAAGAGTGAAGAGAAGGCGGTGATTTGCAGCTTTGTTATATGGACTGCGTGGGCTCCACATACTGGCACGAAATGGTTGTTGGTCCGTTCAATTTCAGCATAGGCCCACGAGGCCCATATCTTGTTTTTCGTTTCGAGGCCCATTAGCATAAAAGTCTATGCAACGTAAAATAAATAGAAATTTAACTATTTTATTTGACAAAAGTTTAATAACTCAAATTTTTTAATGAAACAGTAAGAATTTTAAAATTTAAATGGTTGGGCCGACTTGCAAGACAAATTATCTTGCTAAATATTATTGGAACAAAAAGATCAAAGAAGGAATGTGTATACGGTATATGAATTTGGAATCGCACTAGTACATAATTCTACATTGGAGCTGGGTCCTTCGGGGATAAGAATGCGGGTGCATCGTCTCCAATACTCTCTCCAGTAGAAATCGAATTCGCGCATGTAGAATTACTTTGACTCTTGTACATTAAATTTACCATTAGGCTACATATACTCATATATTTAAAGTTAAAATTGAAAGTATATATTTATATATTTCCTTCTAAAACGTGTAATTTTTATTACCTACTAATTTATCGCCTCGCTCAAACCTCGACAAATTTTCAAAATTATTTTCAACAATCCAAAACAAATAGAATTTTTGAAACACTATTGAAAAATTTGTAAAAAAGCACCCGCCTCCTTTTGTTGTTTTGGAATTGTAGGCGGGTGCAAAGCTTTGCCTCCAAAATATTTGCCGGCCCCTTTGCGGGTGTTTGGAAACCCACCTCCAAAGGGGCACTTCCATTGATGAATTGTGTAGTAGTGTGGGTATGTTAGCTCATTTTAATAGACATTTTTAAAATATGTTTTTGAAAAATAATAATGCCAAGAGTGTATTAAAATGTAAAAAATGTATTAAATAATGTTTGGAAATTACATATGGAGAGAAGTCCGCACCACAAGATAGCCAGAGACCTTACAAAATTAATGGATGTGGTGAGGTTCTTTGAAGGGCTCAATTTGACAACGAAATTATGTGATTAATAATTTATGTTCTGTTTTGTTTCATAAATTTCCACATTCTCTCTTCACTCTGCATAGTTACGAGGTCTGTTTCTGATCTGACTGATCTGACAGAAGGGCGTTATTGTGTAGGCTACATCAAACACAAGTCTTTGTAGATTAGGGAGAGTAGACGATACCAGATCATTTGCGTCGATATTCATGTATCATAATAGAAAAATAATTTATTTTGGTTAGTTTATCCTTTAAATTCTTTTGGCTATTTCTTGTAATTTGCACATTTTTATTGTACCATCGTTTATTTTTATAGTGCATTGATGGTGAAAACTACAAGTCGTTAGTAAACAAGTGTTATTCTCTTCGTCCTTATAAAGACATAGTGTAACAAGATGTGCTTATTGCAACGTGCATGCGTTCATTGCCACAAGTAACATGTTTAGTTGATATTGAAATTAACTCATTTTGCCTTTTTAATATATGAGTAATGCATGCAAATCATTTTTGTATGGAAGGTAAGTAAGTCAATTAATCAACTTGCATTGTCTACACGCAAATAACAAGGACTTGCAATTTGGCCAATAAAGAAGGTCTCAATCTCAATCCTCTAGTCATTTTAGCCGAAGACCTTCTTTAGTGAGGTTGCAAATCATTTTCGCTTGCAAGAATTCCACACACATTTAATGGGAGTCAAGTCAATTCGTCTAGAATGGATCATTCGTGCCTCACGTTAAACTTTTTAATTTTATTTCATTTTATTTTCACCGTTCTCTTTTGGTCTGCATGAAACTACAAACTACGTGTAATTTGTGTTCAAATAGCCCAAAACTACATGAAATTACTAAAGATGCATAATATAACTATTTAGCCATTAAATCTGGGGAGGCTGCTTATAGCCTTTGGAAAACTGATGATGAATACGACTTTGAAAACAAAATAAAAAATAATATTATAAGGCTCCAAAAGCACGAGCTCACAAACACTTATTGTAAGTATCAACTTATTATTTGAAGAGTCCACTTTCAATATACAACTTATTATGTTAATGTACCACATCTAAAATAGTTAATTTAACACAAATTATTTTATTTATATTCTTATTTATTAAAATATAAGCTAATCGTGAAACATATGAAGTATAAAATAAAAAATAAAAACAGATAACGAAATTAAGTAATATTTGGAAATCATGCAGAGAAGTCGATCTGTGCCACAGGTTCTTTGAAGGGGTCAAATTGGCAATGAAATTATGTGATTAATATGTTATGTTTTGTTTGGTTTCATAATTTTCCAAATTCACTCTTCACCTTGCATGGTTGCATTCATGGTGAGGTCTGTTTCTGGTCTTTGTAGATTGGGAAATCTAGACTAGTCCAGATCACTTGCATCTGTAACAGAAAATATTTTGGCTGTATTTTGTAATTTGGGTATTTTTAACGTAAATTAGCGTTTGACTTCAATGTGCCTTTGTTTATTTTTATTATGCATTGATGGTGCAAGTTACAAGTCATTTCGAAACATATGTTATTCTCCTTGTCATTCTAAAGCCAAATTATTGCATAAGGCATGCTCATTGCAACATGCATTTGAAATCTAACTAGATGCGTTCTCTGTCACAACTCACAAATAACCTCTTTCGATGATTTTAAAATTTGTACCATGACGTGACCGTTTGTATCAAAATAAATTCATTGTGTTATTGTTATTGTATATGATTGATACATAATATGCGTATATTTTTGTTGCGTAAAATTCCAAACATTTTTGTGACAGTTAATTAAGTCAATTGGTCAACTTGCATTGTCCATACCCAAATAACAAGAGGAATCTAACTGGATTGCCAGTTGGATGACAATGATTTCATGAATAAAGATGGTTTCATCGTGACTAAATATAAAAGACAAGATGCAAATCATTTTCGTTTGCAAGAATTCCACACATATTTTATGGGAGTTACGTCAACTAGTCAACTTACATTGTTGACATCCTAAATGACAATAATCCAATTGATTGATTTGAAATATTTTATTCTAATTTTCCAAAATCAACACGATGCATACAAAAAATATAATAGATCTTTTTTCTTTTTAGACAAATAGGTCTTTTTTTCGGATATCCGAAAACATTTTTATTTGTAACAAATAAATGTGTATATATATATATATATATATTTGTATACATATACACTTAGAAAACAAAACCACTCACTTAGGCTCCGTTTGGATAAGTATTTCAAAAATATTTTTATAAAAGTGTTTTTCAAAAAGACTTTATAGAATATGTTTTGGAAGTTTCTTTCACTGAAATATGTATTTGGATAAGTATTTTATAAAAGCATTTTTTGAGTTAAAAATGTTTTAAAAGATGTTTGGACAAGTATTTGAAAAATATATTTTTAAATTATGTTTGATGCGAAAAATTATATTTGCGGTATGTAAACCAATTTTTTTCTTTTCGCTAGGCAAAGTGTGGGGCCAAGGTCGGGGCAAGCTGGGCTGGGTCGGGCTGGGTGCGGGTTGGGTACGAGCCAGGTCGGGCTGAGGTAGGGCTAGGGGCGAGGTCGGGTTGGGTCCGAGGTTGGGGGTGGATCAGGGGCATGTTAGGCCGACCCGCAAATTTTACTTAAATACTTTAAATTTTTGTAACTATTTTATAAAACATGTTGAAAAATACTTTAGATTTTTGTAACTATTTTATAAAATGTGTTGAAAGTGTATTTTAAATACATTTTACTTAAAATTATTTCTTAAAAACATTTTGCAATTTTTTTAAACACCATTTTAAAGTTTTTTTTTTTTACTATTAAAACACTAAAAATGTTTTTCAAGTATTTGTCCAACATGACCTCATATACTATATATATATATATATATTTATTTATTTATATATGATGGAGTAGAGGGAGTTTCATCAATTATATATATATATATATATTTATTTATTTATTTATATATGATGGAGTAGAGGGAGTTTCATCAATTAATCAACATGAATCAGTCCCAATAGAAGTGTTCTTATTTGTAAGATTTTTATGTTTCAATTTCATAAAGTCATTTTTTTTTATAAGATACAACACCTAAAATAACTAATTTTATACAAGATTTTTCACTTTTATATACTTACATATAAGTAGGGGTGTCAAACGGGTGGGTTGGACGGGTATTAAATGGGTGTTAAGTTAATGGGTAATGGGTACTCGATCATTACCCATTCAATTAATGGTCTTAACTCAAATGGGTAATGGGTAACTATGAGTACCCATAATACCCATTATACAAAAATGTAAGGCTTATTTAATGGTTTATTAATAATTTTTAAAAATATTTTTTTTTAGTTTCATTTTAATTATTTTTTTTAAGCGAATTTTAATTGTTTGAATCTATTCTAAAATTTGAAATATTAAATATTGTATTGCCCCACCCAAGGCCCGAGGCCAAAACTGGGCCTGATGCCAGAAATTGGGCCCGGCTCGAAACTAGGCGGAGGCCTGAAACTGGACCCGGCCCGAAACCGATCCAGAACTGGGCCTGAGCCTGAGCCATGGGCTCGAATCCAAACCCAGCCCGAAACCCGAGCCTGAACTTGACTTGGGACCCGAATGAATTTTGAATTAGTATTTATAAGTGGGTAATTTAAAAATATTATAAAAGAACAAATGAAGAAAAAATGCAAAGTAATTGTAGGATATGAAAAAAATAAATTAATAAATTTGAAGAAAAAAAATAAAACGGGTCCACTAAAATAGGTGAATATTTGGGTTTTTATTTATACTTTTAAGGGTAGTTTTGTATGGGTATTTCTAGTACCAATGATGGGCGGATTTTAAGATATCCAATGGGCTACTCTAAACCCACCCATTACATATTTAGCCCAAGCTCACCCAGCCAATTATTTTTTTTTAAGTGAGTTTTATTAGGTTAATACCTAATGTATTTGGGCAGTTTTTGAGTTAATAGATTTTTCTACCACCCCTACTTATAAGTAAGGATTAATTGTGGATCACAAATTATTATATTAGTAATTGACATGTATTGTATTCAAATTTAAAATAGACTGTTTTATTATAATAAGAATTTATTTAAAAAAGTGAACTTCTTCGATAATACAGAAGAGAGAGTATTTTGTAACATACTCCTTCTGTTCCATTAGAAGGGTCCAGTTTGAGAAATATTTTTTGTTTCATTAGAAATGTCCAGTTTCAATTTTTTTACATTTCCTACCCTTACTAACATAATTATATGTGGTTTACAATTAATCCTTACTTCTTAAGTAAGGATATAAATAGAACAAATGATGACAAATTAAGTATTTTAGGTATTGTATTTTGACATCCATAATAAGTTGTACATAAATAAAAATGAACCCTTCTAATAAAACGAGAGAGTAACTTCCTTTCAAATATACAAATGTCCTACATGTGATTCCCAGAATATTTTTATTTGCTAGAAATCAACAAACATTTATGGGAGGTAAGTGAATTTGTTGACTTGCATTGTTGATACGACATTATCACATCAGTAAAAGTCTACGCAACATAAAATAAATTGAAATTTAATTCTTTTATTTAGGAAAAAGTTTAATAACTGAACTTTTTTAATGGCATGGTAAAGATTTTAAAATTGAAATGATTGGGCGGACTTTGTAAGACAATTTATCTTGTTAAATATTATTGGAACAAAAAGATCAAAGGGGATTTTGAAAATATGTTTCTGCAAAACAATAATGTCAAGAGTGTATTAAAATGTAAAAAGTGAAGTTATATAGTAAAAATGTGTTTTAAATTAGATTAAAATTTATTATACAAGATAAAAAATAAAAACAGAAAAGAAAATTAATTAAATAATGTTTGGAATTATATATGCAGAGAAGTCTGCACCACAAGATAGCCAGAGACGTTACAAAATTAATGGACGTGGTGAGGTTCTTTGAAGGGGTCAATTTGACAATGAAATTATGTGATTAATAATTTTTTTTCTTTTCAGAAAGGCATTATATGCCAATTATTAACTAAACACACACACCCAATGAAACAACCACAAACACGGAAGGACAACAACACATTTTGTTCCATAATTTTCCAGATTCTCTCTTCACCTTGCATTGTTGTGAGGTCTGTTTCTGATCTGACAGAAGGGCGTCATTGTGTAGGCTACATCAAATACAAGTCTTTGTAGATTAGGGAAAGTAGACGATTCTAGATCATTTGCGTCAGTAGAAAAAAATGTTATTTCGGTTAGTTTATCCTTTAAATTCTTTTGGTTATTTCTTGTAATTTGCGCATTTTTATTGTACCATCGTTTATTTTTATAGTGCATTGATGGTGAAAACTACAAGTCGTTTCGAAACAACTGTTATTCTCTTCGTCATTATAAAGATATAGCTTAACGAGAGATGCTTATTGCGACGTGCATGGGTTCATTCCCACAAGTAACGTATTTAGTTGATATCGAAATAAACTCATTTTACCGTTTTAATATATGAGTGATACATGCAAATCATTTTTGTATGGAAAGTAATTAAGTCAATTAGTCAACTTGCATTGTCTACACGCAAATAAGGACTTGCAAGTTGGCCAATAAAGAAGGTCTCAATCTCAATCCTCTAGTCATTTTAGCCGAAGACCTTCTTTAGTGAGTATGCAAATCATTTTCATTTGCAAGCATTCCACACATTTAATGGGAGTCAAGTCAATTCGTCAACTTACATCTTAATGTTGAAATATTTTATTATAATTGTCTAAAATTAATACAACGTATACAAAAAATGTAAGGCTCTGTTTGATTCTTATGGAATCACATAAATTATTTGCAAGCATTCCTCAATTCCAATTCTTATGTTTGTTTGTATAATAATTGTAAGAAATGAAATTGAATTCCAATTCCAAATACTTCCAATTCCACAATTTCAATTCTTTGGTTAGATCTAAGAATTCTAATTCTATATTTATGAATTGTGTGTGGTTGTGTATGCGTATGTGATTTTTTTTTTTTTGTCCCCGCTCCCCGTATCACCCAAGCCCCTATTCCCCAAACCAATTTTTTTTTCATCCCAAACCCCAGACACCCACCCCCAATACCCACCACCACCGCCCCCCCTCCCCGGCAACCTCCCGTATTCCCCTCAGCCCACTCACTCCCCACAAAGAAAAAATTCACCCAGGCCCCCTGCACTTCAATTTTAAAAATAATTTATTTTTCCAAGTTTCAATTTTAGTTTTTCACTTTTCAAAATAATAAATAAAATAATTTTATTTAAGAAACTATAAATTATACATGTTTTTAAAGTTATATTATATATATTGATATATTTTTGCAACAAAGTTATTATCATTACAATATTCTTACTAGCTTAAGAAAATATAGGATGAAAAAAAATAATTGAGCTGAAAAAATATTTTTTTTAAAAAAAACTGAAAAAAAACATGGAAGAAAAACAATTTTAAAATATGCAAAATATGATAATTTATATTTTTAAATAAAATAATTAAAACAATTTATTTATAACTTTTGAAACTCGAAAATTAAAACTAAAGTTGTAGAAATTTTGGGATTTTTTTCTTGGAAGTGGGGGGACAGAGAGAAAATGGGGGTTGGGCCGGGGGGTGAGGTGCTGGGGGATGGGTGGTTTGATTTTGGTTCGGGGGGTCTGGGGATTTTTTTTTGGTTCGGGTTGGGCTGGGTTTTTTTTTTAATTATTTTATTTTTTGTAATATTTTTGTCATTTTAAAGTTATTTGGAAAAAAAAATTCAAAACGTGTCGACTCCAATTGTGTCTCTAACTCGACCGAACTTTTCGATTTGGTTGGTGTCGATTGGGACACTCCTAATATTAATAACACAAAAAATAAATTTAAAATAACTATTTTACCATTATAAATGAATTCTAATTCTGTATAAAATTTTAAGTATTCAAACAAAATAATTAGAATTGTAATTCAATTTCTACGTAATTCTATCACATTACCAAACAAAGAAATTCAAATGGATTTACAATTCCAATTCTAAAATTCAATTCTATAGAATTCCAATTCCAATTCAATTCTAATTCCATTTAATCAAACGGACCCTAATAGAAAATCTATTTATAAGAATTTTACACATATACAAAATAAAACCAAAAAGGAAAATAGTAGTTCTATTCGCAAGAATTTTAAACATATATTTCTATATAAAATTAATGATATTTTGAGTTACGTAATGAGCAAACACAAACAAAAAAGGAAATTGTGTGTATATATATATCTTTAATAGTAGTTCATGGCCTCCACCCAGGACCTTTCCATAGTGCATCACCAAATCCAAATGGGAAAGATTATCCTTTTCTTACTGTTTCTTGCAGTACTGCAATACTGCTTCGCACTGCCATTGATGAGCAGCTCCTCCACAGACGAGGCTGCTCTTTTAGCCATCAAATCTCAAATTACATTTGATCCCTCCAACATCTTAGCCACGAATTGGACCAAAGGCTCCTCCTTTTGCAATTGGATTGGCATCACTTGCAACCACAAGCACCAAAGGGTATCGGCCTTGAACCTTTCCGGCCAAGGATTGAAAGGCTCGATAGCCAAAGAAGTTGGGACTCTCTCCTTCCTTGTTTCTCTGGACATCAGCAACAATAATTTGCATGGCTCCATTCCTGAGAGCCTTGGATTCCTAACCAGAATTCAAGATTTATTCCTATATAATAACAGTCTCAGTGGACCTATTCCTCCGGCCATTTTCAACATTTCTTCGCTTCGGGTTATTGATTTCAAGTACAACTTCCTCCATGGAAGTCTACCTGAGGATCTCTGTAGTAATCTCCCAAAATTGGAAAGCTTCAATGTCTCATTCAATAGGCTAAGGGGGCCAATTCCAGATTCTCTTTCTCAATGTTCGGAAATCAAGTTTCTTTGTATGTCACACAATGAATTTACAAATGCCATACCTGACAATATTGGAAACCTGTCAAAACTGGAGCTGTTGGCTATTGGTTTCAACAATTTGACTGGTATGTATATAAGACTTTTCTTTTTCTTGGAATCACTTTAACATGCTCATCCTTCATCTCATATATAATTCAAATGTAACCAATTTTTTAAAAATATTTTTTGGTCTAAGTTTGCTCTTCTTTATTTTTTCAGGCAAGTTACCTTCGACCTTGTTTAATATATCTTCCTTGAAAATTTTAAGTGCTAGATATAATTCGATATCAGGCAGACTTCTAGAAGATATTTGCAAGAAAAGCATGAATCTTGAACAGTTGTTTCTTTCTTACAATTTCATAGCTGGAAAAATACCTTCTACTTTATCATATTGTCAATCGCTATAACGGATTGATTTGTCTAACAACAATTTGGAAGGAAGAATTTCAATTGGAATTTGGAATATGTCGTGGCTTCAGTATTTATACCTGGGCTACAACAAATACTTTTGTTTTGAGGGAAATTCAGATTTGAATTTAGGAAATTCTTCCTCTTTGTTTATTGTGCGAGTCAAGTTTCTTGGATTATTTTTTTATTTTTTATTTTTCTGTCTCATTCAAACAGTTCACTTTGCATTGCTGAAAATGATAATACAATATGGACTCTTTGAATGGGGCGGAAGGAGTACTTTATTTTAATAAAAGATTATCTTGCTATTTAATTGAAAAAAGAGAAATTTTTTTTATAGGGGGAGTAAAGTTTTTTAAATGATAAAGGAATGTATAATTTTCCTATAATTTTTTAAAAAGGGTGGTAAAGTATTGGCTAAAAATTGTACAATAAAAATATTTTAAATCTATAATTTAATTTAATCAGTACTAATAAAAAGTGCATAAAAAAATACCATTTCAATACATTTATATTCTTTTATTAATAATAATTTAATAAATTTATACTTTTGCATCTAAATGGCGTGGTGCTTTTTTTTAATTATTTTTATTTTTAAATGGCGTGGGGTAACTGGGATACATGCCTCAGTGCCTCCCTTATAGATTCGCCGACCATGCATCCATATTGACTCTCTCCTAGAATCTGTGTGAGACATATTTACGGATGAAAGTGAAGCAAACTTCCGAATTAAGAAAATTAATTCACGGTAATTAAACATAGGGAGGTCATCCGTAAGTTTCTCAAACCACAGTAGTTCTGCGTAATTAACCCAGTATTTTTGGATAAATTACATGCATTTCTCGCAAATTTTGTCTAGTAATTTTGTAATTTTATGTGGTTTCGTTATTTTTTGCCACATTGTGTTTACAATGTTGTTTGACTTTTACCCCCATGTATTTTTAAAATAATCTTTTCCCTCCTAAATTCTCACTATTTTGTAAATTTGATTTTACCTCCACTTTTGCTGATAACAACAATATCTTTTGCTGTATGTTTTTAAAATATATAGGGCAATTGTCAATGAGGGTATTCTATAAGGGACAATTGTCATTTGTCTTTAATATATTGTAATATAATTTAAAGGTACCGTTCAACTTCATCGTCTTTATTCCCTCTCAGCTAACCTTATTTTAAAGGTTGGTGTTAAGTTGTACATATAACTGTTTTGAATGACATGTAATAGCCACATTTAGTGCAAGAATTGTTGGAAATGACAATTTTGAAGAAGCTTAATTGGCAAGTTCATTAAAATCACATTGTATATATCTATATTACTTGTTTGCCTTCTTGTAGATGTTGGCGTTAACTTCCAAATACTTTTGTTTTGAGGGAAATTTAGATTTGAATTTAGGAAATTCTTCCTCTTTGTTTATTGTGCGAGTCAAGTTTCTTGGCTTATTTTTTTATTTTTTATTTTTTCTGTCTCATTCAAAGAGTTGACTTTGTATTACTAAAATGATAATACAATATATACTCTTTGAAAGGGACAGAAGGAGTACTTTATTTTAATAAAAGATCATCTTGCTATTTAATTGAAAAAAGAGAAATTTTTTTTATAGGGGCAGTAAAGTTTTTAAAATGATAAAGGAATGTATAAGTTTCCTATAATTTTTAAAAAGGGTGGTAAAGTATTGGCTAAAAATTGTACAATAAAAACATTTTAAATCTATAATTTAATTTAATCAATACTAATAAAAAGTGCATAAAAAAATCATTTCAATACATTTATATTCTTTTATTAATAATAATTTAATAAATTCATACTTTTGCATCTAAATGCCGTGGTGGGTTTTTTTATTTTTTATTTTTTTAAATGGCATGGGGGTCACTGGGACACATGCCTCAGTGCCTCCATTATAGATTCATCACTAGTATTGAACCTATGATGCATCCATATTGACTCGCTCTGGGAATCTGTATGAGACATATTTACGGATGAAAAGTGAAGCAAACTTCCAAATTAAGAAAATTAATTAACGGTAATTAAACTATAGGGAGGTCATCCGTAAGTTTCTCAAACCACAGGAGTTATGCATAATTAACCAAGTATTTTTGGATAAATTACATGCACTTCTCTCAAATTTTGTCTAGTAATTTTGTAATTTTATAAGGTTTCATTATATTTTGCCACATTGTGTTTACAATGTTGTTTGACTTTTACCCCATGTATTTTTAAAATAATCTTTTCTCTCCTAAATTCTCACTATTTTGTAAAATTGATTTTACCCCCACTTTTGCTGATAACAACAATATCTTTTTACTATGTGTTTTTAAAATATATAGGGTAATTGTCAATGAGGGTATTCTATAAGGGACAATTGTCATTTGTCCTCAATATATTGTAATATAATGGTACCTAATCCTGCTATATAATTTTTAAAAATGTGATAGTAAATTAAAATAAATATTATTTTTGTGATAATATAAAAAATAATTTTTATTTATTTGATGAATATGTTAAGAAAGAGTTATTTTTGTGAAATATTAAATAGTATAAAAAAAGTATAAAATGAACCAGAAATAGAATATATGCTAAGATTCTTTAGGAGAAAAAATTGGTGCCGTGGCTAAAGATAAATTTATACACCATTTAATTTCATGTGAAAATTACAAAAATGGTATTTTAAGTTGGATATAGCATGTCTTATATAGGAAAAAAGGTTGGCGTTAATTAGTAAATACTCTGTTTGCTATTTTTGAAGGGAAACTAGATGGTTTCATAAGTCCAGGAAATTCCTCTGCCTTGAAAAAAATCAGTTTGTCAATGAATAGATTCTTTGGAAACTTGCCGGAAGATCTATGCTTGAAACATCCAAATCTGGAGGCTTTAGATGTTAGTGCTAATCTACTTGCAGGCCAAATTCCTTCGAGTCTATCACATTGCAGTACACTTCAGTACCTTGACTTGGATAGTAATAACTTTACAGGTAATATTTTTATTTTTTACTTCCATCTATTAATTATGTTGTAGTGCAATAATCAAAATAACTTTATCAAGATATCAATATTTTTAATCACGCAGAAGGCATACCAATTGGACTTGGAAACATGTCTGCACTTGAAGAACTATATCTCGATAACAATAGGTTGACAGGTTTGTAATAGCCACATTCCCTTTACTCTACCAAATAAACTGTCAAAAAAATAATATTAAATTGAGCAAACAATTTAACAGTTCCTTTAAATATGTTATTTATTGTGGAGGTCAAGTTCCTTAGCCTATTTTTAAATTTTGATTTTTTATTTTATTTAAATAAAAGGTTATCCAATCCTGCTATTTAATTAAAAAAAATTATGGAATACTAAATTTTATTTTTGTGATACTATTAAATAATAAAATTTATTGTATTTGATGAATGTGCTAAGAAAGAGTTATTTTGTGAAATAATTACCAAGTATTAAAGTTCTATTAAATAAATATAAAATGAACCAAAAATAGAACAGATCTTAGCATTCTTTATGTCCTGAGTTAAAAGATAAATTAATACTTTTTTGTTCCGGCATGCAGGAGAACTACCTCTCGCTTCTTCAAATCTATCTACAGCTTTAAAAGAGGTTGATGTTAGCTCCAACGGATTATATGGTATCTTACCCCAAGATTTGTGCTTCAGATATCCAAATTTGGAGGTCTTAGTCCTTGAAAATAACCAATTTAATGGGCAAATCCCTTCCAGCATATCGTATTGTAGTTCTATGGACACTATTGATTTTGCTCTAAACAAGTTCACAGGTACCAAATTTAAATCTTCATCTTTAGTGATCTTTCTTTGAGAAGAACACATTAATTAATGTTTTCGTATTCAAAATGGATTAATTTCAGGTGAAGTGCCAAGTGACATTTGGAGGAACATGTCCATGCTTCGAAATTTTGTACTTGCCCAGAATAGTTTCACGGGTATCATCCCTCCTTCTATTGCAAATATGTCAAACTTATTGGTTCTGTTGTTGGCTGAAAACCACTTCTACGGGCAGATTCCTCCAGAGTTGGGACAACTTCCTCATTTGAATGCAACATATCTTAGTAGAAACGTACTGACCGGAAAAATTCCACCGGAGTTAGGACAATCTACAAGCATTGAAATGTTAAGACTCGAGTCAAACAAGCTTAGTGGGGAAATTCCTGCGTCTTTATTTAACATAACTATAACTAGTTTAAGAAATGTAAGCCTTTCAGAGAACCTGCTTGTTGGTAAACTTCCTTCCATTGAGTTCCTATGAATCTTCATGAAATAATGAAGGACATGTGTCTACAATAGCAGGCTATATATTTTGTTTTTTATTCATGCATATATAAATTTTGGTTAATACTAATTATTCATGTTTAAAGCACTCCATTAGTCTTTTAATATCAGCTGTTGTCCTTTTTTTAAACCAAAGCCGCCATGCATGGGAATTTAATATATTATAATCCCCACTCATAGATCTAGTACCCCAACAAAAAAGAAATTAATAAAAAAAAATCCCCTCGAATCCATATGGGACCCACAACTATGGTTCTCGACCTAAACAAACTTAATTTCAACCAATCTATAGTTGATAGTTGAGATCGTGTATATTTGGGCTGATATATATTATTAACCATGGGAATCTTGGTACGGAAGTTATGCATCCTTCAAGATCTAGATGCTATAACAAGATTGTGCAAAGTACATAGTTTTCTTAAGATAGTCTTGTTTTTATTAATTGTACTGTTAGAAAGGCATTGCAGGCTAATTAATGCGATGTGTATACGAGACTTGGCAAAAACAGTTTAAACATGCACGTTAGCTGACACACGTGACATCTTTTAGTGATTCAAAAAAGGTGTTGTACATGATACTTGATATCAAAATAATATTATTATAATATCTGATTGGTATGCAAAATAAAGTGATACATGTGAGCTAATTCCGATATAAACATGATAGGATAGGAAAATGCTACAATAAAATTTTTTTTTCTTTCATCCTTTTGTACATATTCAAAACGATCTAATTTAATTGGAAGTTAAATTAAATTGAGGTCATTTCAAATATTAATGTACTTATAATATATAAGAAGCTAGCTAGTGTAATAAAAAATTATTTGTGATCGAAAGATATTACGGAAGCTAGCAAAGTCAATTAGTCAACTTGCATTGTCGATATCCAAAATAACGATGAATTAGTTGGATTTGCAAGTTTCAAAGTTTGCTGACAGTGATTGAATAAGATGGTCTCTAGTAATTTTAGCCGAAGACTGTAAAATATGTAGAGGTATAATTTTTCATCATTTCTAATGCAAATTTTTTTACTATTCAACTATACTTTTTTATGTTTTCAATACTTTTTTATTATAAAACTATTTTTCAAAAACATATTTTCAAAACCGTTTTTAAAACCGTGTTGCACATAATAGTTGCAGCAATAAAGGTTTAACAATAGTGTTTTTCTTTTCGCATGATTTTTTACCAACACTAGAAGGTTTTATTGGTCATTTGAGATAGTTATACAAATTTCAAAATTATTAAGGTAAAAGAAATAACATAAGATGACCCTTTAATTCTGGGCTAAGAAATTCTAGACCAAAAAATGATACTTTCTTCGTTCCATTAGAAGAGTTCACTTTGTAATAAAAATAAAGAAATGTTTGTTTGATTATTTTTTGGTCCATAATTTTTTTTCAGTTTGTCAAATCAGTCTAAATTACTGTTACTGTTTGTCAACAAAAAAACCTTCTACTGCCAGTAAAAGGAACAAAATCGCCAAAAAAAAGTGAAGAAAATGGACCACGTATAATTGCCACGACAAAAACACGAGACTAAAAGTGCAATTTTTCCTATACTTTTTAAATCTAAATATGACTCTTATATTTGGACTCAGGAGGTAGTTTGTTTTCTAATATGTAATTCATGACCTCCACAAGCCGCCACAACATATATATAGTCTAGTAGGAGAACACTAGCAGAGCCATAAATTTTTTTTAGAGGCCCACATACATAATGACGCATTAATACAAACAAATTAAGGGAATTTTAGGGCATCACTAGTACATAAATGATTAAAGGAAGCGCCCCTTTGGAGACGTTATTGGAGGCGGGTGGATGTTGCACCCGCCTCCAATTCTCTTTTGAGGCGAGAAAAGGCTTTGCACCCGCCTCCAATATCGTGTTTATTGGAGACGGGTGCATTTTCCCAAATTTTAATCAATATTGTTTCGAAAATTCTCTTTGTTTTGAACTGTTGAAAGTTGAAAATAAATTTGAAAATAATTTATTAGGATAATTTTGAGAGTTGAAAATAATTTTGAAAAAAGGAGATAAATTTTTAGGTAATAAAAACCACAAGTTTTAGAAGAAAATATATAAATATATATTTTTGATTTTAACTTCATATACATGAGTATATGTAGTCTAGTGGTAAATTTAATATGAAAGAGTCAAGTGAGTCTGCCGATGCGAGTTCGATTCCTACCGAAACCATAAATTAAAGAATGGAAAATTAAATTTTTTATTGGGAGAATATTGGAGGCGGGTGTCCGTAACAATTTATTGGAAAGGTTATTGGAGGCGGGTGCATGTTGACCCCTCACAGGGGAGGCGGGTGCACACAGCGTGCACCCACCTCCTAATGCCCTTAGGACCCGCCTCCCCTAAGGCATTTTGGTGTAGTGCATTTTCTTTTGGTTTTGGTTTTAATTTTGGTTCAATAATAAATTTAATGTATTATAATTATTTTTCATCATTTTCAATACAACCTTTTACTATTCAATTATATTCTTACCTTTTTTATATTTCCAATATATGATCCTTTTTACAGGAGAATTACCTCTCACTTCTTCAAATATGTCCACAGCATTACACTACTTTGATGCTGATCACAATGGATTAAATGGTACAAGATTTGTGGTTCAAATATCCAAATTTGGAGTTCTTCACTCTTAACAGTAACCAATTCAGAGGGAAACTCCATTTTAGCATATCATATTGTAGCGCCATTGTCACGACTGATTTAGCTTATAATATGTTCATCACAGGTACCCGCGGGTATATCTTTCCATCGATTTTCTTTTAATTAGCAGAAAAGGAAGAAAATATTAATTTGTTGATATCTAAACGGATTTTCAGGTAACCTGCCAAGTGAAATTGGGAAGAACATGTCAATGCTTGAAAACTTAATACTTGCCGGGAATAATTTCACCGGTATCATTCCTCTGTCGATTGGAAATATGTCGAATTTACTGTCTCTCGGGTTGGATGAAAGCCAATTGTATGGGCAGATTCCTCCAGGGTTCGGACCACATCCTCATTTGGAACAAGTGATCCTTAGAGGAAACCTACTTACGGGAAACATTCTGCCGGAGTTAGGACAATCTTCAAGTATCGAAAAATTAAAACTCGACTCAAACTATAGCTTAGTGGATAAATTCCTCCGTCATTATTTAACATTGTTAGGAATAAACACCTTTCAAGATCTTGAACCACTTGTTGGAAGAAATATTCCAACAAAAATACTACAGCAAAATTGAAAAACAAAAAAGAAACAACACAACAGATTTAACATTTCGATCTCAACAGATCTACTCCACAGAACTTAGAAGAGTTTACAATGTACACCCTCAATATACAAAGTCTCTCGCCTTCTATTCTATTATCACTCTCCCTTTCTATCTCGTCCCCCTTTGGTTCTCATCGTCGAAGGCATAAGTAGGAACACACATCACTTATGGTCTCATAACAACCAACCAACAACAACTTCTTCATCTTCATCGGAAGCATAGGTAGGAACATCGATCATCTTCTATGACTTGACAACGACTTACCAATGTCAACGTCGGATACATAAGCAGGAATGTTAATCGTCTCTTATGAACTCACGACGGCATCCTATCTCTCACTTGCCCGAAGGCCTTTCCCACTACACAGTGTCGTTCCTAAAACTTATGAGACCCAAGGCAAAACAACAAAAAGAAGCCCCTATAAAAAAAAATTTATAACATAGAAAATCATTTATAATTATACTTTCGAGGTTTTCTAGATGAAAAATCATCAATAATAGTATCGGTTTCAAGGTTGTCTAAAATACAAATTTGCTCTTTTAACAACAAATTTATCAATAGCACCTTTTTGTGATTTAGCCAATTGTTCTAGTTTTTGCCTTTTTTTTCCTTTTTTCACACCCAGAAAGATGCTTTTTATGCATCATATTATGCATAGTAGCACAACACAACACCACAAGATTTACCTACCACACAAAAAAGTATTTAAATCAATTTCTAGTGAAAGCAACAATAAACCTGAATCAGAATGCTTAATGAAATGATAAGTTGCAATGCAATATGCCAATATCAGCAATCAATTGAGATGTATTTAGCTCCTCCCCTCAGTCTCCTCCTCCCTCCAGCACGGCAACACCTGTTTTAAAAAAAAACCAACATAAAAATATCACTATTTAGCATATTCTAAAACTAAAGCTCCAAACAGTAAACTTGAAGAGATTCACTTAATTAATTCAAACAACAAAATAGAAGGAAAAAGAAAGGTATGCAGACTATTCAGTGCAATTTAGACTTAGTTTACAAAAAAAAAGATGAAGACAAAAATCAATGATATAAATAATTTCAAATAGGAAATTGAATGAACCTTCGCTTGAAGCCTTGAACGGTTGAATCACTTCATTGAGTTGGAGAATTTATTTAACTTGAACAATTAAACAAAGGATTCAGGAACCAGAAATATATATATTTTATGAGTTTTTAGGGAAACCTAAATAAAAAATATTGCTGGCTGCTGCAGAGCTCTCTTCTGATTGAATGCTTTGTTCTCAATTTTGAACGGTAAAGTGAAGTGAAGGCAGCATGAAAATAGGCATATTAATAGTTAGGGTTTTACTGTTTTTTTTTTTTCCTTTCTTTCTCTAATAGGGCCTATTGTTTAGTCATTTTAATTTGGGCTTTGATTTATAAATCTACTATTCCCTTCGTCTCACTCAAAGAGTCCACTTTCAAAAAAAAATCTTGTCCCATTTAAAGAGTCCACTTTGAATTTATTTACATTATATACCCTTACTAAAATAATAATGTGTGGTTGACAATAAACCTTTATAAAGTATGGATATAAGTGGAAAATATGGTGGTAAATTACTTATTTTAGGTATTGTACCTTACAATCCATAATAAGTTGTATACATTTCAAAGTGGACTCTTTAAGTGGAACAGATGGAGTATTAAATTATAACACACTTATATATAGGACCCACGACACTTGCTCAACATGCCCCCCTCCACCAGCCCGCTCTGCCACTACACCCTGCCTAGGTGGATGTTCTCTATCTAACATACCCTAATATATTACAAACCTCACTTATTTATAATAGAAAAAGACAAACTCTAATGGGCCCAAATTAACTGGCCCAATACTAATTGTATTAGAATTTTGAGTATATACCCAGCAAACATAACTAGTTTAATTGTTCTGGACCTTTCAGAGAATATGTTAGTATTAATGAAGCAACTAAGCGCATGTCGGATGAAGGGAAGTAATTTTTATTTTATTTTTTTTGCGTGTAGTTTCTGAATGACCTACTGACCTTGGCTATTGACTATCGCAAGTAAAAGGAACAAAAATTAGTAATCCATCCCTTCTATTAGAATAGCCTTGTTTCTATTTTTTTTTTTATAATTTCAATAAATGCAACATTTCATATAAAACCAGTTTATACATGCGACTGAATTTTCAATGAGGGTTGGACACGTGCGACCCTATGTGTAGGGACAGCGGCGAATGTAGAACAAGATAGAAGAAGGGGCGACTGTAGAGGCAAAAAGTGTTATTAAATAAAATACATCATTCTAAATTATAAAAATAATCAATGACGTCGACGGTACCAAAACAAATTTTAAGGGGTGAATTTAATGCGAGAAATTATTTCGGTGTCATTATAAGATACATAATTACTAACGTAAAAATGTGTTCTACGATCACTCATCTGTTGAAAATGATGCAAAATTTCTTCATTTTTAATTAAAAAAAAATTTCTTTCTCATTATATACCATCAAACAGGAGAAGAAAAAAATAAACAAAATTGGGGGAGGGCTTTAATTTGTGATTTGAGTTTTAGGGATTAGAAGCAAAAGGAAAAGGGAGGAATTAGAATTAGAATTGAAGGAGGGATCTGATTTGTGAATTGGACTTTTCAAAATTGACCCTTTACCTCTTTTTTTTTTGCCCCCTTATGTAGAACAACGTCGTTTTACTTAAGTTGTTTTTTCCCCTCAAGTAAAACGACGTTGTTTCCCTTAAGGGGTAAAAAAATTAAAAAAAGAAAAAGAACTTCTTCTTCTTCCTCACAGCAGCGGCCACCTTTGCCCTAACAATTAGCAGCGGCGGCGGCGGGGCGAATTTAAGTGGGAGTATTAATTCTCCCCTAAGCTCCTGGTGGAAGGCAGGGTGTCGGCACAGTCTCGTGGGCGCCGTTGTGTAGGGACGTGCGTGTCCAACAATATATTTAGTTTTTTTTTTAATTTTATTTAATTGTTTTTAAAGTATTGATACTATCGTAACTTGAGAATGATAAATCAATTGTCATTTATTTTATTTTTTATTTATATATTTTTTCCAGCTACTACTTCAAAAGTAGCAATAGTTTTTTTTTGTTTTTTATTTATTGTTATTTTCTTCTTGATTAGCCACTTTTTCCTCTAAATTTTAAACATACTAATTTTCTTGGAGTTATCCTTTAAGAACAGCATTTGTATTGTTCCAAAGTATCACCGCTCCTTTTCATGAGTACCTGTTTTTTTTTTTTATATAAAAAATTAAATAGAATTGGATACCTGTTTTATTAATTGCGAAGAATAAAATAAAAATAAAATGAAAAATAAACAAGATTGAACCTCGAGGGTCACATTTTTTATCCACGTTTGTTAAATTTATGATAGTCTATTTTGTGTTGCTGTTTTGTTTATTTGTTTATGTTTTTTTTTTGTTTTTTTTTTTTTTTTGTCTTTGCTTTTTTCTTCCTTAAAATGTACTCTGCAAGAGTATGACTAGGGGTGTCAAACGGGCACGTTGGGCGGGTATTGGGCGGATATTAAATGGGTGTTAAGTTAATGGGTAATGGGTATCCATTATCCACTCAATTAATGGTTTTAACTCAAATGGGTAATGGGTAGGTATGGGTACCCATTATACAAAAATGTAAGGCTTATTTAATAGTTTACTAATAATAAAAAATTTTACATTTTTTTTAATTTCATTTTAATTTTTTTTAAAGTGAATTTTAATTCTTTGAATATATTCTAAAATTTGAAATATTAAATTTTATATACTTTTATATTTAATTGTATGTAATTTTTTTGTCGAAACACAATTTTTAATTTTTTTGTATTTATATAAACCCGTGCATGCCTTGACACCGAAACTGGGCCCAAGGCCCAAAACTGAGCCCAGGCCAAAACTGGGCCCGAGGCCCAAAACTGATCCCGATGCCCAAAACTGGGCCCGGGCTGAAACGGGGCCCACCCCGAAATCGGTCAAAAATTGGGCCCGAACTGGGCCAGCCCGGCCCAAACCCGGCCCTAAACCCAAACGAATTTTGAATTAGTATTATAAGTAAGTAATTTAAAAATATTATAAAAAAATAAATGGAAAAAAAACGTAAAGTAATTGTAGGACACGAAAATTAAAGAAAAAAATAAGTTTGAAGAAAAAAATAAAATGGACACACTAAAGTATGTAAGTTGTTGGTTTTTTTTTTTTTTTAATATTTTTAAGGGTAATTGTGGATTGGTATTTTTGATACCCATGATGGGCGGGTTTTAGGGTACCTAATGGGCTACCCTAAATCCGCCTATTACATATTTAGCCCAAGCCCACCCAGCCCATTATTTTTTAAAGTGGGTTTTATTGGATTAATACCCAATGGGTTTGGGCGGTTTTTGGGTTAGTGGGTTTTTTTGCCAACCCTAAGTATGACCAATCCTCATTTTTATTTTATTTTTACTTAAAAGTTTTTGAAATACTTAGGTGATATCTTTAAGCATATTACTAATACACAAGCTTTTTCTATTATTTCAGTTTAAAAGTAAAAAAGAATATCTGTACTGTTCACCTAAATATAAGTTCAAGTTGGAAGACTAGTATTTGCTACAAGTAAATATCCACCATGAAAGAGATTGAGCACCACAGTCGCATTTTAGGTGCCATTGGTCATATGTTTAGAGAAGCTAATGCAATTACAGATGCTTTAGCGAAACTTGCTAGTGTCTCAAGGATGACGGATTTTTTCTTTCGAACATCTATGCCTCTGGAGATTTGGATTCTTGTGTCTTTGGATGCGAAGAATTTTGTTTATGTTAGAGTTTGATATTATTATTTAGAGCTATTTTATTTTGCATATGCATCTCCACATTATGTGTAAACTGACATGAGACTCATTACGCTCCTCTGAATGCAATTTTTTATTTTTATTTTTTATGATTTAAATAAAGGATTCTCATGTCTCAACCACCTAGTTGGGTGTTAAAAGAAATAAAAAGACTATTTATATGAGACATAAGGAGCATATTTTAGGCATAAGACCCGAAAGGGTTAAATTTTGAAAGAAAATAGAGTACCAAAAAATGATATGAGAGCAAATAGAAGCAACTAAAAGTGAAAATTCTCCTTTCTGAAATTCTAGTTTTGTTTTATACATACCCCAAACTTGGGGATCATTTTGTAATTTCTCTCTAACAAAACGAAAGCACTGTTCATTTATAATAGTAAAAATTACAGTAGCTAACTAACATTATTGCATGATTTTGGTGGTGGACCCGAGGTGATTTTAGTCAAAAAGCTAATATACGGTTAAAAAAAAAAAAAAAAACGTAACTCAAACACAAAAAAATTATGAATAAACAATAAAGTAGTCCTCTGTCCTCTAAAATGTCCCTAGAGCAAAATAGAAAACAGAAAAAAGCAAAACTTTAAAATTGTCATGTTTACTCTTAATTAATGTTATACTATTTCTCTCTTTTAATTAATTAATACAATAATTTGTGTCTTTGATTAACTAAAATTTTATTTCACTTAATTTATTATTATGAGGGTATAATTAGAATTTTATTTTTATTTTTACCTTTTGAATTGAAAGCTGAAAAATACAATATTTAAAGAATAAAAATTAATTAGAGTTTTTACAGGTAACATTATTTTAACTTTCATATTTGATCCATACACACTCATTCTTCACGGTATGGATAAATTACATACGCTCCTCTCAATTAAATTTTCTTCTTAGTAATTTAGGCTCTGTTTGAACAAGTACGTCAAAAATATTTTTATAAAAATTCTTTCGAACAATATTTTATCTAATATGTTTTTGAAGTTTTTTTAATGAAATATGTGTTTGGACAAGTATTTTATAAAAACGTTTTTTGAGTTAAAAATAATTTAAAAGATGTTTAGACAAGTATTTGAAAAAAATATTTTTAAATTATGTTTTATGCAAAAAATTATATAAAATTATGTTTATTATTTATAAACCATTTTATTTTTCTTTTTGGGTGGGCAGGGGTTGGGGTCCGGGGTCGAGGTCGGGGTCGGGGTCAAGGTACGGGTAGGGGTCGGGTCGGGGTTGAGGTCAGGGTCGGGTCCTAGTCCGGGGTCAGGGTCGAGCTCGGGATAGGGGTCGGGTTCGAGTCTTGGTCCGAGGTCAGGGTTGAGCTCGGGATAGGGGTCGGGTTTGGGTTCGGGGTCAGTCGGGGTCGAGCCAGGGTTAAGTTCGAGGTCAGGGTTGGGTTCGGGTCCGGTGTTAAGTTCGGGTTCGGTTGCGAGGGCGGGTCCGTTGGGGTCAGGGTCGGGGGCGAGGTCGGGGTCAAGGTCCGATCTGGGGCAAGGCTGATATTGAGATCGGAACGTGGGTGAGGCCGAGGTTGGGACCTAGTCGTGGTGGGGCCGTTGTCTGGTTGGGGCTGAAGTCGAGGTCGAAACGGGGGTGGGACCGGGGTCGAGGCGATGTCGGGGTGGGTCCGAGGTTAGGGGCGGAATTGGGGAAGGACAGGCCGACCAGCGAGTTTAACTTAAAATGATTTAAAATTTTTTAAAGTATTTTTTAAAACATGTTGAAAGTGTACTTCAAAAAGTGTACTTTAAATACATTTTACTTCAAATTATTTTTTAAAAATATTTTGCAATTTCTTGTCCAAACACAATTTTTAAGTTTTTTATATTCTTAAAACATTAAAAGTATTTTTGAACTATTTGTCCCAACAGGACCTTAATAAATTTATTAAACGAACCCTATAGTTAGAGCTTAGAATTGTTTCTTTACCTTCGATCATGGGTGAATTATTATTTTTCCTTTGAAGAGGTTATACTTTTTTCAAAAGACGATAAATATTGAACCCCCTTGTAATCAATGTTGTTTGACCCGGCCCGGACGCCGACCCGGCAAGGCCAGAGGGTCGCGTGACCCGGGGGTCGACCCCGGTCAACCCGAGGGTCGACCCGTGACGTCATAAATGTATTTTAAATAATATATATTAATAATTCACATAAATATATATATATTATATTTTTCATATTTCAACATTTAAAAACATATTTTTAAGTTAATTACATATATTTGTCATATTTAACAACTAACTTAAATATCAAAGTTATATCAAAATTTATAACAAAAAATAAATATAAAAGATTTCAACAAATTTGTTTAAAAAAATATAAAGTAGCCAAGGGCAGCAAAACAAACAAGTGAAAGCACTGAAAGGGCAGCACACTGGCAAAGCAAACGGGAAGCATTATATGGGATGGAGTGAAAATTTTGTCAAACAATTTTATCCCACAAAGGAAGAAAGCCCATGATTCATATTAAAATATAAGTTAAAATACTATTTTGCACAAAAATAATCAAACAAGTCATTGTGGTCTAGTGGTAAGTCTTCTTATTGTTTACATTGAAGACCAAGGTTCAATCCCCACTAAAAACAAAAATTTTTAAAAAGTCTTTTAAAAAAAAAAAAAACTTTGTGGGCGACCCGGTTCCCGGTTCACGGTTCACCCCGGGTATGACCGGGTCACCCCACTTCCGGGTCGCCCCTGTTGTTTGGCCCGGCAAGGCCTGCGGGTCGCCCGGGTCGACCCGCCGGGCCGGGTCGGGCCAAACAACACTGCTTGTAATCGATACTTTTTGTGCACTACTTAATAAAAAGAAACATGCAATATATTAGCAATTAAATTCGAGAAATTAAAGACTATAAAATATATGCGCTACATAATATTTCATGACATGCTTTTATGGTTAATTTCGATACATTTTCTTAAAAACTTAACATAAAAAGGCTCAAGTGTGTTTGTGTCTATTGATATGTAAATGATTATACTATAAATACATCACTTTCATGCAATTTTACTAGTATAAAATTAGGGATTAAAACACTATCTAAAAGAACTAGATCTTTGCCCATGCCTCATGTATAGGTCTGTAGCTCCATACTTCCAAGAATGCTTTGAGAACTTGCTTCACGAGCTAGAGCGTATGCAATTCAATTAACCCATTCGCCGTACAGAAAGAAGGAAGGTACATAATAACCTAAACCCCCTATGGAATCAACTTGGAGTTGTTACTGCTTCCCAGTAACCAACTTTATGGCTAAATTCCTTTTAGTCTTTAACATTGTAGCGCACTCGCTCTCATTAACTTGAATTCTATTAACATTACATTGTAACCGGAATAGTTTCGTGGTATATCATACTCCCTTCCATGGGAAATATGTAAAAGATATTGGATCTTGCATGAGATGTAAATTCAATCTACGGGCAGATTCCTCCAGAGTTTGGACAACTTCCTTGTTTGGAACAAGTATGTCTTAGTGGAAACCTGCTAACCGGAAAAATCCAGCCGAAGGTCGGACAGTCTACAACTATGGAAATACTAAGACTCGAGTTAAACAAATTTAGTGAAAAAA
Source organism: Leptodermis oblonga (assembly GCA_016801395.1). Classification (NCBI taxonomy): domain Eukaryota; kingdom Viridiplantae; phylum Streptophyta; class Magnoliopsida; order Gentianales; family Rubiaceae; genus Leptodermis; species Leptodermis oblonga. The sequence goes on along the minus strand of CM028758.1, from coordinate 9,323,570 downwards.
TTCCTCATGGCAATGGCATGAAGAAATGGTGTGTGCATTTAGTTTTTTTTAATAAATTTTGGTTAATATTAATTATTTATGTTTAAATTACTCGTTGATCCTTTAATTTTAGCTGTTGTCTTCTTTTAATCTCTAAATTTAAAATATAAAAAAAACATTTTCATTCAACTGTAAAAATAGTTCCTAAATGGTCCATCACAAAACTAATTAGAGAGGTTTCAACTTAAATCGAAGAGAAAAAATAGAAAAAGGAAAAAATTGCAGAAGTAATGGATTTCGAATGAAGTATTTCAAATAAATAACAAACTAACAAAATCTAAATTTCCATTAAACTCAAACAAAAATTAATTTACTAATTCACAATTTTAAACTTACAATTAATAAATCTAAACAATAAAGTTTAGAATAATAAACTATCATAAAAAATGGACGGCCAAAAGAACAAATAGAAGAAAATTTATTAAAGTTGTAGAAATATATATCCTAGACATAAACTAAATGCAAGAAGATGAAAAAGAAAAAAGAAAAAAAAAAAAAGCCTTCAAGGCAGTTCACTTTAAGCTCTTTAATTTAATTCCACACTAGGAGTCCAATTGACTGACCTGAAATATTTTAGCACAAATTACACTTCATTAAATTTTTTGTTTGTAAGAAATTCATTAATTAATTAACTTATTATTTGAGGAACATGAGAGTAAAATCAATGAGACAAGTTGAATATCTTATTTTATTAGCCTAAAATCAACCGTGTGTATTGTGCTTATGAAATACGTACGTATAGAGATTAGAAAAACAAGAAAAATGAGACGATGAATTACGTATTGTCATTTTTTGATTTGTATTAAAGATAGATAATAATAATAATGCGTAAAAAGTTATACAACCGATTTATACGTGCGGTGGATTTTAGGGCACGTCTTTCTAAACCTTAGTTTTTCTTTCATCTTTAAAATGATATTTGGAAAAAGTATTACTGATATTCGTAAAAACTATAACGACTACGGTTTTTTACAATGACTAATATTCACAAGTATCAGTTTTTATTTTGAAAAGAAAATTTTATTTTCTTCTTAACTGCTACTCGTGAAGAGTAGTGGTACACTAGTGCTACTCACTTATATTCTTCCAAAGAACCACTTATACTCTACTGAACTAGCATTTTTAGTTTTTTTTTTTTTTTCTTTTCCTTTCTCAATTCATTTTCTTCTTAAGTGCTACTCCTAAAGATTTACACATCTACTATTCTAAAGTAATATACGAGTAGCATTTTCAAATTTTCTTTTTCCATCCTTAAAGTAACACTATAACAAGTATTAACTATCAATATTATTTAGTTCAAATACAAGTTTACAAAAATTGTATTTACAGTTCACGTGAACAGTATCGCATATATGAATTGGTTTCAAATCATGTTAGTTAGAATAACATAATATAATATTAATGAGTACGTTATAACATCAAAATATAAAAAGTCAACTAGTGGGGTCGACATTATAATTAATAAGAAATAAATCATTTGTCAAATATGCAAATCATTGTGGTTGGGTAGAATTCCAAACACATGTGCTTATGAATAATGGAATATGATCATTTGAAAAAATTGTAGATTAGAAGACTAAAATCAGTCGTGCCATCCGGTTCGAAGACACAAGAGTCAACAATTAACACATATTTATGGGAGTTCATTAAGTTATTAAGCTGTATTCTTTTAGAGTTTTTATTTATTTACTCCATTCGTTTCATTAAAGGGTTCAATTTAAAAAATATTTTTTATTTCAATAAAATAGTTAACTTTCAATTTTTCATATTCTCTACTAGTATAATAATGTGTGATTCATAGTAAGTTCACATTTGAAAAGTTAGAATATTAATGGAATAAGTGGTGGCTAATTAGCTAATTTAAGTATTATAGTTTAAAATTCATAATAAATTTACATGCTTAAAAGTGGACCATTCTAATGAAGTGGAGAAAATATTATTTTCCTTTGAAAGATAACAATAATTAATGTAAGATTTTATATCGTTTTAGCTACAATGACAGAAGGTTAATGAGTTTTATGTCAGCAGAATCAATAAAAAAACGAAAATAGCTCATCCATTTTATTTATTTTCTTGAGTGAGTTCTATGTTTACGTAAAAACTTATGTTTGACGGGTCGCGCATTATGATGCTTGTTTTTCTTTTTCTTTCCCCTTCAAAATATTATATTTAGTCACAAAAATATCAATTATATATTACGAAGAATTGTATATTGATTATAGATTTTGATGTATCCAACATTTGATTTATCAAGTTTACATCCTAATGTGTTTCATGTTTTTAAGCAGTGACGAAACTTGACTCATTAAATTGGAGGGATCAATTTTGTAAGGGTCAAATACTTACATAAAATTTTTTTGGACTAAAATATAAAAATTACTAAAAAATTTTTTTCTTTTGGGGGCCAGAATTACCCTGGTCCCCACAATCTTCTGCCACTGTTTCTAAGGAAAAATACAAAAACAAGTATGACACACACACATATATATAGCCTTTGATGCCATGTTTATTGCTTTTAACCTCTTATTATCAAATTTAGTTACATGTGTATTGTCTTTTTCATATATATATATATTACATTTTCCTATAGTGAAAGACGCGTGTGTCTGTCTAATTCTCTTTGTCCCAATTTCTATAATGTTTTAGTTTGTGGTACATATATAGATTAAGAGAATTTATAAAATTACTTTGTAACTTTATTCACTTTATGTGATTATATCTCAACACATCATGAATTGTGTAATTATTTTAATCTTATTAATGATAAAACTAACATATTATATCTTGAATATGGAGCGTTACAAACTTATTTAATGATAAAGTTAAAATGTTACACAAATTTCTAAGTAAATCAGAATTTCAATGAGTTTGAATGTTTTAAAATTTTACAATAAAAATGAATGATAAAAGTAATAAATAAGAGTAAACATGAAACAAAATCCTCTATACTTTCTTGAATTCTCATCATATAAATTGAGAAAAATTTTAGAGGTTAAAACATCATATACAAATAGGGTTGAATGTACATCTGACTATCTGAGAGTACTCTCTTCTAAAATCAACCGTGTGTATTGTGCTTATGAGATACGTATAGGGATAAAAATAAAAATAAAAATAAAAATAATTCAAAGAAAAACTTACGCCATCAAATACACTTTGTGTAGGGTTCATACAAATATGGGACCAAGTCAAGTCAAGTTCCATTCTTAGTATTTGACGACTTTAATTAATAACAAGGAATCTAATAATTCATGAAATACTAACCACAAATTAAGGAGGAAAACTTAGCCAAAAAAAGACACTAATTAAGGTGGAAAATTTTCACATAGTTAGCTAGGTTTGAAGAATGTCATTTACTATTTATTGTTATGTTGTTCTACATAAAGACGCGCGCGCGTTGTCTTGTACCATATAGAAAACTGATAGGTGTCATTTAGCTGCTAAATTTTAGAGCATAATCGTGGCAAATCTCACGGGTATGTGCAAGTTTTGTAAGATAAATGCAGGTTTTAGGAAGCAGAATAATTAGAGACAATAGATGCAAAAGAGGAAGAAAAGAGCAGCCCAACCCAAAGAAGCAATGAAGGAAAGCATTATGAATGTCATGCATAAGGAACAAGTGGGCCAAAGAAGAGAAAGCCCAATGAAGAGAAAAAAGAAGGCCAGCCCACAAAGAGAAATTGGAAGCTTTAATTCTCAGCATGGGTGCTGCGCATGGGCTGTTGCCTAATTTATTTATTCTTCTTTATTTTGGAAATTAATTTTAGTAGTATCCTACATGGACAAGAGTTTTAGTAGTTTATTATTTCTAAATAAGTTTCTACTCTCCATTCTACACCTATTTATAGGGATAGAAGGGAGAGTAGAAAAGTACGTTCGTAGGAAGTAGAATATTATTCCATATTTTCGCAGCCAGTACAAAGGAAAATAGCTGTAGGTTTCGTTTCTTGCGTTTGGAGAATTTCTGTCGGCAGAGGTCCCGTTTGCCCAAACGGGAGGTCGCATACTCTGAGACTATTTTTCAGATCGCAAATCAAGTATTTCTTTCTTATTTATTTTATTCTTTTCAACTATTTTCAGTATGATTCATATAAAAATTATGTTCGTAGTTAGTTTAATTATGAGTAGCTAAATTATACATTCCGGCATAATGTAATAGCAATTAATCCGGGCATGTTATGAAACCGAATTGTGCTTAAATTAAATTGCATGTGTTCCTTCTTATTCTCTGCTCATAACTTTGATTACTGATATTTAATTAAGACTTGTCACCTTAGTTGAATTAGGTAGAGCCAATTAATTCCCAGTTAAATAACATAATATTTATTGGGCAAGATTAATTAGTGGCAAAGTTACCTTCAGGTAATAGAGAATAAGGGGTTAGTAATTCTTAGATGTTAATTCAATAAGAATAACTAAAATCGGGTTTCCCTAGATCTTAAGGCTGTTAACTTGGTTAATAGGTGTCGATGCCTTACGGCCTGTTCCTTGTTAATTAGAGTAGCAATTATGTCTGTGCGGATTCACGGTAATTGTCGATAAAGTAAGGGGAGATTGGGTTATGTCTGATGCGGATTCACGGTAACCTATAACTGATTGATGACATGCTATTTAATATATTATTGAGTTGATGATTAACATGCACGTGATTATTGTGATTTACATATTGCTGAAATACTTTATTTCATTGATTAAATTCTTTTTCTTAATTTAAGTTTGTTATTTATTTTTCATTAACCTTTTGAAAAGGCTCTCTGAGCAAACTAAGGTGGTTGCAAACCAAAATAGTTTGGAGTTAATAGGTTTTGTGATTTTAAGCAGTCCGTTCCCTGTGGGATCGACCATGTCATCATTGTGCTACTTATAGCTATTGTTTGCAGGTTTATACAGTACTTTTACTGTATTTGATAGGGCTAACGATGGTTCTACCAAAAACCCTCCCATGGGAAAGATTAGTATACTCTTACTCTTGTTTTTGCCTGTGCAATACTGCCTTATGAGTGTTTGTGGAGCTCTGCCATTGATGAGCAGCTCCTCCACAGCTGAGTCTGCTCTGTTAGCCATCAAATCTCAAATAACATTTGATCCTTCCAACATCTTAGCCACCAATTGGACCAAAGGCTCCTCTTTTTGCAATTGGTTTGACATCACTTGCAACCACAAGCGCCGAAGGGTCGCAGCCGTGAACCTTACCGGTGGAGGATTGAATGGCACAATAGCAAAAGAAGTTGGTAATCTCTCTTTCCTAGTTTCTCTGGACATCAGCAATAACAATTTCCATGACTCCATTCCATATCAGATTGGCCATTTAAAACGATTGCGAACTTTATATATGCCATTCAATGAGTTCAGTGGGCATATTCCTGAGAGCTTTGGAAATCTGACCAGAATTGAAGAATTATTGTTGCATAACAACAGTCTCAGTGGAACTATCCCTCATGCCATTTTCAGCATTTCTTCCTTTCGGGTTATTGATTTCTTGGGCAATAAACTTCATGGGAATCTACCTGTGAATCTTTGCACCAATCTTCCCAAATTGGAAAGCTGTAATGTCACAATTAATGAAATAGGGGGGCCAATTCCAGATACTCTTTCTCAATGCTCAAAAATCAAGTTTCTTGGTTTTTCATACAATGAATTTACAAATTCCATACGTGAAAATATTGGCAACCTGTCCAATCTAGAGGAGTTGTATCTTCGTTCCAACAATTTGACCGGTAAGTAAGACTTTTCTTTCTCTTTGAATCACTTTAACATGCTCATCTTTCATCATATATAATTCATATGTAACCAATTTTTATTTTATGTTTTTTGGTCTAAGTTTGGTCTTCTTTATTTTCAGGCAACCTACCTTCGACGTTGTTTAATATATCTTCCATGAAAATTTGAAGTGCTAGATATAATTCGGTATTCAGGCACGAATCTTGAATAGTTGTTTCTTTCTTACAATTTCATAACTAGAAAAATACCTTCTACTTTGTCATATTGTCAATCTCTAAAAGAGATTTATCTGTCTAACAACAATTTGGAAGGAAGAATTCCAATTGGAATTTGGAATATGTCGTCGCTTCAGGTTTTAAGTATGTACTACAACAACTTGAAAGGTGCAATTCAACTTCATCGTCTTTATTCCCTCTTAGCTAGCCTCATTTTAAAGGTTGGTGTAAAGTTGTACATATAAATACTCCGTTTTCTGGTTTTGGCAGAGAAGTTAGATATGAGTTCAGGCAATTCATCTTCCTTACAAGTTATTTCTTTGGGATGGAATGGATTATATGGCAGTTTGCCAGAAGATTTGGGCTTCAGATATCCAAATATAGGGATGTTAGAGGTTAGCGTTAACCACCTTTCTGGGGATATCCCTTTTAGTCTTTCACGTTGTCGTGCACTCTACCACATTGAGTTCGGTACCAATAATTTTACTGGTAAATATCTTTATTTTGACTTCCAACCCTAAATCATTGTATATTGTAAAAAAATAAATTAATTAATTTTTTCAGGATATTAACAATTTATTATTATTATTATTATGCATGTTGGAGGCTTACCTGTTGAGATTGGAAACATGTCTGCACTCCAATTTATATTTCTCCAGCACAATAGGCTAACAAGTATGTAGCAATCTTGTTTCATCTACCTCTCACTGCTTCAAGTTTATTGATTGGGGAAGAAATGAATTCTTTAGAAGCTTGCCTAAATATCTATGCTTCAAATTAAACCTGAATATATTTGACCTTGGTTTTAACTAACTTACTTGCAGGCAAAATTCCTTCTAGTATTTCAAATTGCAGTTCACTGTGAAATAATTGCAGTTCACATGAGTGGCAACATAATTAGACGTATATACATTTATTTTAACTGTGAAATAATTGAAACAATTTTATATATCAAATTGTAATCCTAACATTTTAAATCATGCATATATGCGGGAAGCTTACCAGTTGGTTTCGAAAACATTTCTGGGATTACAACTATACTTTAAAGTATAACAATATTTCTGGTGAAATTCCTCTGTCATTATTTAACAGCTCTAGTTTAAATGATTTACGGTTGTCAAATAACCAAATTGAGCGAATTGAGCGAATTGAGCGATTGAGCGAATCTGTAGTCGGATTGAATACACCTGCAGCCGCCCGACGGGTGTTTGGCGGTAGGCGGCATCAAAGAAAACGCGGGTGCCCGGCGGCGTAGGACTTCTCTCACCGGCATGAACAGCTGCCACGGACTGCATCACACCAAATGGATTCTAGCTTGGTTCTCCACATAAGCGCTTGTTCCGTTGGAACAAAATAAGATCGAGGGAAACTACCGTGTAATTAAAAAAAAAAAAAAAAAAAGAAGTTAAGAATTAGTTGGTACAAATGTTAAAGCTTTGCAAATAAATAAATGGTAACAAAATTATATTAATTAAGAAATAGATATGTTATTGGTAGAGCGAATATTACAATGTAGAACAATATTCATCAATATCCCATTATTATATCAATTAATTTTCTTGCATTAGTCAGATTAAGCTAATAATGGGTAATTTTGAAATAAATTGTGAATTATTGTTCTATATGTTAATATTATATTTGGCAATAGCGTCTCCCATTTATTAAAAATATTTGTTAAACTAGTAGGGTCATCATTATTAATAAGAAATTAATCATTTAACCATGGAAAGATGAAGAAATTAAAATTTACAGAATAGACTCCAGCAAACTTAATGAGAAAATGATTACATTCTCTTCCAATAGTAAGCTAAGCTAATAACTATATCCGTCACAAACCAAAACTTATAAAAATTACTTGAAGGGTTAAAGATGATTTTATTTTCTTTTCATTTTGTTAAGGTAAAGGATTTCTCAGGGAAATTATTCAATAACCATTGTGACATCGAAGTACAAAGAAATACGTAGCAAATACAACAGTTAAAAAAATATTTGGTCTCATAAATACATAATAATGAAATTTAAAGAACTTCATTAATTGTATCTAATATATCATATTATTAATCTAATAATAATTTATCAAATTATTAATCTATAGCTATTAAATTTATGGAAATTTCCCTTTAAATCTATACATATACATATAAATTTTGTAGAAATATGAAAAATATTACTCCATCTGTCCCATTAGAAGGATTCAGTTTGAAAAGTAATTTTTGTTCTAATAGAAGGATCCACTTTCAATTTTTTACTCTCTATACCCTTATTAATATGATAATGTGTGGTTCATAATTAGTTCACACTTAAAATATAAAGATATTAATGGAATAAGTGGTGGCAAATTAACTAATTTATATATTGTACGTTGAAATCCATTATAAGTTGTACATACTTGAAAGTGAATCCTTCTAACAGAACGGAGGGAGTGTTGGGTTGGACAAATTAAACTTGTCAAATCTGTCACTAGCTAATACCCGTCCAAGGCTCAAAGAAAATCTTCATGTACCACTAGTAGAGATGGTCCAGATTTAATTGGATTTTTCTCTTGACTTGTACGCCTTGTGAGACCTACTATATATATTTGTGAACCCCTTTGATTGAATTTTCTCCCTATGTGATCCTAATCATAAAAAATAATTAAAAAACAAAAAAGGAAAAGAAAAAGAGACTAAAATCTATCGAGCCATACCAGTTGAATGGGATACGATGATTTGAAAAACTTGCAGCTTAGGAGACTAAAATCTGTTGAAGACTCAAGTTTAAAAATATCAGCCTATTTCAATAATAAAAAAAGAAAAAAGAAAAAGAGACACGCATTTGTGTCCAAGTCTTGTGTAAAACTATACATCCATTTAACAAGAACTCCTTCATATATAAATATTGGTACTGTTCTTTTTATCAATTCAATGGGGGAAAAGTATAGCACAATATTGGTACTGTTCTTTTTATCAATTCAATACTGCCTCATGAGTGCTAGTGGAGCTCTAAGCAGCTCCTCCACATATGAGGCTCTTCTTTTAGCCGTAAAGTCTGAAATTAAAGGTCGCGGCCTTGAACCTTTCCGGAGAATGATTGAAAGGCACGATAGTCAAAGAAATTGGGAATCTCTGCTTCCTTGTTTCTCTTGACATCAGCAGTAACTATTTTCATGGTTACATCCCAGATCAGATTGGTCAAACTTTATGCATGCAGGTCAATGAGTTCAGTGGGCATATTCCTAAGAGTTTTGGATTTCTGACAAGAATCCAAGAATTATTCCTCCTGCCATTTTCAACATTTCTTCCTGTCGGGTTATTGACGTCTCATCCAACTTCCTTGATGGGAGTCTCCCTGAGGATCTTTGCACTACTAGAAAGTTTCGATGTCCTAGATAATAAATTAGGGGAGCCAATTCCAGCTACTCTTTCCATTGCTCAGAAAATCTTGAATTGCAAGCAATGAATTTACAAATCCAATACCTGCAAATATTGGGAACATGTCCAAACTAGAGGACTTGGGCATTGGTTACAACAATTTCAATGGTACGCAAGACTTATCTTTTTCTTTGAATTACTTTTTCAGTTATCACCATTTCTCCACATATTTCCAAGAGAACCTTGAGGTTAATATTATTTATGTAAAGTTTTCATACGCTTTTTTTGTTTTCCCCAAATAATTTTCTTATAATTTTGAACACATAACTAATTACTAATTTCTAACGATTGAATACACCCTACATTAAGCCTCGTTGAATTTTTGGAACTTTCGTAGTTTGTCAACTATATTTCAAAAATATGCTTCTTCTTCATTAATTCTTTAAAAAATTTGCTGTATAAAACTTTACTTCCATCAGAAAAAATAGAGCTAATTAAGGCAAAAACTTGTGTCTTATCTGCTAGACATACGGTTAGATGGCGCACTTGTTTTTCTTCAAAAATCACATGCAGTGAAAAATAATATCAATTGCAAGGGTTGAAATATCGTGTATCTCTGATATATAGCTTCTAATCCAAAATGAATCAATTTAAAAGAAAGTATCATTTGTAAATAAAAAGTATAACATGCATATATGTAGTGAAGAAAACAAATGTATCGATTTTAGGGTTTAAGATTTCATGTATTGCTTATAGTCGATTTTAGGGTTTAATGAGTATGTGAAATTACTTGGTCATTATATATCATTTTTTATGGTCGATAATGTCTAATTTATTTATTTTCTTGTTCTTCATGGTATATGGTATAGGATTATGGCAGTCAAAGGTGTACGAACCATCACAAACATTCAATATTGGATCTTGAATGGAACACCCCCACCCCCACGCACATGATCGCCATCCTCCACCCATTTCTACATTCCACTCAAATCCATATATAGAACACCCCTCATCCCCCTCCATCAATTTTTTTAGTATTTTTCACGGAACCACATTACGATTGGATTAAGAATGCATTTGATGATCACAATTTAAGGTGAGGCTCACAGAACCTACTTTGCCACCGCTTTTCTCTGCTTCATCGAAATCTTTCGGAATCTATGATTTTGTCCAATAAAATTGCCTCAGAACGGAAACAACATTGTTTGATGGGTCATTGTAAAACATGATGAAGGAATTAAGGGTAATGGTTCAAGAAAATGAGGAAAGAAGATGGGTGAATCATATATTTTATTGAAGCTCTAAGGATATTTTTGTCTTAAATCTTAGTCAAATATTTAATTTGTGCTTCTTAAAAATTGATAGTTTGTTTTGTTCTTTTGACAAATCTCGAGACTCTTTTTTTTTTTTGTATTTTGCCTTGAATTATGGACGGGGATTGAATGTTGGTGATGTTGGCATGTTGTAGGTAGACGTGGGTGGAGGGAGATGGGTAAAGACACAGAGACAAACTGATAGAAACGAAATCCCATAAAATAAGCAAGAATCATTAAATTAATGGAATTGTTTTTCACGTTGGCATTTGAAGGATGACAAAATATGATTTACATTTATGTTATTTTGGCAAATATTATCGTGTAAGATGTTATTTTGAGGAAAAAAAATACTCCATGTAAACATATAAAGAAGATTACTAATTAATTATTCCTACCTAACACGAATCAAAGGACATTAAATTCCTATATTATAACTAAAATCGCAAGATAACATTTATTGGAACAAAGCGAAAAAGATCGAAAAAATGAGCTAGGTACAACATCAACACTTATCTTCAATCCATCCTTGTGCTGAGTCTAACTCTGGGAACACCATGCTTGCTGGCCAAAGAAATGTATGGTCGTATCCAAAATAACGCCAACCCCGGCAAAGTTATCAAAGTCCATTGCACATCAAAGGATGAAGATATGGGCACTTACTACCTCCATTACGAGAACGACTATGTTTTTGTCATGAATATAAAACATTTCCGTTTCAAGACTGTGTATTCGTGTGCTTTGCAGTTTGATGGGGACACGACATCAACATGGCATTCTTTTCATGCTTATAATAGTGGGAGAGATATTAATCATTGCTTTGATGAGTGTAAATGGAAGATTGTCCCAGGAAACTTGTTGACGGGTTTTAATGAGAAGACACAACAATGGGAGCCCTTCAACTACACTAGCTAGTTATGAACCCTAGCTGTTTTGCAATCAGGTTGATGCTTTGGTTATCCTATATAAATTATTGTGGTAATCATATGATTATGCAACAACTAATGATAACGGATCTCAAGTTTAATTTTTATATCCTAGGCTGCACATTTGTTTTTTTTATGATTCAGAGTTTGTTTATGGTGGATGGAATTAAAGCAAGGCACAGTCTGTTATGTAAACCAAGACGTGGCATTCGGTTTGTAGAAATTGTTGGAAATAAATAATTTAAACCAAACTTGTATTAATTATTATTTGAGTGATTATTTGAGTGAACGGCCAAAAACATCACTATATTTTGTCATAGTTCACACTTATGTCATCATACTTTTTTTTAATCTAAAACATCACTATACTTTCAAAAAATGCATAATTTATGTCACTCACACGAATGTCTCTGTTAACTCAAACGGAGGTAGAAACATGTGCAACTCACATGACATTTTTTAGGATAATTTGGTTTTTTTGTACCAAATAGTATATCTTCTTCATCCTTTCAATCTGTTCAACCCCACCTTCAAACCCGAAACCAATTTCTCCAATGTCAACCATCACCACTGCTACCCTACTTTCGAAAACCCACCACCCGGCCTCTTCACTTATCCTTCAATTCCACTCATCCCCCTTTAATACCCACCACCTCTACTCTCTCCACCATTAAAATAAAATAAAATAAAATGATCACCGAGTACGTCGGGGTTTTAAAACCACTGGAAGACCTCTCCACTGAGGAAAATATTTGACATGCTTTATTCCCAAAATCGTGTAGTCCCAGCACATCACTCTTAAACCAGTAAATAATAATACATCTCTCCCTTCAAATTTGATGATATTTTTGGATGGGATTACACGTTTTACCTAATATGCTTATCTTTTGAATTAATTCACAGAAGCAAAAGAGATTTGGCAAGAGAACTCAATTTAAGGCCTGGTAAGTTGAAGTTTGATTCCAGAATGGAAGAGCCAGGTAATTATTTAACCTCATCATACATAGTCATATTATGGTGATTAATTTGAGTTATTCTGTTTAGGGGGAACAAGACAAAGCTGAAGCAAACGGAAGTTGATTGTGATTTAATTTCTTGAAGAAATGATGTGAAACATTGACGAATCGAAAACAGGAGGCTGCAGAAGGAGCTACAATAACTGAAAATTTTCCACTGGATTGAGTTCTTCAAATTCCCCTGATACTGGGGGAGCATTTTTTTGTTTTAATGGTGGAGAGAGAAGAGGCTGTGAGTGTTAAAGGTGGATGACGGGAAGGATAAGTGAAGCGGGTGGTGGGTTTTGTGAAAGTAGGACAGCGGTGGTGGATGGTGGAAAGGGGAGAAATTGGTTCTGGGTTTGAAGGTGCGGGAGCATATTGAAGGATGAAAAGATTATATGATTTTGTACAAAAAGACCAAATTATCCTAAAGAATTGCAAGTGAGCTGCACATATCTCTACCTCCGTTTGAATTAACAGAGAGTGTCAATGACCTACCTGACGCATTTTTGAAAGCATAGTGATGTTCTGAGCTAAAAAAAAAAAGTACGATAACATAAGTGTGAACTATGACAAACTATAGTGATGTTTTTGACCGTTCAGTCTTATTATTTTCCTTTTTTTACAAATTATAAATCTTTTTATATCTTAATTATTGTCTCAATTTCGTTTTACCATTCATAATCTTTTCAGTTATTATTTTTTTTACTTTTTGTTATAATTAAATTTTTTCTTTTTTCATCAAACCTTCAACAACAATTTTAAGAACCCGACATTCATACTCAAAATTAAAATTTTCTAACAATCCAAAATAAAAATAGAGAAACCAATATTATTCAGCAACTTAAGGAAATTAAATAAAAATTTGGCATTCGAATGGAAAATTTTGGAAATTAACAAATTCAGTAATCCTTCCTTCACTGCTGCCACCGTTGGAGTGCTTGTAATCGTTCTCTTCGGTTCAAATCCATCACTGTTGTGACCTTTTTATCAGACGAGCGAGCCCCTCTCGACCTCCTTCTAGATCTGCCGTTATTTCCAGTCGCCATCCACAGCCAAAGTCCACCGCCGCCGTCGTCGAGTTGCTCTTATCATTTATTTGCAAGAGAACACTGTCGCCACTATTTTGGTTTACAAAGAGAAGCACAAAACTCTGCCACATCAACCATTCACCATCGAGGAGGCAGCAGCAAGGAGTGGGGGAAAAACATAATCGAAAATTGGAAATTTTACTTTGGTTTGTTGATGAAGCATGATTGAAATTTGAGGAGACTAGAGAGAAAAAAAAAAAATAGGAAGTTTGATAATCTAGAGCCGCTAGTGAGAAAGATAAGTAAAAAATTAATCACAGAAATAAAGGACATTTCACTTAGGGTTAATTAATGAGAGTAGGTGATGAATAGTAAAATAAAGTTTTTTTAAAAAATAGTGAAATGACAAAATTAACCTCTGGGCTGTTAAACATAACAGTTATTTCAAACGTTACGGATAACGAAAGAGTAGAGGGGTTCATGGTAGCTTTTTAAACCATAGGGTGCAGTAAATAACTTTCGTAAACCACAGGGAGCTTGCGGTAATTTGCCCTTCCATGAAATGATTGATTCAGGGGTTGATACATATGCTTGTTTCTTGGGTAGAAAGATCAAAGAGGATTTCTCCTTTTTTTTTGAGTTTTGGGCGAAATACAAAAATAACCTTGAAATTTGTCGTAACAATAAAATAAACCCCTAGTTTTAAAAAAATACAAATTAAACCTTTAATACATTTTTTTTGTTTTTATAAACAACAATACCTTTCGCTTATCTCTCTCCCATTATTTTTTAATCATTATCTATCCTTTTTTATAGTCGATAATGTATAATTTATTTGTTTCGATCTTCATGATATGGGATTATGGCAGTTAAAGGTGTACCAACCATCACAAATATTCAATATTGAACACCCTCACCCCCATGCACACTCTCCATCCTCCACTCAAATTGATGGAACACCCCTCCTCCCCCCTCCATCAATTTTTTCTGCATTTTTCACGGAACCACAACACGATTTGATTAAGAAGGCATTCGATGATCACAATTTAAGGTGAGGTTCACATAACCTACTTCGCACTTTTCTATGCTTCATCGAAACAGAACCTGTTGCACCAGTGATCGAAAGCCCAGTGAACAGATGCAGAGAACGAAACATCACTCGCACCCATGGGCATTAACGAACAAAGCTCAAAAAATTAAAGGGATAAGCAAAACGTAGTCGTTTTGTCTAAATACGGTCCACAACGTTAAAAAACCCAAGTCAGGATAAAGCAAAAGCAATAGCACTTTGAGTCATTTGTTGGTCCGAACTCAGTCAACACAAACTCAAATCATGGGTCAATCTTTTGTCTGATTTGACGAAAATAACCTCCCCACTTTAAAACACTACCATTGGAGTCGCGGCTTGGCACAAGAAGCAGTGGCAGCGTTTGCAAAGGAATGGAAGAAAAGCCGTGGTAGGAAAGCACCAGATCTTTGTTGCTTGACCAGTGGCGGAGCCAGGCCCCTAAGGTCCGCGAGAGGGGGTGGGGGGCAAGATATTCAAAGCAATAAAATTTTTAATATAATAAAATATATTACAACGATTCTCTACGATGACACATATTCTGAAAACACTGTAAAATTAACTCATTATCAACTGAGTCAAAAATTTCTTTTTCAATATAAGTAACTAAACAATCATTCATCCAATTATCTCCCATTTGATTTCAAAGTCGACTTTTCACAATCTTCATCGTAGAAAATGCCCTTTCCACAGTTGCAGTTGCCACAAGCAGAACCAGTGCAAGCTTAATACGCTTATATACCAATGGATATACAATATCTCTTTTGCTCTTCACTAATTCCTCTGCAAGATTCCCTATCCCTTTCAAATTCATAAAATCTGAACTAGAGTCCATATTCATGAAATAATTATCAAACTGGTTATCCAAGGCCAAGACCTCAAGTGATGAAAAATCCATTGGATAAAACTTTGCAAATTGAAGCAACTTTTCCTTGTTAAAAGCATCAAAATAATTTCCAGGATTAAAGCATCTTATGCAAAGAAGTATTTCAGTATTCACTTCTGTGAATCTATCATTAAGCTCTGAAAGCTACATATCTGGAAAAATGACATTTTCGGTCCCTTTTGTTTGGGGCAGTGGCAATTTTCGTCCCTTTCGTTTTACCGTGGCAGAAATGGTCCATTTTGTTTGCATTTTGTGGCATTTTCAGTCCACTTAACCGGTGATGACAGGTCTTCATGAGTCAATTTTTTAGTCAACGGTTTTTAGGACTTGTTTGAAATGAAAAAATAAAATTGGGGCTTTATCACGATTTCCTTAATCTCTAATGGCCCAAACAATAATTTTTCATTCCAGCTTCCTCTCTCCTCTCATCCCCCACCGCCTACCCGTCGTCCCCAACTCTTCTTCTTCCTCCCCCTTCCTTCTCTCCTTCTTCCTCCCCCTTCATCCAATGGCCAAAATGGATGATTCATGCTGCACATATAGGTGAAAATGGGGGTTGTGTGAAAATTAGGAACCAAAAACAAAAAAAAAACAGAGGAACCAAAAATTGAGAGGAAGAAATGGAGAGCTGAAACGAAAAGCAAGAAAGAGGAATTGAGACTAGGAATTTGGAATTTAGAATTGTAGCAAGAAAGAGGAATTGAGACCAGGCTGCTGTTTATAGCCTACATATTCGTATAAATCAATTATAGAAAAAAGGGGAAAATTAATTCCAAATCTGAAGAACTTGGATGAATTTCATTTGGCCCAGTTATTGAAATCCATCTTCTCATAGTGATGAATCGATATGAGCGATAGCGAGAATACAAATCTCATACTTTCCCCACCGCGTCTTCATCCCGTTGCCGGAAGGCTAAGCCAGAACCGCCATCGAAGAAGCCCCATATTTTTTTTTTTTGTGTGTGAATAAACTGTCGATTTGGCCACGATGCTTGATGCTACGGCCGTTTTTGCTGGTAGGAGATAAAGGAGCTTCGTTGTTGAATTTACCTCCATTTAGTTTGATCGGCCCTTTCAACAAACAACCAAAGAAAAATATGAGGAAGAAGGAGAGAAGGAAGGGGGAGGAAGAAGAAGAGTTGGGGACGACGGGTGGGGGCTGAGAGGAGAGAGGAAGAGCTGGAGTGAAAAATTATTGTTTGGGCCATTAGAGATTAAGGAAATCGTGATAAAGCCCCAATTTTATTTTTTCATTTCAAACAAGTCCTAAAAACTGTTGACTAAAAAATTGACTCATGAAGACCTGTCATCACCGATTAAGTGGACTGAAAATGCCACAAAATGAAACAAAATGGATCATTTCTGCCACGGTAAAACAAAAGGGACGAAAATTTCCATTGCCCCCAAACAAAAGGGACTGAAAATGCCATTTTTCCTTACATATCTAAAACTTCACAGAATAAACTTACTTTGTAGTAGTGCAAATTGGTGACCTTTAGAGCTTTACGTTTTGATTTGCCTTTAAGAACACAAATCTCATCCATGTCTGGAATATCAATATCATGGTGATTGCAAAAATTCGTCAATTCATCCAATAAATCAGCCCAACCATTATCCCTCATCAATTGCAACCGCTCTTTTGAGACTCTAACTTCTACCATTGCATTGACAATATCTTGATTTTTTCTCTGCAAAATTTGGGAGAGCTCATTTGTTATACCAAATATTCTTCATCAAGTGCAATGTGAAAACAAAATCAAATCTTCTTAAAGAGTCAAGAAGACCAGCAGCTTCAGCTTTTTATTCTGGAAGATAACCATCATCCACCACATATTCTAAAACATCAACAACTGTAGAAAAACTCACAATCAAACTCATTAATGTGCCATAATGAGAACCCTAGCGTGTATCACCCGCCCTTTTGAGACCAGATTCTTGATTTAAACTACGTCCACTGCAAATTTCTCCATTGCCAAGTCTTTTCTAATTTCAATTATTTGTCTCTCTAAACATAACTTGCCTTTTACATGAACCTCCAACGACTCTGACTACAATAGCAATCAAGTTAAAAAGAGAAGCTACTAATAGATGATTTTTCGCTACTGCAACAATAGTAAGCTGGAGTTGATGTGCAAAACAATAAACATAAAAAGCAGAAGAATTATCCTTCAAGATCAAACTTTTAAGTCCTTTAATTCTGTCCTCTAATTCTTTCCATACTCAAACCAAAATATGAAAACAATGATTCTATAGCTTTTTTGAGTGACAAAGCAGAAGTATCACCAACATGAACAACCCCAAGAAAACGTTCAACAATAACACCTCCAGAATTTACATAATGTAAAGCAATAGCCATTTGCTCTTTATTAGATATATCACGAGATTCATCCACTAATATAGCAAAAAAATCATCTCTAAGTTCAGACAATAATGCATATGTAGTCTCAAGAGCAGTAGCGTGCACAATATCTTTTTAAATATCTGGAGAAGTCAATTGACTATTTTCTAGAGCATTTTGCAAAACCACATTTTTTATCTCTTCACTAAGATTTGCAGAGTATTTCAAAAGTTCAAGAAAATTACCTTGATTGACTGAATTTTTCAGATTTATCATGTCCACAAAAGGCTAAACCTTGGCATAACAATAGCCGGATGCAATTAATTGAAGCAGTTAACCTGAATCTGTAAAGACTTCGAGTTTGCTCTGATTGCTTGGAAAGAGCAACTTCAATGTCACTACAAGAAAAATGGCCTTTAGTGACCAGACACCTGGTGACCAAAAAAAAGTTTGGTCAACAAAGCTTGGTCACAGCTTGAAAATAGTGACCAAATAAGAAAGTGGTCACCAGTTGGTCACTAAAGGTTATGGCGGGAACTTTTCCCGCCAGATTGAGACTTATTAGTGACGAAATTGGTGACCAGAACGTTAATGGTCACCAATAATTGGTCAGAAGTCTTTTGGTGACCAAACATTTTGGTCACCAGTTTGGAAACTTTTGGTGACCAGATTTGTGGTCACCAAAAATGGCGGGAAATTTCCCCCCAATTTTACAAGTGGTCAACCGTGCATCAAATTTTGCCCAAAAAATGGTGGGAAAGTTCCCTCCAAATGTATTCCTTGTAATGGCTACTTTTGGTGATGAAAAAATAGGTGGTCACCAAATTTTTTTTTTTGATTGTCTTAAGTGGTGAAAAAAAATGGTCTCCAAATCATAAATTTTAGTTATAAGAAATTCTAGTCATTAAATAAACATTAATTTCTTATTAAATTAATGACAACTAATCTATACTCACTAAATGGGGACATATCAGTGAAAAAGAAGTTTCAATGACAACATTTTTAGCCCACTTAATTGGTAGATGTTGTGAATTTCTTATTACATATATTTTTGTTATTGAGTTTTTAATTTTGTTAATTTAACTGAATTTTCTTTCAATTTAGCACTTATAAACTAATAGTTCAAATTTTGTCCGGTATATTTCCATGAAATTAGTTGAGATGCATTGTTTATAAGTTTAATCAACTTAAAGAGACATAAGAAGACAATTACGTCCCTAAACTTTATTATAATTGTAATTTAGTACTTTAAGTATTCATTTATTTCAATTTAGGAATGTTTTTGGGTATTTTTAATGAATTTAGCTGGGATGCATTGTTTATAAGCCAAATTAACTTAATAGAACACAAAAGACTATTAGGCGCCAAAAACTTTATATAAATTGTATTATTTAAAATATCATTCTCTTTCAATTTTGTCCTTATAAACTAATACTTTACCATTTTATGTTATATTTTCATGAAATCCAGTTGAGATACATTGTATCTAAGTTGAATTAACTTAAATAGACATAAAAGGCTATTACATCCTTAACTTTTCCTATAAAGTGTATTGCAGTTTAAATTATTATATTCTTTCAATTTGGTCCTTATACACTAATAGTTTAATTACCTTTTTTGATACGTTTTCATGAAATTTAGTGAAAATGCAATGTTTCTAAGTCGAATTATCTTAAATAGATATAAATAGACTATCACATCCCTAAAGCTTCTTATAAATTGCAATTTAGTAGTTAAAGTATCATTTTTTTTTTCAATTTTACTCCCTTATAAATATTGTAACCAAACCCCTTAATTTCTTACAAAATTGAAAACATATCATAGTTGAAAATGATTATAATTAGAAAAATCCCATAGCATCTCAATTTCAAAATCAAGCGTCATTTTCTACATTTTGAAAATTTCATAACATTTTCTACTGCAAACTTTGAGAAAACCATTACACAAAAAAAAAAAAAAAAAAAGAAGAAAAAGACAACACTCCCAAAAAAAATCTCTTGATGATGATTCAAGAGAAGTTTTGAGGAGGCTTTCTGTTCTTACGTAATCCAATGCCCAGGATTTGGAAAGAGAAAATGTTTTAGATGGTAATTATTTCAGCTCATTTTTAGGATCTCTTTTTATTTAAAAGTCATATTTTTCATTTATAATTAGTTTTAATGGGTGAAATTTTTTGTTTATGTGTCAAAATTTTATTATACGGTTGTACCAAGTCATAAAACTGACGTATATACATTTGTTGCGCCTAATAATTTCTCATACTTTTCTGATGGAACAGATGAATAATAAAATTAAATTTATTATATAATGAATAGAAAAAGGAAAGTAGGAATTCCAATTTTAACTATTGAATTCATTGAAAAATTTAGTTCGGGAGGGAGAGGCTCTAACACTTGCAAAATTTTCATCACCGAGACCAACCCGAGAACTGCACACACCTTTCTCACCACAGTGGCCACCTTCATCCTCATCCCTCATTTTCTTTGTCTCGAATCGGGTTTCTCTCCTTTCTCTTGGTTCCTACAGCTGTTATCACCCCCACAAACACTCCACTTATCTCACCAAGTTGCCTCATGTCAACGAATCCTTGCCCTCTTTTATGTTGACAATCTTTGGATTTAGGTTTAAAATTTCACAAATCACCCACGTCTACTCTCCACCACCGCACACACGTTTCTACTTTTCATTTCCACCACCCACCTCCATTTTTTCCTGCGTGACTAGGGTTCTTCCTAGCGCTGCCGCCGCCTCCACTACAAAGCCACCCGATGGAGTCTCTTCTACCTCTGGGTCTGCTCTATTTTTGTTTCGCAGGTATTCGATTAATTCCAGTAGCAACCGCAGGCCAGATCTGCTACAAAAATCACGGCGGCCGTCCAACTCACCATGGCGAACAGAAAAATGCCGCAATTCAGATCTTGTTCTCTTATGTTTCACCTCTCACAGGCTACTCGTCGCTGGAAGTTATGCGGATAGGTCATGAGTCTGCAGCCGTGACCCATCCTCATCAATTCAGCACACCTAAGAATCTCTCTGCCGTTCTGTTCACCGCTGCAGCGATTTCAAATCGCAACCACTTGCGGCCGATTCTCCTTTTTCCTCCATCCTTTACGCCCTCTGTTTTTATTTTATTAATTAATTAATTTATTTACTGTATTTAGTTGTCTTTCAATTTTGGTTTAATTCAAGTTTACCTATTCTCTGTTTTAATTTTTCAAATTTCAGGCTTTGTTCTTTTATGCTGAGAAGTGTTCGCCGCAGCCCTGCAAGCAGCTTCTACCGTTCCGATTTCGCACAGGCAAAAATGACGGGTTCTGGATTCAATGATGGTGATGCTCACGGTTGTGGACAGCAGACTGCCCCTATTTGGGTTCTTCTGTAAGAAATTTCCCAGGCTAGAACCCACAATTTCTTGTTTAGAGATTGAATTTAAGCTCTGAATTTTTTGTTCTCCGTTGGTCACCCACAATTTCTTTTGATAAATCTCATGATTAATCACATAATTAGTGTTGTTGGATACTGTTGAGGACCTTAGGATTAACTTTAAATATAATAACATGAATAATGATGTGAGGTTGAATATTTTGCTGATTGTGGTGAATGCTTTATATCTCAAATGTTAAGGGCTGAATTGTTAGCCGTGAATGGCTGACTTGTGCTGCATGATAGAATTTGTGGATTGAATAGGAGCGGTAGTTGGAGGTGCTGAGTTTTAAAAGTTATATGTGGACCCTAGACTATGATTTTCTGAAAATTATTTGTTGGGTTAATTTTGTGATGTTGGGCTTGAATTAAAAATTCTGCACTATGTGAATTAATGCTTGGTTGCATTTTGCTGAATATGCTGAATCTTTAGCTACTGCAAATTGCAAGAATTGGTCGATGCCCTGTTCAAATTGCTCGCGGAAATTGTTCGTAATGAGTTTGAAGGTTCATAATTCAGTTATGTGCCTAGTGAAGATTTCTTTTGGAACTCTATCTGAATATTTGCTGCAAGTTTTGTGTGCTGTCCACGAATGTACAGGAATTTTGTTTAACATAAGCATGAAGAATTTTGTTTCTTTACTGGGCTGTTTTGAAGAAGGGGCATGAGTGTGTCAAGTACTGAAAATTCTGTGGGTTGTAAATGCCATGATGTTTGGGTGAATAGTGGAGGTTCCCAAAATATGCAAATTTTTCTAGAAAAAAGCTGTGGGTAAAATGTGGTAATTGTTGATAAATAAGTCATTTGATTTAGGAGACTGCTTTGTGGTGCTTAAATTGCTAAATTCGTTTTTGAGCTTTGCATCTCTCCTGACTTTTGTGTACTTAAGTATATTTTTGCCCAGCAACTATTTTGGATGATTGTAGCAGCCTGGTTGATTCTAAACTCTAGTGTCTTATGTCTTTGATGTACACTGGCTGTTACTTGCATGCTCTAACTTTAGTATTTGGTTCTGGAATGTTATCAATTTACGTTTCAGTTAGTTTCCTATCTACTTTTCTCTCTGGTTCTCGCATTTGTACTTAAAGAATTTAAAATGTGACTCACCATTCACTTCGTTGAGGTTGAAAACTTGTTGATCATTAACATCTTTTCCCTAGTTGGTGGCTATCTATGTTGCTGATTGCTGAGAAGCCAGTTGCGGAGTGGACTTGCTTCGAGAGAAAGATGAAAGATAGAGCATTACTAGCTTAAAAGAAGTTTAATGTATGCATGTTTAGGCAAAGGCTGGCCTTCAAAGTATTAATAATTATTCAGCACACCTAAAAAATAATACTGCTATATTTCTTCAAAGTATTAATAATGCTTCTATCCTTCAAAGTATTAATAATTATTAGGCAAACATTGATGGGTGGTAAACACTAATTAGATCTTGGGTTCTAGGTTATTTTCGGTTTTGAACTGGATATTTTCTTATGGAAACTGAAGAATGCTGCTATATTTTTTTCAGGTACTTTGGTTGCAGTTTTGATGCTGAATTGTTTATATTTATCTGCAGTTTAATGATATCTCAATTGATTTTTTCAATTGGAAGTGGAATAGACACGGGAAGTTTGTTTGTTTCTTTTCATTCATTTATTTGGGTATGCTTTAAAGGTTCTGCATTGTGCCCCTGCTAGTGCCTTGGTTAAGTCAGCTTCACATATGTTTCTTTTTGGTTGTGAATTCAATTCTGTGGTATGTGTATTATGTTCTGAAGATTCAATTTCTTTTCACTTGTTCTCTGGATACTTTTTTAAAAGCTCTACTGAAGATGATCACTTCATTATTTGATGCATTCCCAGAGCATCAGCCGTCTATCAATCATCACTGCTATCATGATTTAACCATGAGCCCAGCAATGACAGAGCAAATAATGGTCCGAGCATAGGTGAAAGTGGAGGTGGTCTGCTGAAAGCAACAACAGGATCTGGATTGGCTTCAGCCTGTGATATTCTTGCTTCTGTGGAATCATCGTTCGCTTGTTTCTTTGGTACCATAATGCCCACAAATCTCCCTTTTGATGAATGCCCTTAGTCTCAATTTGCTTATAACCTGCCTCAAAGCTCTGATTTCTCAGCATGTAGAAATCTGCTTTATTTTTTCAGTTATGCATTTTCTCGAAACTGAACGGAGAAGTTGAGTCAAAGTGTCACTGATTTTTTGTCACATGTTGATAACCTAAGCTTAGCTCCATTGTCTTTCATTTCTATAGTCTTATCTATCTTTTTGGCTTGTGGTCTTTAGCTACACTGCTGCAAACTAAAGGTTGTATCTCTAACCCTCTCAGAAGTTAATCATTGTTGCTCATATATTTGTCCTTATACATTTTTAAAACTGTAGGGTTTGATGAATCAATGCTAGATGCTCTTGGTATTCCTCCACAAAGAAAACAAAACCAGAAACTCTTGCTTGTACTGGTTATTTTTGTTTTATGTTTGTGTCCTACTTGGTCTCATCTTGAAGCTTCATTTAAAGCATACTTTACCTCTCTCTCCTTGTGTCTGAAATTTGTTGGTGTGTTTGTTGTTGGGGAGGGAGTGGGGGCCTTTAAGCGACCCACTTAGTCACAATAATCTCATTTGGGCAATGAACCCACTGTTTCATTTCGGTATCACTACTTGCAATTGTCGATTGGCTGTTGTTTCTTACCTTTTGGTTTTATTTATTGGTTGAACCTTACAGGCTTACATCTCCCATAGTGATGTTTTAATGGCTATGGAGGACCGAATCTATACTGCAGACAAATCCTATGCAATGGCATTGGATTTGCATCTCTCTTTGTTGTTTGAAGTCTTGCAAGGTATATATACAGTCTTATTTTCCTTGATAGATAAATTTCTCTAATATGCTCTATTTCTATGGTGAGTACATTTATGGTCATGTTGAAACATATTCTATTTGAGAACTCTTCAGATGGTTTGGCAATCTGCTGTGGTAGTTTGGTATTTTAAGATTTAAATTTTATAGGAAAGCTATCTCGTGATGGTTTTTTTCTTCTAGGCTTGAATTGCAGCACTTAAGGGAAATTGACTCTTGCAAATAAATTTCTAGAATCTGCTCTGTTTCTTCTATGGTTGCTTTCTACTAATTATGAGTCATGCATATAGATGGATGTCATTTTAACTTGTGAGTTTTTCAGTTACATCTTTTATCAGTTTGCAGTTGGATGCTCAATATCGTGCAATTTCAGGGATTTTGAACAACTTTCCAATTCCTGAAGAGATGTTGTATCATGAAGAATGTAAGAATGTTTTTGTTTTCAAACTCTTAACTGAACAGATAATTCTTCCTTGTGTGGGTTTAAGATTCTTCTTCCTTCAAAGCAGGGATCATGCTAGAAAAGTAATGTGTTGTTTTTAGTGGTGTAGGGTTGTTGATAATCTTTTTACATCTTTTGGTTGCTATTGTATTGAATTCGAGAATTGAGCTTGTATAAAGTTTAATGTAAATTTATAAGCTACATTGTATTATTCTATGATTTGAAATGAAATAGCTTTTAATTGAGCTAGAAGTATATAAGTTCTTTTTGTATTTTTTTTTTTGAGAATTTATTGCTTTGTTGACCACTGTTTTGGTCACCAAATGTCACTATTGTTTACTGTTATGTATTGAATTGGTGATGGAATTCTGATTACCAAAGACTACATTTTGACCACAAATTTGGTCACCAAAATTGTCACTAATAATGTGAATTTAATTATTAATTTAAATTATTGGTGACTAGAAAAGTAGTCACCAAAGTTTGTCTTAAAAAAAATATATAATAAAAAAAAAAGTGGTCACTAAAGGCAAACAAACGGTGTTAACAGGTCATTTTTGGAGACCAAAATACTGACCACATTTTCTCTGGTCACCAAAGGGCTAGGTTTTGGTGACCAGATTATGTCCCTTTGGTGACCAAATTAGTGACCAATAGTTTTGGTCAGTATTGGTGACCACTACGTTTTGGTCACCAAACCAACCCTTTGGTGACCAACTCTTTTAAGTTGGTCACCAGACCCTTTGGTGACCGAGCTTCTGTGACCACCCACTGACCAAGGTTACTTTGGTCACCAAAGCCTTTAGTGACCAGATTTTAGCTTTTGGTGACCAAAATTGGTGTCGTCACAAAAGGCATTTTTTTTTGTAGTGTGTGTTGACTTTCTTTCATCAAATATGCACATTTTTGCCAAGCTTGATTATGTGCACTATTTGTACTTCCAACATGTCTTTTTCCAATTAGTAAAATCATATGCAGTGAATGAATCCTCAGCTACTTGCTTTCCAAAATCGGGTCGGAATAAGTAGCAACATAAACAAAATGCAGCATCTTTACTAATGCTATACTCTAACCAATTTCCAAACTCTTTAAACCAAGATGGACAAAATCTTCTTGATAATTTACCAAACTTTCTTTGTGGAAAATTATGACCACCAGGTTGACACGGTCCTTTATCCAAATAGGCTCTTCTAACTTGTTCTTGATCATTAGGACCATAAGCTGATATGTTTATCCTTAGCCGAGGATCTGCCTCAAGATCATCCAAATTGATTTCAACTCGAGATTTCTTTGAAGAGGCATGTGATTGTTCTTGATTACTATTTTCTCTTTTGCTTATATCTTCATCTGCTTTCGATTTTCTTATCAAAAATTTGTCCATTCCTATTTGAAAGAATAAAAGAAGGGTGAAATGCATAGAACATCACTTAACTATTGACTTTTGCAAAAAATGACACTTTTCTTCAAAATACTCTTTTTTAGACACCCATCTTTCATTTTTCGTAAAAAATCAGCACTCTGTTAGACTGCACCGTTAATGTGCTAACGGCTGAATTTTTCCAAGGGTAAAATCGTCAACCCACTTTAAATTTATTTGTTTTCTTCTCCTTTGGCTAGAGAATAAGTTTGAAAATAGTTTTTAAACAATTTGTTTTCAAACTCATTTTAAAGAAATATGAGTTTGGAAACAAGTTTTAAAACATATTTGGCTTTTTTTTTTTGTCATCTGTCTCTATCCCTTCCACCATCACCCCGCCCCCCGCAGCCTCACCGCCACCGTGTCACCGTCCGCGCCGCCAAGGCCATCACCACCACCTCACCGCCACAACCATCACCACCACTACAACAACCTCGTACACATTCAGGGGTTCCACATCTGAAAAATCTAATTCTAGCAGAACTCAAAATCCAAACCCAAATCTTTTTTTTTTCCCAATAACATTATAAAAACCCAAACCTAACAAATAAATTGAATTCCCAAAGTGATCTCCTCTGCCTCTTAGTCGGATCTCTACTCCTTTCTCGCTGTTCTCATTCCAGTTTTGACCCACGTTTGTTGTCTCTAAAATCGACTACTTTGGTTTTAATAAATATGCGGGCTCCTGTAAATAGATCTACCTCCACCTCCGTCTCACTCCGCCTTCAGCCGTGACTTCTTCTTTGTCTCTTCAGAGCAGAACTCCTCACCTCCAAGAGCGTAAGAAGAAGAAGAAAAAGAAGATGATGAGAGTGATGAAGATGAAGACGGAGAAGAATAAGAAGAAGAAGAAGAAGAAGAAGGAAGGAGAATAAGAAGGAAGAAGCAGAAGAAGAAAGAGGAAGAAGAAGAAGAAGAAGAAGAAGAAGAAGAAGGAAGGAGAATAAGAAGGAAGAAGCAGAAGAAGAAAGAGGAAGAAGAAGAAGAAGGAAGGAGAAGAAGAGGAAGAAGAAGATAAATGGTGAAGGTTTGGGTTTGAAAATTGGTTTGGGGGAATTTTTAACCGAACAAGGGTTTCCAACATTTTTGGGTTTCAAATCAAAAATAGCCCAAACTTGGTTTGAGACATTTGCAATCGAACAAGCCCCTTATTCCCAAATCTAAACCCAAACGCGCCTCCTCTTCTTCCCTTTCACCACCCAAATGAAGTCTTCTTCATCTTCTCTCTATCCTTTTCTCAACCGAAACCATGGCCAATTTTCTTCCAAAAAATTGAAATAATTTTCACCCTATTCTTGTCTCCAACCCACACTCTCTATCTCTCCCTTTGCTTCTCTTCTTTATTTTGATTGAACAACTGTTAAAAAAGAAAACCAAAAATTCTCAAAAAAAGAAAGGGGAAATCATCACCCATCACCGATTCCATCCTTGCACTCTCTTCCTCCATAACCATCTGCACCCACTATCCAAGAGGTCAGCGACTTGGGAAGGAAAGTTGAAGGAAGGTCAAAAATCTCAGATTTGAAGAACAACAAGGAGATTCGAGATTTGGGGAGGTATTTCGTCGGTGAGTACGACAAGATCTTCTTCGAACCTTGCGGATCTAAGCAATCTCGAACACTGCAGTCATGGACTTGATGCCTAGTTGACGAGTCAATGATGGCAGCCACGGTGTGAAGTCAAAGAAAACGAAGTCGGGTTTGATTTGTTTGAGAAGGGATTCGATTTTGGGTCGGGTTGTGTCCATGGCTAAGCAGAGCAGCGGTTGCAATTGAGGAGGAACGTAGGCGGTGGTTTCGGCGGCCGGAGGAAGCCCTTCAACGAGTGGAACTTCGAACGGGAGGAATTCGATCAGGGTTGGGTGGAGATTGAATTGTTGTAATTTGGGTCGAATTTTTGTGGGGTGGATGAAGAAGATTTTGTGGCCTCTGCCTGTAAGCTGGTTTTACATATGAAGAAAAGCAATTCAGATCCCGTCGATGTTCCTCTTGTTTCAGATACAGCAAATCGACGTCGCCGACTTCCTTCGTCTTCTTCGCGCAACTGCCTCTGACAACCTCCTTATTCAATCTTTTTTTTTTTTTGTCATTTTTTCTTTTGTTTTCAGTTTTTGTGCTTGATTTTGGTTCAGATCGTTTGCCTGTTGGATTCTTCTCAAAGAAGCTTTATGTTTGATGGCGAGCTTAATTTCTTCGGTGTTGTTTTTGTTTGGAGGCTACCGTAAATTAGTTTGAATTTGATTGTTTGGTTATGCTCTGTTCTTGAAGTGTGTTCAATCACAAATTGCATGAATTCAATTTGTGTAAGTTTGTCTTTCGATGAAGCTGTGATCAATTTGAATTGAATGTTACTGTAAGAACATATATTATAAAAGAAAAAAAAAACTTCCCTTTTGTTTTCGTATTGAACAAAAGAAAAAAAAAAGGAGAGTTAATAATTATTAAAAAATGATAAGAAATTTACATGTAAAAAAAAGAAGAAAGACTCATACATAAATAGATTATGAAGGAAATAAGAAATTTTCTGAGAAGTTATTCATACATTGAATTGAAAGCTTGAAAATTTGAAGACTTGAAGTTGAATAGGAATTAGGAAATGGTAGAATCCTTACTTAGTCACCCATATCAACAACAAAACCAACAAATAATACAAAGGCAAGAAAAACAATTAGAACAAAAGATGTTTCATGGTTTTAGTTGGCTGAAAAGAGAAAGAAACAGAAAGGCAGAAGCTTAAAAAAAAAAAAAAAAAAAACCCCAAAAGCTCACTGCAATCGTAAATTTGGAAGTCAAAAAGCTGTATTGCCCTAAAAATTAAAAAGTTGTACTGCTGCTGTACTGTAGCTTTAATTCAAATTTCCAACTTCCCAGACAATGGTGTCAGGGTAGACGAAAAGTTGGATTCGGACTTTTGGGGTTTTTTCCTTTTCTTTTTTACTTTATTTTATCATAAATTTGTATTGAGAAGTGGCATTAATTTGTCTTGAATTTTGAATAGAGAAAACTATAATACTAAAAAAATTTATTTTCACCTTTGCCCTTATTTATCTTAAATTCTGGTGGGATAAAATTATATATTTTTGTAATTTTTATACACTATCAAGTGTACTTTCAAGAAAATTGCCCCACCAGCCACTACTGTAGCTTCGCCCTTGTGCTTGACCGACGGAATTCTGCAGTGCCGGTGAGGAAAAAAGAGGTTGCAGCGATAGAACCGATCCGAGAACATCAAGCTAAAGGAGATGGCTAGTGCAAATTTGAAGGACGAAGTAGATGACGGTGACGACGAATGTTGGGTGCAGTCTGTGCAGAAATTGACGACGTCGTCGATGGTGGTTGAGGACGGCGGCCAAGAAATCTAACCGGTGAGGAGAAAAAGACCTGGGACAACCAAAGGCGCTACTTACAGCTTCGGGCGGTGGTAGAAGAGCGACGACTTGGGCGCAGCGGCAGTGACAGTGGTTATTAGTGATTGACATAAGAACCAATCAAGCAAAGAAGACGTGATCTTTTCATTTATTTTTTATAAAAGTTTTTAGTTATTATTGGCCCAAATATTTTATAAATTTTTTATTTTAATCCCAAATGATCGGTAATTTGGTATAGTTATGGGACTAAAAGTGCAAGTTTCAATAGTTGATGGACTAAAAGTGTAACGAGGGTCAAGTTGAGAGACCAAAACTGTAATTTTTCCTAAATCATGAAGTCTTCCATCAATATATATATATATATATATATATATATATATATGTTGATAACTTTGGAATTGAATTTTATGATTTTCTTTCGGGTTCACTCCACAGTTGCTGAATCTTGGTCTATCTATAATAGTATAATGCAAGAGATGATTCTTCCTTCAGGATTCTATTTGCTGTTAAAACACTTATTTTGTTATAAAATTATTGCAATATTATAATTATAGAAACATATAGTAAAATCAAATATAAGAGAGAACAAGAAGGAAAATGGAGATAGAATTGAATTTCTTCTCTTCTATTTTTCTTTCATTCATCCATTGATCTATATATATACACATAAAAGTGGAAATGGACAAAGTGGGAAAGGAGGAGGAAAAGCATCTGGAAATTAGGGGAAAAGGAGGAGGAAAGATGTTGGAGGAATTGGATGACTGGACATCCATCTTCTTTCATAACACTCCCCTTGTATGTCCATTTTTAAGAGAAATGACTCGTTAAAACCTTATTAGGAAAACCCAGTAGGAAAAAACCTAGTGAAGGAAAAAGAGTACATTTTCCTAGTACAACACTATCTCGTTAAAAAACCTTACTAGTAAAAATCTAGTGGGAAAAAAATCTTGGTAAAGGAAAAAGAGTACAGTGGGTAGCTCCCCCTCTTGAGTACATCATTTGACATCGTTAAATTGTCATCTTCCGATCTTGTATCTCAACTTTTCAAAATATTGAACTTGACCGTGAATAAATATTTGAAGACATTCCTTCAACTGAACAGTACATATAGTATTCTTCTCAAAGAAAGTAATGAAACTTTCTCGTCTGAGTACAAATAATTTTTCCTCAAATATGCTGGATTGCTGATCTTCACCAAGTA
This sequence comes from Leptodermis oblonga, assembly GCA_016801395.1. Classification (NCBI taxonomy): domain Eukaryota; kingdom Viridiplantae; phylum Streptophyta; class Magnoliopsida; order Gentianales; family Rubiaceae; genus Leptodermis; species Leptodermis oblonga. Next base: position 9,292,977 of record CM028758.1, on the reverse strand, counting down.
TGCTCCCGACTTGCTTTGTGAATTGCATAGTGTAGCAAGATTATAAGAATTAACAACTATGATTTCTTTCATTAATTTAACAACCAGAAATAGCTGTACCGCTGCATGTAAGTACATCACTGATTTGATCGAACATTATAAGGATGAGTAAAATATTCAACATCTGCTACAATCATACTTGTGTATTTCAAAAATAAAGATTTCATATTTATTGTTCCTTCAAACTAAAGAAACATATGTGTTCATGACTTGCAAACATATTTTAAAACTTGTGTACGACTTGCAAGATACAATCTTATTTCAATAACTTTAACATGTGGTACTTTTGGACCAAATGGTTCTTCATCATCTTTATGAAGACAAAATGGATCTTTATACACATCAAGTGATCTTACACTCATAAATATGCTCAAAGTATGCGTTCGATTCATATAAAGGTGTTTCAATACTTCAGCAATATAAGAAGATTGATGCAAAGAGATGTCATTCTCTAAGTGCTCAATTTTGAAACAAAGACAAATATTGTCTTTCAAAGATTGTTCATTTTGAACTCTTGTTTCAAATATTCAACTACATTTATATCTCTTCAGGAGTTTTTATTCAAAATTATACTTTAAATAATCAATAATAGTTTGAGACTCTTCAGGAGTTCTAAAAAAAAAAAATCCATATAGAATGTGATTGGGATCCTTCAATAAAACATAGATATAGAGCTCTACATAATTTAAAATAAATATCGCGATAAACTGCATCATGCCTTCAAGGCAATTCAAATCTTTCAGAGATTTCATTAGTCATTCTAATAGGCTTGTCATGACATTCATAAGACACATTTTAAAAATTTTCCCTTGCTGCCAGATAAAGCAAGTAACAATAATTATTGCATCACCATAAGATTATGTCGCCCCATAATCAATACATTTTCTTCAGGAAAAACTTGTGTAATGAATTGTATTAATTCATTATTTCATTTCACTTTTCACAAATACTCATTTATGACTCACAAGTTACACATCTTCAGGTGTGAAAATTATTCGTTCAAAGACTTCTCTTTGAATCATTGAATTCAATTCTACTAGAATTGTGTCTTTTCATTTCTTTCATTTTCTTGGGAATGATTTCTATGTCGACATTTATTCACAGGCCCAGATTGATGATCGTCATTTTCTTTCATAATGACAACTGTTGCAGCATAAACAATTTTATCATCGACGTCGATTGTTTATGGCTATGTTCCATATTTAGCCGTCAGTCATGACATAATTGTGATCTCATTATTAACAAGATTTTTTCGGTACCTGAGCTTCTTCTAAAAGCTTATTATCTGTCATGCTGAGAAAACTTTTCAAGAGTTCTTAATCTTCAAAATTCTTTTGGAATATCTAACACCTCGATTTTTTCATCTTTATCACTTGCTCCTTTTTATCGAGGATTTAGTTTTTGAAACCGATTAGACTACCACGTTTTTGTGTTGCCTTAAATTCTTCATTAGTGGTAGAATGTCCTTCCGGGACATCAAATATAATTGAAGCATTAACAGCCAATATGTGTGATCCAGTCACACCTCTTATAGGTCAAAAAAAGCATCTAGCAAATGCAAGTTGTAAATGAATTATCTTTTGAACTTCAAGTTCATATAATTTTATACGAGGATCATTGATAATTTACTCAAACTAATTTTTTTTTAAATGGCTACGTACTTTTCTCCCCCTGATGTTGGGAAAACTAACTTATCAGCAATCAGTAAAATGAGTAGTGTATAAATCTCCAACTTTAGTCTCAAGATATTTTATAGTGGAGATTCATGCCCAACATCTTTATCTAACCTCTTTTGAGGTCTCATCTTTGTGCGTTGTGGTGGAGTAATCATAATATAAGCCGCACATTTAGAAAATTATGAGATGAGAAATATTTTCGTTTATGAACAAAACCACTTATCGGAGAGAGAATTTCTTAAAATTTATTGGCCTGATGCGAACAAATATTGCAACATGCAATATAGCATGCCCCCAATATATATTGGGAGTTTCATTCTCAAAAACAATGGTTATGTAAATAAGCATATAATGAAACGATTCTACTAGACCATTTCTTGTGTGAATATAATCAACAAGATATTCCACACTTATCATAAAGATATGCAAAAACGATTTCAATAGTAAGAAAATTCATAACCGAATTATTTCCGCAAGTAATTTTGCAAACTCCAGGTTGCAATAATAAACTTAATGTGACCATTTGGTTGATACGTCAATTAAATTATAAAATACCAAAATAATCTATATGGTGGGTGAAAAAACTCTAAATATATCACCATACATATGTTCTGTTAGTGCAGGAGATTCGGTACGAATTTTCACAAGTAATGACTTTTTAATTAGTTTGCCTTGAGAACAAGCATTGCATGAGAATTCATAGGATTGAAGAGTCTTCCGTCCCTTCAATGAATTCTTTATTTTATTTGCATCATTATAGAACCGGAATGACCTAACCAGTCATGCCATAATAAACTCATTAGTAAATGTCTGGTTTATTATTTCATAAATTTCAATTGCAACAATATACGTGTAGTACAACCTGGAGGAATAAGAATGTAATTTTTTTAATAAAAGTTTCTTTTCAGAAATAGTGCTTGTAATGTACAAGTATTTATACTTGTAATGGACAAGTATTTATTATCATCTTTTATTTTTATTCTAAATATGATATCCATTTTGGCGAATATCATTAGAACTCTATAGATCTTAAAGAAATCTCTTGGGAAAATAATGCATCAACAGGGCAATATTTTGTTCCTCCAAAATTAAAGTAATAATTGCTCTTCTGGAGCTTTCAATAATTTGTACTATTGTATATAGTATTGACAATAGTTTATGTCATTATTAGTGAAGAACATTATTTCTTATCTCTATTTTCAATATATTGTAGCACTGTCTTTTGGACATAATACTTTGTGATAAATCATTAAAATATCTATTTTTATCACATTTTCAAATGATGTATATATATTTCAATACAATATTCATAAATCATAAGAAATATTAAATCCATAAAGTAACCACTCATATTATATTTAAAAACATCAAATTAAAATTAACTAATCAAAATAAACAAAATAAGAAACATTTTCAAAAATATCACCTTCAGGGTGCATGGTTAAAAAGAAATCAACATATCATTAGAGATAAAATATGTCTATCTTTTCTCTTTATTCTTCTTTTGTGATTCATGATAAAAAGTAACAAAATATTTTAGTGTACGACGGTGCATCTGTGACCCAATAGTCTTTCATGTCACAATAACAAAAATGGTTACCCTTTTACTTTTATTTTTCTTATCACAACTCTCCACTTCTGGTGGTGAGTTATATTGCATAATAATTTTTTCACTTCTGGTGGTGAATTAAATATATTTGTAATTATCATTACAATAGCTAATGTAAAGTCTGCACCAACAACTCCTATTTTGTATTGTAGGAGTTCATGATTTTCCCATTTACTTCAGAAAATGGAATTTTTATTCATAATATGAGTACATAACTGGACTCAGGATTCCCTGTTACACTTTCCTGTTACACTATGTGTTACACATCTTAATAACTCAACGTTAATATTCTTTTTTAAATTAATTTTTTTGCCAATGCTATTAATTAGCATTATAATAAATTTTTGGATTAAGGGTTCACCCATTCTGAATTAGGGTATATTTATTTTAATTTTTTGAGATTAAAAAAAATACTATGAAATTATATAAAATACAAGATTAATGTAAAAAAATAAAATAATTATATTAAAATTATGTAGAATGCCAATGAATAGCATTGGTAAAAAAATTAATTTAAAAAAGAATATTAACGTTGAGTTATTAAGATGTGTAACACATAGTGTAACAGAAAAGTGTAATAGGGAATCCTGAACCGCATAACTGTCATATTTACTTTAGGAAATAGAGCTGCTTTATTGAACGAAACTCGTGAGTTTCCAATAACACTCATTAATTTGGCTCGTGACAGAGAGAAATTATATCTAAATAATCCCTATTTCAAATTTGTCGACCGGACAAATTGATACATTGCAATCAAATGATCATATATATCTCTTTCAAATTTGTCAACAGGACAAACTGATATTTTTCACTCAATTGATCATATATCACTTTTGAATTTGGCAACAGGACAAATTGATGTTTTTCACTCAAGTGATCATATATCACTTTTGAATTTGCCAACATGACAAATTGATAAATTGCATTAAAGTGTCCAAATTTCAGCACTACTATTTCAATGTATTTTTCAATTATTATGCACTCAAATAAATATATAACTTATCAAAATTGCATAATAATTATTTGAGAAATTTCATACCATGCCACCTACCACATAGGTATAGTGCAGAAGGTATATGTATGAGAAGCCCATCATCAACATCATCAACAACATCATCATCATCATCAACATCATCAAAGCTCTGCAGCTGCCATCGCTACTTGTTCTCCATTTTTTTCATCACCTCCAACTCCAACCTTTGCTTTTTTGTACAGCTATTTCCTCACCAAACTTTGCCATCTTTTATCTTTTTCTTACCTTCACTACTTCCAATTCTCGGGAGAAACTTTAGGTTTCTCATCCGGACGGAGCAGAGCAGAAGACCAAATATTTTCGAATGGAGCAGAGGAGAAGAGAAAATCATGTTGATAACGTGTTATAAAATTATTGCAATAGTATAATTATAGAAACATATAGTAAAATCAAATATAAGAGAGAACAAGAAGGAAAATGGAGATAGAATCGGATTTCTTCTCTTTTGTTTTTCTTTCATTCATCCGTTGATCTATATATATACACATAAAAGTGGAAATGGACAAAATGGGAAAGGAAGAGGAAAAGCATCCGGAAATTAGGGGAAAAGGAGGAGGAAAGATGTTGGAGGAATTGGATGACTGGGCATCCATCTTCTATCATAACATATTTAATAATGTATGTAAGGGGTGGAAGAGAGAGAGCCCAGAGCAGTAGCTGTTTTAACTAGAAAAATTTCTCAATTATGCTTCTAGGCCTAGATCACATTTTCCAACTATGTAAGGGGTGGAAGAGAGAGAGACCAGAGCAGTAGCTGTTTTAACTAGAAAAATTTCTCAATTATGCTTCTAGGCCTAGATCACATTTTCCAACTAGTCCAAGTCCAACAACAAATAAATCAATTTTTTTTTTCAAGTTAAACTCTGCATGAACTATAATTTTTCAACTCAAATAAGTTATACTAAACGAATTTAAGAAGTTAAAGACAGTTTAATAAATATCTCTAACATAAATGGATGTAATCATTAGTATTATTGGCTTTCAGTTATTCAAAATGTCTGCCACAAAATTGGGATGATTTCTTGTTTTGAGATCATACCTCCATAAATAGGAAACATAATTGATTTTGAGTTGTGCTTTACGTCTTACGTTATGGACACTATCTGGCAGGCAAGTTCAAAGCCTACTTCTTGAGGACTCTCACTTGGATATCCTTTTATATATCACCAATTGTATTTGTACCTCCCCCATTTGATTTTCTCTTCTTTTATTTTGGGATAAAGTAATAACGATTTATATTTTTATAAAAATGTAATTTTACCCTTTAATTTTGTAAAAGAATGCAAAATGTGTCGGTGTAATTTGTCAATAACGTGACAAGTACACGAACATATATTATTGAATCATTTTAATAAGTTATAACGGCTAAAAAAATTGACTCTGATAGTATAATTTTTTCACTCTATCATTTCTTATTCATTTTTTACCTTACAAACGGTTTTCTTGGTTCTGCATTTTTAATTATACACTTTTTGAAATAAAATTAATTTTCCTTTTCAAACAGAACCTAGCTCCTCTCAAGGTGACAAATAATTTAGAATATTAAGGTATAATAAACAATAATTGAAGAAACATTAGGTAGTTATATATTTTGAAATATTTTCCAATTCAATTCCATTTATAAAAGAGATAAAGAAAATCGAATTTCAGTGTTATATATACTCTGAAACGAAGATTGCTAAGAGATGATGAGTCCGGGTATGGGTGGGTTGTTGAAGAAGGGTCCCGGGTCTCGGAGCTGGATACTCATGAATGATTCTGGTGAGGAAACAACGCTGAACGTGGATAAATATGCAATCATGCATCGCGTTCAAATTCATGCACGTGATCTCCGCAGAGAAAAATCCCTATTTGTGATGGAAATGAAAATGGTTGAAAAAGATGGGATGCTTTTTAATCTGTGGAAAAAAATAGGGTAATTGCATTTGTAGAATGCAACTTTACAAATGAAGTTGCATTCTTCAAATGCAACTTTATATTTTTACTTCTTAATTATTTATTTGTTGGATAAATTTTAAAAATGGGAAACTTGCATTCTGAAAATGCAATTATCAATTTATTGGTTTTTTAATTTAGCTGACGGAAAACTTGACGGAAGTGAGGTGAAAGTTGCATTCTCCAAATGCAACGTCGGAGTTTTTTTTTTTCTTTCTCATCTTCTTTCAAAGAACATACAGCAGACGAAGCGATTTGGGACCTGTTTCAAACCCAATTTCAAGATTGTTTTTTAAATCTCCAAAACCCCTCAGTCGCCGGTGCCGCCGCCCACCGCCAAATCAAACTCAAAACCATTTTCTTCTTCTCGTTCTTCTTCATCTTCTTCTTATTCTACTTCTTTTCATTCTTCAATCTCGTCGTCCGCCGGAGTTTCAAAGGTCATGAAAATGTTGAACTCCCCGATTCCCACGGAAGGCCAGCGAATTCCGTCGAATGCCCCGATTCAACCATAGAAGCCGGCTACTTCGAGGCAAAAACGTTGGTCGCCGGATCTACTTCCGCAAATTGTTGGTCACCAAATCTACACCGGATCTGCTTCGTTGCCCTCTGGATCTTCTTTCTTCGTCGGCATTTGTTTCTATTTCAACTTTATCTATTTCTTGAGGTATAAAAATGTAAATTTTGGTCAGCACGGTGATTGCTTCTGAAATTGATAGTCTGGAGCAGCAAAGTATCTATATTCAAATGCTGACTAATTTGAAATTTTTTGTACGATAGATCCGATTCATTCTGCTTCAGAACAGGCAAGGCAAAACTCGTCTGGCCAAGTACTACATCCCTGTCGAGGAATCCGAGAAGCACAAGGTGGAATACGAGGTATCAATGTGATTGATTTTTCAAATTTCACGATTTAGTTTCAACTTTTGCTTTCTTGGAGCAAGATTGGTTCGTTGATTTTCTGTATAATTATGAAGTATAGGTTCATAGGCTGGTGGTGAACAGAGATCCGAAATTCACCAACTTTGTTGAGGTAATGTATTCTGATTTTCATTTGCTTGCGTTTCTTTCTTTAATTTTGCCTCAAAATTCCCCGAACTTTAGGTTGAAGCTTTTAGCATAACTTAGTTATGGATATTGATTTGCTTACAACTTCGCAGCAGCATTTTGGTTCATGGATTAGTAAACAAAATGATGGGGTTATTCTCTCTTTTTGAACTTACTGAACCTTTCTAGTGCCATTTAGGAAATTCTGCTCCTGTTGTAGTTTACTGACTACAGGGGTCACTCTTTGTTTAAAGTTTTTATTATAGCTGGTTTATTCCTTTAGACCACATGTTTCCTGGTGAGTTTTACAATAGAAAAGCCTCTTGTTCATCTGTAACTGTTCCTTTGAGATTCTAAACAGGAATTTCTCTGTCTGAGTTCTTTGAAAATTTCATTTTTAATTTTAGAACTCCTGACATGGAAACATTAAAACTAAATATCTCGTTGACTTATGTATCAGCATACCCATCTATGGACAAATATCAAAACAGAAAAGGCAAAATTAGATTTTATCAATAGTGAAATGACACGGGGAAGTATGAACATCAGTAATTCTAAGAACTTTTCCTTCTTCCAGTCTGTATTAGGATCTGATCTATGAATGGGTCGTGGGGGATGCATGAAGATCAATATTTTCATGCATAAGTACTACATGAACATCAATGTTATTCAGTCAAAAGATAATTCTATCTTTCTTTTAATGAGCTAATTGTGTTTAGAGACCCACTACATGCTACCAAACTGAAGTTAATCTTAATTAGATACTTGACTCAGCAATTCATCTACAGCAGTTCAAGGCTCATAACAGTCTCTGCTTCAAGGTTTTTCCTCTCAAAGCTTCAACATGGAGGAGCCCTTTGATTAATCTCATTTTCAGTTTTAAATTCTGTTTCTCCAAAAGGGTTTGAGAGCTGAAATGTTGTTCTGCTGTCATGTTTTGTCGAAATGAAACTTGGAAATTCTACCATTTGAATGAAAAATACTGCAACGTTCAAGGGAAAGTTAATGGGTATAAGTATAGGGAAGTTGAGAACTGCTTTAATTTCAAACATTGTTGCTGAAATGTGATTCTGCAGAACAGTAGCCTTTTGAAAATTCACCATAAAATGTATACTTTAAGAAAAATTATGAAATTTTGCAGGTACTGTTCAGACAGTTGGTTTTAGCTACCTGCAAGTTTTCGTGAAATTTTGATGCAAACTTGAGATTAAGCTCTCTGTTTTACTCATTATTTTAATTATGTGGTTCTGAATTTCTGCTGGATTTGGGACTTATTAGTATTTTGAACCTTGATGATGTTGGATGAGTTGAGGCTTCTTTAATTCCGTTACAAATTTCTTGCTTTTGGGTGTTAGTTTTCTGGATGAAGGTTTTTATTCTGGAATTAATTGCTCTATGTGCGGGAGTTTTTGAGGAAGTAGAGTTGAATAATTTGGATTTGTGCTGAATTGGGAATGCTCTGATTTGGGAGTGTTCTGTTTTGTGATCGGAATCTGGATTTTGTTGCGTTTTGCTTGGCTGTTCCAGCTTGATCGCATTTTGCTGTTAAGGTAAGCCTCTTGGCTTTAATTCTGGAAGTCTGTTCGGAATTTGGAGCTGAATTGGGAGGGTATTAATTTCTGTTGTGGACATAATGTGTGCTGGATTAGGTATTAATTTCGTAACTCTTATTTCTATAGCTCTGCTGAATTAGGTGTTAATTTTCTGGATTTTGTTCTGGAAATTAATAGTTTTTGCTGCTGTATGCTCTGAAATGTGAATGAAGGTTTCGGTTGTGTCCTGAATGGATTTTAGAGTTGTGTACTGGAATTATATCCCTGTTCTTCAAATTATGCTGTTGCTGGATTTTGGGGATGTTGGATTCTGGAAATGCCACAGTTTGGCACAGGAATTTCTGTGCTGGAAATGGATTTTGTCATCTGCTTTTTCGGTTTGTTTGCAGAATGATCTTGCTTCTGCAGCTGCAAAAAAATTGCTGAATGTGCTGGGAATTTTGAGTTGAGTATTAATTTTTGGATAATTAGTTTGTTCTGGAAATTAATAGCTTTGTGTGCTGGATTCGGGGATGTATTTTTGGCTTGCTGATGGTTTCTTGCTGCGGCTGCTATTTGTGCATTTCGCCTGCTGGATTGAAAGCTGGAATACTCAATGATCTTGCCATTTGAAATGAATGATTGCTGGAAATTATTTCTGGATTTTGGAATTGTGGAAATGATGGCCTGGTCCAGCATGGACTGAGGACGATGGGGAATTGCTAGATCATGATTTGAAAATGTGCGTCGGACTCATTTGTGATGAATTTTTGGTTAATTTTGATTGTAGGGCTTAATGGTGGCTCCTTTCGATTATGGTAATTTTGATGTAGAGCTGGAAAGTGAACTTTGAATTGCTGGAAACCACTTGGCTGTGCGGCTTTTCGGGTTGCATGTGTGATGATGTTGCGACTAGAATATGGAAATTACTAGATTAATGAAGTTGGAATGTAATGCTGGAAAGTTAACTTTGAATTGCTGGACCACTTGTGCTGCAATTCGGGTTGCATGTGTGATTATGGAAATTATTACATTAATTGAAGGTGGAATGTAATGCTGGAAAGTTAACTTTGAATTGCTGGACCACTTGTGTTGCAATTTATTGTCTTTAGAGTTATGAAATTATGTCTTTAGAGTTATGAAATTATGACTTTAACATTTATTGTCTTTAAAGTTATGAAATTAACATTTATTGTCTTAAGAGTTATGAAATTATGACTTTTTCCGTGTTTGCATATTATTTCATTTAACTTTTGAATATTTATTAATGATGTGGAGGTGTCTTTTGAGTTTATGTACCTCTTATTGTTTTGGTTTCTTTTGTTATTGGTTCATGACCAAATTGAGATGATAGATGTTATTACTTGGTCCCTAATATATATAAACATCTTTAAGGGGAATTATGTCTACATACATCAATGTTTTTTAAAAAAACTTAATAATTTACTACCTTTATCAAATATTTTGTAAAAATTTATCAAACTTATTAATTTACTAGCCTTATCAAATATTACTAGCCTTGTAAAAAGTTAAAACTTATTAATTTTACTTTCCTTTGTAATGTCTTTTTTTAAAACACCAATGGTCTTTAATTTTTTTTTTCTTCTTTGTAATACTCTATGGTCTTTCTCCAATGTAAACCTATATTCTATTAGGTGAACAATGTATAGTTGCCATGGCTATCAAAAAATATTAAGTTCCAATTTAATATTGTTAAATATTTATAAGACCCAACTAAAACCCTAAACCCCCTACTAATACTTTCATTTTCCTACAAAAAGCTAAGTTAAGAATTTCTAATGTGAGATAAATATTTTTAAATTGCATAATGAGAAGAAAAAAAATATTATATACATTTATTCCATTTCTTGTTACAATATTTCATATTTACAATAATAAAATTAGATATGAATAAATTTTTGAACATTTTCAAAAATTATTTTAAAACATATACCATGAAAGTTGCATTTGTAAAATGCAAGCGCTTTCGTCAGAAAATGCATCTTGCATTTCCCTCAATTTTAAAGGAAAATTAAATTTAATTTCAACAGTTGTATTTGCCAAATGCAACTCCAGCATTTAAAAATAATAGCTAGTGAAAAAAACTAACATTTCTGAAGTTGCATTTGCCAAATGCAACTCCATCCTTTAAAAATAATAGCTAACATTCTGTAAACTTCCGTCAATTTTGACGGCAAGATTCAATTCTTAAAAAAAAATACAAAATAAAAAATTCATATGTTGCATTTACAGAATGCAATTCCAGTATTTTAAATCAATATCTAGGATATAAATAATTAAGAAGTGAAAATGCAACGTTGCATTTGCCAAATGCAACTTCATTCGCAAAGTTGCATTTGGAAAATGCAACTACCCTATTTTTTTCCACAAACAAAAAAGTATCCTATTTTTGTCCACCCTTTTCATTTCCATCACACTATGGGATTTCACTCATATTTCTTCCTTTCGAATTATTGATTTCAAGCACAACTTCCTCGATGGGAGTCTACCTGAGGATCTTGAAGTAATCTGCTGAAATTGGAAAGCTTCAATGTCTCATTTAATAGACTAAGGGGCCTATTCCAGCTACTCTTTCTCAAGGCTCTGAAATCAAATTTCTTGACATGTCATACAATGAATTTACAAATTTCATACCCGAAAATTTTGGAAACCTGTGAGGAGTTGTATCTTCGTTCCAACAATATGACTGGTAAGTAAGGCTTTTCTTTTTCTTTGAATTACTTTAACATGCTTATCCTTTACCTCAGTCATGGGCTACATCCTTATATAACGCAAATTTAACCAAAACCATCATTCCAATTTTTATTTTATATTTTTTGGTCTAAGTTTGGTCTTCTTTATTTTCAGGCAAACTGCCTTGAAAGTTCTAAAAGTTCCATCTAATTTGATGTCAGGGAGTCTTCCAGTGGATATTTGCAATAAAAGCTAGTATGAACCTTGAAGTGTTTCAGATATCTTCTAGTATTTCATATTGACCATCGCTACAAGAATTTTCTGTAGATTTCAACAGTTTGGAAGGACGAATTCCAAAGTGAATTTGGAATATGTCGTCGCATCAGGTTTTATATGTGGGCTACAACAATTAGAAAGGTACCGTTCAACTTCATCATCTTTATTCCCTTTCAGCTAGCCTTACTTTAAAGGTTGGTGTTAAGTTGTACATATAACTGTTTTGATTGACATTTATGTAATAGCCACATTTAGTGCAAGAATTTTCGGAAATGACAAATTTGAAACTTAAATGACAAGTTCATTAGAACCACATTGTTTATATCTATATTACTTGTTTGCCTTCTTGTAGATGTTGGCGTTAACTTCCAAATACTTTTGTTTTGAGGGAAACTTAGATTTGAATTTAGGAATTTCTTCCTATTTGCTTATTGTGCGAGTCAAGTTTCTTGGCTTATTTTTTTATTTTTTATTCTCTCTGTCTCATTCAAAAAGTTTACTTTGTATTACTAAAAATAGTAATACAATGTAGACTCTTTGATGAGATGGAAGGGGTACTTTATTTTAATAAAAGATTATTTAATTGAAAAAAGCAAATTTTTTTTTGTAGGGGCAGTAAAGTTTTTAAAATGATAGAGAAATGTATAATTTCCCTTTAATTTTTAAAAAGGGTGGTAAAGTATATATTGGCTAAAAATTATATAATAAAAATATATTAACTCTAAAATTTAATTTAATCAGTACTAATAAAAAGCGCATAAAAAACAGGCCATTCATAATAAGTAAATATCCATCTCTTTTTTGGTTTTAAATATTGTTTTTAGTATTCAAAATAGGCCATTCATAATAAGTAAATAGGCTATTTGATGAAATTATCAAATAAACGTACCCTTGAAAATCAGATCGTGAGTTAACTGGCTAAAAATCGCGAAATAATTACGAAACAAAATAAAATTCGAAATGACTCCCATGAGATTTGTCTAAATTACCAATTGAATCCCATGATTTGATGAAATTAGTGACTGGTTAACTCCCCTTTTGATTGGTCAAAGGGTACTTTAGTAATTTTATCAAATTATAGGATACACATGATAAATTGAACATCCCAACAAGGTCACATTTCTTATTCATCTTCGATGTAAGTAGTAAATACTCCCTTCATTCCATTAGCATGGTCCACTCAAAAAAAATATTTTTTGTTTTATTAGAAAAGTTTACTTTTAATTTGTTTACATCTCATACCCTTACTAAGATAATCATGGGTAATATACAATTAGTTCTTACTTAAAAAATAAAAAAATAAGGATATAAATAGAACAAATTGTGATAAATTAGCTATTTTAGCTATTGTACCTTGACATTCATAATAAATTGTATTTAAGTCAAAATTGACTCTTTTAATGGATCGGAGAGAGCCTTATACATAAAGGGACATAGTTTGACTCATAATTGATCATAAAACTTGTACAAACCTCTACTGTTACCACAATTTCGCCGTCTTATTTATATAGCTTTTTCCAGCCAAGGCAGCAACACATTCATGCTCCATAATCCTCCTCACTGTCTGCGGTATGCTTCCCTTCGTTCTTGACATATTTGTACCAGCTAGCACAGCCAATGTAGATCACCAAGTCTAATATATTCAGAATGGCCAAGAGAAAGTAGATGACCCGCGTTCAGGCTCACCGGGATCCAGCCGGACATATCATCTCTTGTAGATATCTTCATAACTATGCTCACCACTAAGCTGCTGATCATGACAGAGAGAAATTGATATCATGCAAAGTCCACTTCCGAGTCTTTTGAGTCTGTCAGGTGCTTGTGAATTTTTGACCTACATACATGAAAACTTCGGAAGCACCTATGAGAGCGTATTGCCAGAATATGCTCAATGAACTTGAACCTTCACAGTTCATGCAGTGTCTGCGCCAGTAGATCTCCACCGAAACCATTGCTGCTATAGCTATTAGCAGTCCAATTCCCATTCTTTGGAGCTCTGTCAGTCCTTTTGAATTTTTGGTCTTAGTGATCCCCTCGGAACCTCTATTCTTGATCCTCCAGGAGGGATTCGGCGGTTTGAAACTGTTGTGTTCATGGCTGCACCATGCTCAACGAATTATGATATGGAGGCCATCTGCGTAAATACCACTGAATAGATTATGGTGCAGAGAGAAATTGGCATTAGTCTCACTATGCATTTGACTTGTGAAATAGGGCATAGACGTCATATGTCATACTCTCCTCCATTGAAGTAATGAATGCCACCCTGTCCATGAATCTGTGGCACATGAGACAATTCTAACTTAGCATTGATCAAGGAGATTATTAGAGTCTAGGCGATGAGTGTGGTTAGATTAGTTTCTATAGATTCACCCATGTGTATATGGAGCATCTTTCTCACACCTTTAGGGCTTTCCTCTTCATGTTCTTCAAATAGCCCATCATCCCCATTTTGGGTTATCTCAACTATCCACTTCTTTGAAACTGATACCAAGGTCGGTTTTTACACTTACAAGGCCCTGGGCAAAATAATAAAAATAGGCTCCAAATAAACTTTTATGGTGCAATAATATTGTCCTTAAATTATCATGTGCAAAAATTACTGTTCTAAAGTTGTTATGTGCACAAATTTATTTTTTAGAATTTTTATGAGTATAAACTACTATTCTAAACTTTATACTAATATATTATAATATATCAATAATTCATACTCAAAAATTTTTGAACAATAATGTTTGCACATAAAATTATTAAACAAGCCCACTTATACATTAACACCTTTCATATAAATTTAATTTGGGGTTAAAACTAAAATTATTTGACATAAAACTTACATTTTTATCAATTAAAGTTACATTTTATCAATTAAAAATTTTACAAACTAAACCTACTACTAACAAATAGTATACTATAATAATTTTGGGCCATTTACCTAAAAAAATAAAAAATAAAAGAATTATTTTTGGATGAACCTCATTCAAATAAAAATATATGTGGATCTTACTTTAAATTTTTTTGAGAAAAAAAAAACTATTATATAACACTGTATTAATATAAAATAAGGGCTCTGGACGGTCGCCCAGCCTGCACGGGCTTTAGGGCCTACCCCTGCTACAAGTACATGGCAGAATCGGGAAAGACGCTTTCCGCTAAGACCTGAAGTGCCTATACCTCGGGGTGCCTGCAAGAAAGAGCAGCAATGCTGCCAAGGCAGAGAGGGTAGACATCCAGAACCCAAGTGCCCACATTCCTTCTTCCTCAAATTACACTAGGATGGTGTTGGAGAAGAGCGAACCAAGGTTTAGAGCGAGGTAGAAATAGCTGAAGAAAGGAATCTTGGAACTGCCTTCATTTGGATGATCTTCATCGAACTGATCTGCCCCAAAGGTAGCAATGTTTGGCTGGTATCCTCCATTTCCTAGAGCAATCAGGTAGATGGAGATGTAAAATAGACCGATCTTCCATCTTGGATGTGGTGGGCAAGGAGTTTCTTCATTGCCACAACCTTTAGGTCTGAGCAAGAAAAGCTGTGTTGACAGTGACAAAGCAGCCAAGCCTTGAAACAAAATGCCACAGATGCCATTAGTAAACTATAGCAAATCAAAAAACTTTAAAAGTAAAAGCCATAAACAGCGGACACTTACAACAACAAAGATGATCTGAAATATGGCGCAAATTTTGTATCGTCCCCAGTAAGAGTCACTCAGGAAAGCTCCGACGAGATAGAATATGTAGACAGTTCCAGTCCATTTGCTGACACTGTTGGCAGCATCAGCATTGTTCTGTTGCAGGACCCTTGTGAGGAATAGAACCAAGTTCACCCCCAACGCCGAAGAAAGCTAGGGTAGCAAGGCCTTGGTTCACTGCACAATTTAGGGTTAAAACACCGCATTGTTAGTCGTTTGAATGAAATGCTGCTAAGTACAGTTAAGTTGCCATAGTTTTACTTCACAGAATATGCAGAAATGATCTAAAGTCAAACAAGATTATTGGTGAAATTCCTCGGTCATTATTTAAAATCTCTAGTTTAAGATATTTACGGCTTTCACAGAACAAACTTGTTGGCAATGTTTCTTTATTGCTGGATCTTCATTGACACTACTGAACTTGCTCGATCGGAAATCTCTGTATGAGACGAAAAGTGAAGCAAACTCCATATGTTGCTAATTTTCTTCTTCTTAAATACCAAAGATAATTCATTCACCTTAATATATAATAATATTCTGGGATAAATTACATGCCCTAACTTCTCTCAAATTTTGCCTTAAAAATTTTGTAATTTTATAAGGCTTAATTAATTCTTGCCTCCTGTGTTTCCAAAATACATTTTTCGTCTCTTAGATTGTCACAATTTAACAAAATGAATATTTTTATCCTGATATCAGCAATATGTTTTAAATCAGCATCTTTTCTAAAACACAACAAATAATAGGCAAACTCCAAATGGCTTTGCCAGAATGATCTGATCCGAGCTTCAACAAAGCATTGGAAAAATTAATACTTCCCTTCATGGCTTCGATTTCAGAAGTTCCCTACTAGGTAAAGTACTGGTTCCGTTTGAATCAGATAAGATTAAGTGCGATCTCCATGTGTTCACAAAGAAGAACAAGATTTAGTTGGTACAAATTAAATGTCAAAGTTAACAAAATCTTACTTTAACTAATATACAATTTATTATGAATATCAAAGTATAACAGCTAAAATAATTAATTTGACACATTTTATTTCATTTATATTCTTACTTATTAAGTATAAAATAATTATAAACCACACATGATTATATAAATTTAGTAGAAATATGAAAGGCATGGTGGGATAATAGGAAATCTTCGAAAGAAAACCATGAATTTTTAACTTTTGAGGCCTTATGCGAACTCTATGACTGGACAATCGCTAATATTAACCTACAAAAATCGACTCTACTGGTGGAACATAAGTTTTAGACATCCAAACCTTTGAGTATTAACCTAGTTATTCATAGGCCGATTTTGTTCCAGTATTTCAAATTAGTTGCAAATGTACTCTATTACATTAATTTCAATTCAAATAATTCTATATATCTTTAGTTTGACATCCCATCTCTTCATCCTATCATAGTGCTAGAATTAAAATATATAGTTTTAACTATCAACATAATTTTTATTAATCAAGTAGGAGGTATACACTTGAGATTACACCTAAATATTTCTATATCTTCACAAAAATAGTCTGATAATTTACAAATTTAAACCCCAACTGAACCATCAGAAAAAATAAAATAAAATAAAGATTTAATGTAGCAAACAATTTAGCACGGTCACTTTTATCGTATCCATATTCCCTCTTAGCTCATTCTTAATTATAAATGTTGTTGTTAACCTTTAAATCTGTTTATTTGTCCGTGGCACAATTAAATAAATAATTTTAAAAAAGATATCCAAATTAAGAAATATAAAGATAGAAAAATGTATAGATGTATAAAATACGCTGTTGGGTGATACTTAACACTTCATAACGTATTTGTATTCATTTCAATTCTGTTCTCGTCACAAAAGGTGTCAGATGTATGCAGTTGATCAACAAAATAAATTTACTTAAACTACGACTATCTATTTTTCTTTTAATTAAATGCAATACATAATCAATTTATTTTATTTCTCATTGTATATATTGACTGAAATGCCTCCAAACTAAGACATTCAACCAAAAATATTGCTTCTCATTTTGAAGTGCGGTCACCTTCGAAAACGACAAACCATGAACAATATCATACTACTGACTATCTAATTATAATTAAATCTTTAATCTAAACTTTTTAAATTTATAATCTAAATTCACATTAAAATATCCTAATATAAATTCATAAAAACAACTAAAACTACAAAATATATTTTTGTTATTATTTTTAATTAAAAGGTGGGTGTAATCACCCGTTCATCAAAAACTTGAAGAGAGTACATAAAGGGAGGTAAAAAATAATAATAAAAACATCTAATAAACTTTGAGAAATCAACAAGTGAAATAGAGCTATTTGCAGTGTTTTGATCCTCCAGCCAATGTTATGTAATCCTTATGCGGAATTGGTCGAGTTTGAATGGTTTTTGAGATAAAAAATAATCCTTTTGTCTTTTGATTTTTTGGAGATCACTGATATGAATTTTTCTTCATTTGCTATGATATTTAATTCTTCTTCTGATTCAAACTCTTGCTCTGAATCTCGTTCTTCCATTGATTTTCTTCATATAAATTTTAATTAAACTCAAACAAAAATTAATTTAATAATTTACAAATTTAAACCACTGCATTCCACATTGGAGGGGGACTGTATCCACTATTGTTTATTGTAACCGTGTGTATTGTGCTAAGTTTACTGTCAAAGATTGAATAAAATGATCAACACTATATATCTTTAATTAGTTATCCTCTCATATTTTCCTCAACAACTAAAAGCAAGAAGATGAAAAAGAAAAAAGAAATATAGAAAGCTTCAAGGCAGAATTCGTCAAACCGCCAACTTATTAAATAGGGAGAAATACAAAAACAACCCCGAGATTTGTTGGAAGAAAAAAATAGACCCTCAATTTTTAAAAGAAACAAAATAAACCCTTGACTTAAAAAAATAATTTTGACTAAAACACTTATAATTTTTAAGCTATAAATACCCTTAATAAAATATAATTATTTCCTACTGCCTAGACTAATTCACGCCTCTACATGGCCTTTACATTGTGCTTTCTAGCTGCTATTTCTATTTTCTACGCATTTGGTCTGAAATTATCATCATAGAAGGAAAAGCTAGAAGCAGATAGCATACCATAACCGTTGCTTGGGACGTATCTACTGGAAAGAGCCTGCAAATTACAAATCTCCAAGGAACAAAGAAAAGTGCTGCTAGCCTGCTATTGCTACTATACGGAGTATCAGAAAACAAAGCATAAAAATAAAAAAATGAGAACCAGAAAAAAGAAAGAAATGCACTGTTAAACTCAATGAAAGAACTCCCAGACTAAACAATAAAATCAAGTAAAGAAGTATTTTCAATTAGAGGCATAAAAACGGACCTATTTCTCTTCAAAGTCATCCAAAAAAAATGCCTGATGCATCCTGCGAACTAGAACGACAAAGTTCATCATTCCGATCGATCACTTCGGCCATTGAAGGCCGTTTGTTAGGTTACTAAGTAGTGCAGTTAACTGCAAGCTGAACTATTTTTCCTCAACATAATGATATCTCAGGAGTTCAAGATCAAACACTTCCAAAGTTTATTCTTTTTGGACCATGGATTGAACCCATCTCGGAAGGTCCACCCCATCCTCATTGGTTAGTGAGTGAATAGGGGCCTTTCCAGTCAGGAGTTCCAATAGCAAAAGGCCAAAACTATACACAGCTATTTTTCTGAGAGATTTTTCGGGGGTCAATTACCTCCGGCACCTTGTAGCCAGACACAGGGTTGGGGGTTGTGGTGGGACTACCGAGCTGAGCAAGGCCGAAGTCTGAAACCGGACTTTGTAAGTAGGTAGTTGGTGAGAACCTTTGTGTATTTCCGCTCTGAAGCCTTGATATTTCCATGGGAATCGCAGGGGTTTTGCAAAAGCTTTGAAGGGTATTTATGGCTTAAAAATTGTAAGTATTTTAGTCAAAAAATTTATTTTAAGTTAAGGGTCTATTTTATTCCTTTTAAAAATTGAGGGCCTATTTTGTTCTTTTCACAAATTTGAAGGTTGTTTTTGTATCTCGTCCTATTAAATAAGTTTACAAATTTGTTTTCTTTTCTGTTGTATGTCAATAGGGTCATCGTTTTGATATGTTTTTTCCAATGTCAAATTTAATGGCCTTCAACAAAAAAATAATAATAATAAAGAAAAAAAAAGAAAGAAGAAGTCAATTTCAATGGCGTGGAAAATTTCTTTGAGCTTCTAGGTTTTGCAGCTTATGCCACCGTCTGGAATGGATCATTCGTGCTTCACTTTAAACTTTTTAATTTTATTTTATCTTTTGGCCTGCATGAAACTACAAACTACATGTAACTTGTGTTCAAATAGCCCAAAACTACATGAAATTACTAAATATGCATAATATAACTATTTAGCCATTAAATCTCAAGAGTCAGCTTATAGCATTTGGAAAACTAAAATGATGAAGACGACTTTGAAAACAAAACAAAAATCATATTATAAGACTCCAAAAACACGAGCTGACAAACACTTATTGTAAGTATCAACTTCCGAATTATCACAATACGCTATGCATTAGACCCAACAATTGCCGAAGAAGACGGCGGCTGAACCTCACACACAGCAGCAACGGGAGAAGCAACACCAACACCACATCCCATCGCATTCACATACTTCACTGTCTTCTTCTTGCGCGGGCTCCAATTCTCAACCGTCTGCCTACTAGGCAGCGTTTCAGAACTTCCACTGTTCAACCTAGGGGTAAGGGTAACGATATCTGCAAGTTTTCTGAGCCTTCCTCTCGTCTTCCTAGGCTGCTTCTCCGATGAAGCTGCGCAATATTTCCAGCGGAGAAGGTTATTGACGGCGTTCAGTGTTTGGAGAGAGGTGACGCAGCATTCCTGCCATTTCAGATAGTTCAAGTCGTTGATCACGTCTTCCAGTGATAAGATTGAGTTGGAAGTTACGCCGTCGTCTTGGATTGTTGAGCAGGTGAGGTTCATGAGCTCCATTTTACTCACAACCTCAAGCAAAATACCGTGTATGAAATTAAAGGAGCAATAATCGAAACAGGACTGGAAAAAATGAGAAGGCTAACGTATTGACGCCTGACCTTGTTAGTTCTGTGTATCTTCTTGAAGCCGTGCATATGAATGATCTGCAAAAGGGAAAAGGATACAAAATTACAGATCCGCACTTCATTTTCTTCACATGAATCAATTCTCTGCAAACCTATAAGAACTAAGTCTCTGATTTTTCCAGAAAACAGAGGAGAAAAAACAGAGAGTAATTTCAGGACCAACGAGCAAGCGATTGAATTATTTTTACAGTTCATTCAGTAACGAAGCACTCACATCACATGGAGAAATACAGCGAAAAATATTTATCTAAGAAAACAAAGCTCTGAACACAAGAATAATACGCGACCGAAAAACTGAAACCGTTTAATTTTCGGAGGAAAAAGAAAAAGGTAAAGTGAAATGGCGGTGGACCTGATTGAGGTGATCGACGGTGAGATCAGGCTGCTTATCGGTGTTGATGAAGTCGATGTACTATTGGATCGTTAGCTTCGGCGGTTTTACTTTTCTCTTCGTTGGAGCCCCTGCCCCACAGCTTTCCGCCATTGTCGATCGTTTCTGCTTGCTCTGCGTCTGTACTCTGTGAGTCCGTGGTGCGTGACTGTGTGTTCTTTCTGTTTCTGATAGTGCACAGAGAACAAAGAGTGAAGAGAAGGCGGTGATTTGCAGCTTTGTTATATGTACTGCGTGGGCTCCACATACTGGCACGAAATGGTTGTTGGTCCGTTCAATTTCAGCATAGGCCCACGAGGCCCATATCTTGTTTTTCGTTTCGAGGCCCATTAGTATAAAAATCGTACAATGATTCATATTTTATTATTTTAAAGTGAACATTACTTAAATATAGAATCTTTCAAGTGTACATTATGTGAAATCAACACACATATTTACGGGAGCTAAGTGAATTTGTTGACTTGCATTGTTGTTACGTTATTATCACATTAGTAAAAGTCTATGCAACGTAAAATAAATAGAAATTTAACTATTTTATTTGGACAAAAGTTTAATAACTGAACTTTTTTAATGAAACGGTAAGAATTTTAAAATTTAAATGGTTGGGCCGACTTGCAAGACAAATTATCTTGCTAAATATTATTGGAACAAAAAGATCAAAGAAGGAATGTGTATACGGTATATGAATTTGGAATCGCACTAATACATAATTCTACAGTGGAGGCGAGTCCTTAGAGGATAAGAAGGCGGGTGCATCGTCTCCAATACTCTCCCAGTAGAAATCGAATTCGCGCCTGTAGAATTACTTTGATTCTTGCACATTAAATTTACCACTATGCTACATATACTCATATATTTAAAGTTAAAATTGAAAGTATATATTTATATATTTCCTTCTAAAACTTGTGATTTTTATTACCTACTAATTTATCGCCTCGCTCGAAACTCGACAAATTTTAAAAATTATTTTCAACAATCCAAAGCAAATAGAATTTTTGAAACACTATTGAAAATTTTGTAAAAAAGCACCCGCCTCCTTTTGTTGTTTTGGAATTGTAGGCGGGTGCAAAGCTTTGCCTCCAAAATCTTTGCCGGCCCCTTTGCGGGTGTTTGGAAACCCGCCTCCAAAGGGGCACTTCCATTGATGAATTGTATAGTAGTGTGGGTATGTTAGCTCATTTTAATAGACATTTTTAAAATATGTTTTTGAAAAATAATAATGCCAAGAGTGTATTAAAATGTAAAAAGTGTATTAAATAATGTTTGGAAATTACATATGCGCGCAGAGAAGTCCGCACCACAAGATAGCCAGAGACCTTACAAAATTAATGGATGTGGTGAGGTTCTTTGAAGGGGTCAATTTGACAACGAAATTATGTGATTAATAATTTATGTTCTGTTTTGTTTCATAAATTTCCACATTCTCTCTTCACTCTGCATAGTTGCGAGGTCTGTTTCTGATATGACAGAAGGGCGTTATTGTGTAGGCTACATCAAATACAAGTCTTTGTAGATTAGGGAGAGTAGACGATACCAGAGTCGATATTCATGTATCATAATAGAAAAATAATTTAATTTGGTTAGTTTATCCTTTAAATTCTTTTGGCTATTTCTTGTAATTTGTGCATTTTTATTGTACCATCGTTTAGTTTTATAGTGCATTGATGGTGAAAACTACAAGTCGTTAGTAAACAAGTGTTATTCTCTTCGTCCTTATAAAGACATAGCGTAACAAGATGTGCTTATTGCAACGTGCATGCGTTCATTGCCACAAGTAACATATTTAGTTGATATTGAAAAAAACTCATTTGACCGTTTTAATATATGAGTGATACATGCAAATATTATCATTTTTGTATGGAAGGTAAGTAAGTCAATTAATCAACTTGCATTGTCTACACGCAAATAACAAGGGCTTGCAATTTGGTCTATAAAGAAGGTCTCAATCTCAATCCTCTAGTCATTTTAGCCGAAGACCTTCTTTATTGAGGATGCAAATCATTTTCGCTTGCAAGAATTCCACACACATTTAATGGGAGTCAAGTCAATTCGTCTGGAATGGATCATTCGTGCCTCACTTTAAACTTTTTAATTTTATTTCATTTTATTTTCACCGTTCTCTTTTGGTCTGCATGAAACTACAAACTACGTGTAATTTGTGTTCAAATAGCCCAAAACTACATGAAATTACTAAAGATGCATAATATAACTATTTAGCCATTAAATCTGGGGAGGCTGCTTATAGCCTTTGGAAAACTGATGATGAATACGACTTTGAAAACAAAATAAAAAATAATA
This sequence comes from Leptodermis oblonga, assembly GCA_016801395.1. NCBI lineage: Eukaryota > Viridiplantae > Streptophyta > Magnoliopsida > Gentianales > Rubiaceae > Leptodermis > Leptodermis oblonga. The sequence continues at coordinate 9,269,654 of CM028758.1, read as the reverse complement.
TTATAAGGCTCCAAAAGCACGAGCTCACAAACACTTACTGTAAGTATCAACTTATTATTTGAAGAGTCCACTTTCAATATACAACTTATTATGTTAAGGTACCACATCTAAAATAGTTAATTTAACACAAATTATTTTATTGATATTCTTATTTATTAAAATATAAACTAATCGTGAAACATATGAAGTATAAAATAAAAAATAAAAACAGATAACGAAATTAAGTAATATTTGGAAATCATGCAGAGAAGTCGATCTGTGCCACAGGTTCTTTGAAGGGGTCAAATTGGCAATGAAATTATGTGATTAATATGTTATGTTTTGTTTGGTTTCATAATTTTCCAAATTCACTCTTCACCTTGCATGGTTGCATTCATGGTGAGGTCTGTTTCTGGTCTTTGTAGATTGGGAAATCTAGACTAGTCCAGATCACTTGCATCTGTAACAGAAAATCTTTTGGCTGTATTTTGTCATTTGGGTATTTTTAACGTAAATTACCGTTTGACTTCAATGTGCCTTTGTTTATTTTTATTATGCATTGATGGTGCAAGTTACAAGTCATTTCGAAACATATAGCCAAATTATTGCATAAGGCATGCTCATTGCAACATGCATTTGAAATCTAACTCGATGCGTTCTCTCTCACAACTCACAAATAACCTCTTTCGATGATTTTAAAAATTGTACCATGACGTGACCGTTTGTATCAAAATAAACTCATTGTGTTATTGTTATTGTATATGATTGATACATAATATGCGGATATTTTTGTTGGGTAAAATTCCAAACATTTTTGTGACAGTTAATTAAGTCAATTGGTCAACTTGCATTGTCCATACCCAAATAACAAGAGGAATCTAACTGGATTGCGAGTTGGATGACAATGATTTCATGAATAAAGATGGTTTCATCGTGACTGTAAATATAAAAGACAAGATGCAAATCATTTTCATTTGCAAGAATTCCACACATATTTTATGGGAGTTACGTCAACTAGTCAACTTACATTGTTGACATCCTAAATGACAATAATCCAATTGATTGATTTGAAATATTTTATTCTAATTTTCTAAAATCAACACGATGCATACAAAAAATATAATAGATCTTTTTTCTTTTTAGACAGATAGGTCTTTTTTTCGGATATCCGAAAATATTTTTATTTGTAACAAATAAATGTGTATATATATATATATATATATATATTTGTATACATATACACTTAGAAAACAAAACCACTCACTTAGGCTCCGTTTGGATAAGTATTTCAAAAATATTTTTATAAAAGTGTTTTTCAAAAAGACTTTATAGAATATGTTTTGGAAGTTTCTTTCACTGAAATATGTGTTTGGATAAGTATTTTATAAAAGCATTTTTTGAGTTAAAAATGTTTTAAAAGATGTTTGGACAAGTATTTGAAAAATACATTTTTAAATTATGTTTGATGCGAAAAATTATATTTGCAGTATGTAAACCAATTTTTTTCTTTTCGCTAGGCAAAGTGTGGGGCCAAGGTCGGGGCAAGCTTGGCTGGGTCGGGCTGGGTGCGGGTTGGGTACGAGTCAGGTCGGGCTGAGGTAGGGCTAGGGGCGAGGTCGGGTTGGGTCCGAGGTTGGGGGTGGATCAGGGGCATGTTAGGCCGACCCGCAAATTTTACTTAAAAATACTTTAAATTTTTGTAACTATTTTATAAAACATGTTGAAAGTGTATTTTAAATACATTTTACTTAAAATTATTTCTTAAAAACATTTTTCAATTTTTTTAAACACCATTTTAAAGTTTTTTTTTTAACTATTAAAACACTAAAAATGTTTTTCAAGTATTTGTCCAACATGATCTCATATACTATATATATATATATATATATTTATATATGATGGAGTAGAGGGAGTTTCATCAATTAATCAACATGAATCAGTCCCAATAGAAGTGTTCTTATTTGTAAGATTTTTATGTTTCAATTTCAGAAAGTCGTTTTTTTTTATAAGATACAACACCTAAAATAACTAATTTTATACAAGATTTTTCACTTTTATATACTTACATATAAGTAGGGGTGTCAAACGGGTGGGTTGGGCGGGTATTAAATGAGTGTTAAGTTAATAGATAATGGGTACTCATTACCCATTCAATTAATGGTCTTAACTCAAATGGGTAATGGATAACTATGAGTACCCATAATACCCATTATACAAAAATGTAAGGCTTATTTAATGGTTTATTAATAATTTTAAAATTATGTTTTTTTTTAGTTTCATTTTAATTCTTTTTTTTAAGCAAATTTTAATAGTTTGAATATATTCTAAAATTTGAAATATTAAATATTGTATTGCCCCACCCAAGGCCCGAGGCCCAAAACTGGGCCTGAGACCAGAAATTGGGCCCGGCTTGAAACTCCCGAAACCGGACCCGGCCCGAAACCAATCTAGAACTGGCCTTGAGCCATGGGCTCGAATCCAAACCCAGCCTGAAATCCGAGCCTGAACTCGACTTGGAACCCGAATGAATTTTGAATTAATATTTATAAGTGGGTAATTTAAAAATATTATAAAAGAACAAATGGAGAAAAAACGCAAAGTAATTGTAGGATACGAAATAAATAAATAAATAAATTGGAAGAAAAAAAATAAAACGGGTCCACTAAAATAGGTGAATTGTTGGGTTTTTGTTTATACTTTTAAAGGTAGTTTTAAATGGGTATTTCTAGTACCCATGATGGGCGGATTTTAAGATACCCAATGGGCTACCATAAACCCGCCCATTACATATTTAGCCCAAGCCCACCCAACCCATTATTTTTTTTTAAGTGAGTTTTATTGGGTTAATACCCAATGTATTTGGGCAGTTTTTGATTTAATGGGTTTTTCTGCCACCCCTACTTATAAGTAAGGATTAATCGTGGATTACAAATTATTATATTAGTAATTGACATGTATTGTAATCAAAATTAAAATAGACTGTTTTATTATAATAAGAATTTATTTACAAAAGTGAACTTCTTCGATAATACAGAATAGAGAGTATTTTGTAACATACTCCCTCCGTTCCATTAGAAGGGTCCAGTTTGAGAAATATTTTTTGTTCCATTAGAAATGTCCAGTTTCAATTTTTTTACATCTCTTACCCTTACTAACATAATTATATGTGGTCTACAATTAATCCTTACTTCTTAAGTAAGGATATAAATAGAACAAATGATGATAAATTAAGTATTTTAGGTATTGTATCTTGACATCCATAATAAGTTGTACATAAGTAAAAATGAACCCTTCTAATAGAACGAGAGAGTAAGTGAATACTTTATGGGAGGTAAGTGAATTTGTTGACTTGCATTGTTGATACGACATTATCACATCAGTAAAAGTCTACGCAACATAAAATAAATAGAAATTTAATTCTTTTATTTAGGAAAAAGTTTAATAACTGAACTTTTTTAATGGCATGGTAAAGATTTTAAAATTGAAATGATTGCGCGGACTTTGTAAGACAAATTATCTTGTTAAATATTATTGGACCAAAAAGATCAAAGCGGATTTTGAAAATATGTTTCTGAAAAACAATAATGTCAATAGTGTATTAAAATGTAAAAAGTGAAGTTATATAGTAAAAATGTGTTTTAAATTAGATTAAAATTTATTATACAAGATAAAAAATAAAAACAGAAAAGAAAATTAATTAAATAATGTTTGGAAATTATATATGCAGAGAAGTCTGCACCACAAGATAGCCAGAGACGTTACAAAATTAATGGATGTGGTGAGGTTCTTTGAAGGGGTCAATTTGACAATGAAATTATGTGATTAATATTTTTTTTTTTTGAGAAAGGCATTATATGCCAATTATTAACTAAACAAACACACCCAATGAAACAACCACAAATACGGAAGGACACACATTATATGCCAATTAATAATTTATGTTTTGTTTTGTTCCATAATTTTTCAGATTCTCCCTTCACCTTGCATTGTTGTGAGGTCTGTTTCTGATCTGACAGAAGGGCGTCATTGTGTAGGCTACATCAAATACAAGTCTTTGTAGATTAGGGAAAGTAGACGATTCCACATCATTTGCGTCAGTAGAAAAAAATGTTATTTTGGTTAGTTTATCCTTTAAATTCTTTTGGCTATTTCTTGTAATTTGCGCATTTTTATTGTACCATCGTTTATTTTTATAGTGCATTCATGGTGAAAACTACAAGTCGTTTCGAAACAACTGTTATTCTCTTCGTCATTATAAAGATATAGCGTAACGAGAGATGCTTATTGCGACGTGCATGGGTTCATTCCCACAAGTAACGTATTTAGTTGATATCGAAATAAACTCATTTTACCGTTTTAATATATGAGTGATACATGCAAATCATTTTTGTATGGAAAGTAATTAAGTCAATTAGTCAACTTGCATTGTCTACACGCAAATAACAAGGACTTGCAAGTTGGCCAATAAAGAAGGTCTCAATCTCAATCTTCTAGTCATTTTAGCCGAAGACCTTCTTTAGTGAGTATGGAAATCATTTTCATTTGCAAGCATTCCACACATTTAATGGGAGTCAAGTCAATTTGTCAACTTACATTTAATATTGAAATATTTTATTATAATTGTCTAAAATTAATACAACGTATACAAAAAATGTAAGGCTCTGTTTGATTCTTATGGAATTGAGGTATGAAAATGGAATTTGACCCTCAATTCCAATTCTTATGTTTGTTTGTATAATAATTGTAAGAAATGAAATTGAATTCCAATTCCAATTACTTCAAATTCCACAATTTCAATTCTTTGGATCTAAGAATTCTAATTAATTCTATATTTATGAATTGTGTGTGGTTGTGTATGTGTATGTGATTTTTTTTTTTTTGTCCCCCCTCCCCGTATCACCCAAGCCCCTATTCCCCAAACCAATTTTTTTTTCATCCCAAACCCCACACACCCGCCCCCCCTCCCCCGGCAACCTCCCGTATTCCCCTCACCCCACTCACTCCCCACAAAGAAAAAATTCACCCAGGCCCCCTGCACTTCAATTTTAAAAATAATTTATTTTTACAAGTTTCAATTTTAGTTTTTCACTTTTCAAAATAATAAATAAAATAATTTTAATTATTTTATTTAAGAAACTATAAATTATACATATTTTTAAAGTTATATTATATATATTGATATATTTTTGCAACAAAGTTATTATCATTACAATATTCTTACTAGCTTAAGAAAAATAATTGAGCTGAAAAAATATTTTTTAAAAAAAACTGAAGAAAAAAACATGGAAGAAAAACAATTTTAAAATATGCAAAATATGATAATTTATATTTTTAAATAAAATAATTAAAACAATTTATTTATAAATTTTGAAACTAGAAAATTAAAACTAAAGTTGTAGAAATTTTGGGATTTTTTTCTTGAAAGTGGGGAGACAGAGAGAAAATGGGGGGTTGGCCCCGGGGGGTGGGGTGCTGGGGGATGGGTGGTTTGATTTTGGTTCGGGGGGTCTGGGGATTTTTTTTGCTGGGTTTTTTTTTTAATTATTTTATTTTTTGTAAATTTTTTGTCATTTTAAAGTTATTTGAAAAAAAAAATTCAAAACCTGTCGACTCCAATCGTGTCTCGAACTCGACAGAACTTTTCGATTTGGTTGGTGTCGATTGGGACACTCCTAATATTAATAACACAAAAAAAAAAATTTAAAAATGACTATTTTACCATTATAAATGAATTCTAATTCTGTATAAAATTTTAAGTATTCAAACAAAATAATTATAATTATAATTCAATTTCTACATAATTCTATCACTTTACCAAACAAAGAAATTCAAATGGATTTACAATTCCAATTCCAATTGAATTCTAATTTCATTTAATCAAACGGACCCTAATAGTAATAGAAAATCTATTTATAAGAATTTTACGCATATACAAAATAAAACCAAAAAGGAAAATAGTAGTTCTATGCGCAAAAATTTTAAACATATATTTCTACATAGAATTAATGATATTTTGAGTTACGTAATGAGCAAACACAACCAAAACAGGAAATTCTGTGTATATATATATCTTTAATAGTAGTTCATGGCCTCCACCCAGGACCTTTCCATAGTGCATCACCAAATCCAAATGGGAAAGATTATCCTTTTCTTACTGTTTCTTTCAGTACTTCAATACTGCTTCGCACTGCCATTGATGAGCAGCTCCTCCACAGACGAGGCTGCCCTTTTAGCCATCAAATCTCAAATTACATTTGATCCCTCCAACATCTTAGCCACCAATTGGACCAAAGGCTCCTCCTTTTGCAATTGGATTGGCATCACTTGCAACCACAAGCACCAAAGGGTATCGGCCTTGAACCTTTCCGGCCAAGGATTGAAAGGCTCGATAGCCAAAGAAGTTGGGACTCTCTCCTTCCTTGTTTCTCTGGACATCAGCAACAATAATTTGCATGGCTCCATTCCTGAGAGCCTTGGATTCCTAACCAGAATTCAAGACTTATTCCTATATAATAACAGTCTCAGTGGACCTATTCCTCCTGCCATTTTCAACATTTCTTCGTTTCGGGTTATTGATTTCAAGTACAACTTCCTCAATGGGAGTCTACCTGAGGATCTCTGTAGTAATCTCCCAAAATTGGAAAGCTTCAATGTCTCATTCAATAGTCTAAGGGGGCCAATTCCAGCTGCTCTTTCTCAATGTTCGGAAATCAAATTTCTTGATATGTCAGACAATGAATTTACAAATGCCATACCTGAAAATATTGGAAACCTGTCCAAACTAGAGGGGTTGTATATTGATTTCAACAGTTTGACTGGTATGTATATAAGACTTTTCTTTTTCTTGGAATCACTTTAACATGCTCATCCTTCATCTCATATATAATTCAAATGTAAACAATTTTCATTTTATATTTTTTTGTCTAAGTTTGCTCTTCTTTATTTTTAGGCAAGCTACCTTCGATGTTGTTTAATATATATTCCATGAAAATTTTAAGTGTTAGAAATAATTCGATATCAGGCAAACTTCCACCAGATATTTGCAAGAAAAGCATGAATCTTGAACAGTTGTTTCTTTCTTACAATTTCATAACTAGAAAAATACCTTCTACTTTATCATATTGTCAATCGCTAGAACTAATTTATCTGTCTAACAACAATTTGGAAGGAAGAATTCCAATTGGAATTTGGAATATGTCGTCGCTTCAGTATTTATACCTGGGCTACAACAAATACTTTTGTTTTGAGGGAAATTTAGATTTGAATTTAGGAAATTCTTCCTCTTTGTTTATTGTGCGAGTCAAGTTTCTTGGCTTATTTTTTTTATTTTTTATTTTCTCTGTCTCATTCAAAGAGTTTACTTTGTATTACTAAAAATAATAATACAATATGGACTCTTTGAATGGGACGGAATGAGTACTTTATTTTAATAAAAGATTATCTTGCTATTTAATTGAAAAGAGAGAATTTTTTTTCAGGGCCATTAAAGTTTTTAAGATGATAAAGGAATGTATAATTTTCCTATAATTTTTAAAAAGGCTGGTAAAGTATTGGCTAAAAATTGTACAATAAAAATATTTTAAATCTATAATTTAATTTAATCAGTACTAATAAAAAGTGCATAAAAAAATATCATTTCAATACATTTATATTCTTTTATTAATAATAATTTAATAAATTTATACTTTTGCATCTAAATGGCGTGGTGCTTTTTTTTTTTTTTTTTAAATGGCGTGGGGTCACTGGGACACATGCCTCAGTGCCTCCATTATAGATTCGCCACTAGTATTGAACCGACCATGCATCCATATTGAATCTCTCCGAGAATCTGTATGAGACATATTTATAAATGAAAAGTGAAGCAAACTTCCAAATTAAGAAAATTAATTCACGGTAATTAAACTATAGGGAGGTCATCTGTAAGTTTCTCAAACCACAGGAGTTATGCGTTATTAACCCAGTATTTTTGGATAAATTACATGCACTTCTCTCAAATTTTGTCTAGTAATTTTGTAATTTTATAAGGTTTCATTATTTTTTGCCACATTGTGTTTACAATGTTGTTTGACTTTTACCCCCATGTATTTTTAAAATAATCTTTTCCCACCTAAATTCTCACTATTTTGTAAAATTGATTTTACCCCCACTTTTGCTGATAACAACAATATCTTTTTACTATGTGTTTTTAAAATATATAGGGTAATTGTCAATGAGGGTATTCTATAAGGGACAATTGTCATTTGTCCTTAATATATTGTAATATAATGGTACCTAATCCTGCTATATAATTTTTATAAATGTGATAGTAAATTAAAATAAATATTATTTTTGTGATAATATAAACAATAATTTTTATTTATTTGATGAATATGTTAAGAAAGAGTTATTTTTGTGAAATAATTAAATACTATAAAAAAAAGTATAAAATGAACCATAAATAGAATATATGCTAAGATTCTTTAGGAGAAAAAATTGGTGCCGTGGCTAAAGATAAATTTATACACCATTTAATTTCATGTGAAAATTACAAAAATGATATTTTAAGTTGGATATAGCATGTCTCTTATATAGGAAAAAAGTTGGCGTTAATTAGTAAAACTCTGTTTGCTATTTTTGAAGGGAAACTAGATGGTTTCATAAGTCCGGGAAATTCCTCTGCCTTGAAAGAAATCAGTTTGAGAGAAAATAGATTCTTTGGAAACTTGCCGGAAGATCTATGCTTGAAACATCCAAATCTGGAGTTTTTAGCTATTGGTGAGAATCTACTTGCAGGCCGAATTCCTTCGAGTCTATCACATTGCAGTACACTTCAGTACCTTGACTTGGGTAGTAATAACTTTACAGGTAATTTTTTATTTTTTACTTCCATTTATTAATTATGTTGTAGTGCAATAATAAAAATAACTTTATCAAGATATTAATATTTTTAATCACGCAGGAGGCATACCAATTGGACTTGGAAACATGTCTGCACTACAATGTCTATCTCTCTTTACCAATAGTTTGACAGGTTTGTCATAGCCACATTCCCTTTACTCTACCAAATAAACTGTCAAAAAAATTAATATTAAATTGAGAAAACAATTTAACAGTTTCATTTTCATCGTATCTCTTTTCCCTCCAAGACTTCTTGTAAACATTGCCGCTAACTTTTAAACACGTTATGTATTGTTTTGGCAGGTAATTTAGATTTGAATTAAGAATATTTTTTTAATTGTGGGGGTCAATTCCTTAGCCTATTTTTAAATTTTTGTTTTTTTATTTAAATAAAAGGTTATCCAATCCTGCTATTTAATTAAAAAAAATGATGGTAAACTAAATTTTATTTTTGTGATACTATTAAATAATAAAATCTATTGTATTTGACGAATGCGCTAAGAAAGAGTTATTTTGTGAAATAATTACCAAGTATTATAATACTATTAAATAAATATAAAAAGAACAAAAAATACAACATGTCTTAGAAAGTAGAATTTTAAATTAGCAAACAGGTTTACAGATTCATTTTTGGGCTTCTCATAATGTTGGCGTTAATTTGTTTATTGCTTTGGTTAGGAAATTAGATTTGAAGTTCTGAAATTCCTCTTCCTTGAGGACTATATCTTTGGGAAGAAATGGATTCTTTGGAAACTTGCTTAAATATCTATGCGTCAGTCATCCAAACCTGATGTCCTTAGACCTTTAACTTACTTACAGGCAAACAATTTCTTCTAGTTAATTTTAAAGTAAATTAAAATAAATTTTTTATTTTTGTGATAATGTAAACAATAAATTTTTTTTTTATTTGATGAGTATGTTAAGAAAGAGTTATTTTTGTGATATAATTAAATAGTATGAAAAAGTATAAAATGAACCAGAAATTGAATATATGCTAACATTCTTTAGGCGTAAAAAATGATGCCATGGTTAAAGATAAATTTATACACCATTTAATTTCATGTAAAAATTACAAAAATGGTATTTTAAGTTGGATATAGCATGTCTCTTAGTACCTTGACTTGGATAGTAATAACTTAACAGGTAATATTTTTATTTTTTACTTCCATCTATTAATTATGTTGTAGTGCAATAATAAAAATAACTTTATCAAGATATCAATATTTTTAATCACGCAGGGGGCATACCAATTGGTTTTGGAAACATGTCTGCACTTCAAACTCTATATCTCAATAGCAATAGTTTGACAGGAATGTAATAGCCACATTCCTTTTACTCTACCAAATAAACTGTCAAAAAAAAAAAAAATACAAAATTGAGCAAACAATTTAACAGTTTCATTTTCATTCTATCTCTGTTCCCTCTTAGCCTTCTTGTAAACGTTGGCGTTAACTTTTAAATACGGTATTTATTGTTTTGGCAGGTAAATTAGATTTGAATTAAGAATAATTTTTTTTAATATTTATTTTGGGGGTCAAGTTTCTTGGCCTATTTATAAATTTTGATTTTTTTTATTCTATTTAAATAAAAGGTTATCAAATCCTGCTATTTAATTTTTTAAAAATGATGGTAAACTAAAATTTATGGTTGTGATACTATTAAATAATAAAATTTATTGTATTTGATGAATATGCTAAGAAAGAGTTATTTTGTGAAACAATTACCAAGTATGAAAATACTATTACATAAATATAAAATGAACAAAAACTAGAACATATCTTAGCATTCTTTATGTCCTGAGTTATACACCATTTTAATGTAAAAGTTACACTGAAATGCTATTTTAAGCTGGAAATAGTGTGCCTTATATGGGGAAAACAAGCTGGCTTTAATTAGTAAATACTCTGTTTGCAATTTCTGAAGAGAAATATATAGATGATTTAAGTTGGGGAACTTCCTCTACCTTGAAAGATATCATTTGAGAGCAAATATATAAATTTTTTAAGCGTTAGTAATAGCCTACTTGGCGGCTGAATTCCTTGGAGTCTTTCACATTGGAATGCACTTCAGCTTCTTTACTTGTATTATAATAACTTTACAGATAACTTTATTTTGATTTCCATCTACTAATCATCTTATACTAGTGTAAGAATCAAAATAACTTTATCAATATTTTTAATTAATCATGCAGGAGACATACCAATTGGGATTGGAAATCTATCCACACTTCGATATCTATATCTCTATAACAATAGCTTGACAGGTATGTGATAGTTGCATTTTTTTTATGTCAAATGTACAATTACAAAGGGGAATTTTAGATTTGCATTTCGGAAATTCCTCTTCCTTGAGGACTATTTCTTTGGGAAGAAATAGATTCTTTGGAAGCTTGCCTAAAGATCCATGTTTCATACATCCAAAATTGGAGTATTTAATTTATACCTTGGTTTTAACTTATTTACAGGCAAAATTCCTTCTAGCCTTTCACGTTGCAGTGCACTCTCCGTCATCAACTTGAGTTTCAATAAGTTTAGAGGTATATATCTTTATTTTGACTGTTAAAAAATTGAAACAATTTTAAATATCAGATTATTGTAGTCAACATTATTAACATGCATAAATGCATGAGGCATACCAGCTGATATTGCAAACATTTCTGGACTTCGAAATCTAAGTCTACAGTCAAATAACTTTACTAGGGAAATTCTTCGGTCATTATTTACCATGTTTAGTTTAAAAAATTTACGCCTGTCAAATAACCAACTTGTTGGTAACGTTTCTTTATTACTTGATCTTGATGGAAATTATTGAGAATCTGTATGAGACAACATTTAGAGTTATTTTGTGAAATAATTATCAAGTATTAAAATACAATTAAATAAATATAAAATGAACCAAAAATAGAACATATCTTAGCATTCTTTATGTCCTTATATTGAAAAACAAGCTGGCTTTAATTAGTAAAATACTCTGTTTGCAATTTTTGAAGGGAACATATATAGATGATTTAAGTTGGGGAACTTCCTCTACCTTGAAAGATATCAGTTTGAGGGCAAATATATAAATTTTTTGGAGGAAGATCTATGCTTCAGATATCCAAATCTGGAGATTTTAAGCATTAGTAATAACCTACTTGGCGGCTGAATTCCTTGGAGTCTTTCACATTGGAATGCACTTCAGCTTCTTTACTTGTATTATAATAACTTTACAGATAACTTTATTTTGATTTCCATCTACTAATCATCTTATAGTAGTGTAAGAATCAAAATAACTTTATCAATATTTTTAATTAATCATGCAGCAGACATACCAATTGGGATTGGAAATCTATCCACACTTCAAATTCTAGATCTCCATAAAAATAGCCTGACAGGTATGTGATAGTTGCATTTTTTTTATGTCAAATGTACAATTACAAAGGGAAATTTTAAATTAGCAAGCAAGTTTACAGATTCATTTTCAATGTTTCCCTCTTGGGCTTCTCATAATGTTGGCGTTAATTTATTTATTGCTTCGGCTAGGAAATTAGATTTGCTTTTCGGAAATTCCTCTTCCTTGAGGACTATTTCTTTGGGAAGAAATAGATTCTTTGGAAGCTTGCCTAAAGATCCATGTTTCATACATCCAAAATTGGAGTATTTAATTTATACCTTGGTTTTAACTTATTTACAGGCAAAATTCCTTATAGCCTTTCACGTTGCAGTGCACTCTCCTTCATCAACTTGAGTTTCAATAAGTTTAGAGGTATATATCTTTATTTTCACTGTTAAAAAATTGAAACAATTTTAAATATCAGATTATTGTAGTCAACATTATTACAAGATTTACGTCTGTCCGATAACCAACTTGTTGGTAACGTTTCTTTATTGCTTGATCTCGATGGAAATTATAAAGAATCTGTATGAGACAATATTTAGAGACAAAAAGTGAAGCAAACTTCCATATGTTGCTAATTTTCTTATTTTTAAATACCAAAGAAACATCATTTTTGTGTATATGACTCAAAATACTATAATTCTATTACAATATATATATATATATATCTATATATATGTTACAAAATGTTATAATTTAATTTTCTAACTTCATCCCTCCTCCAATTGGACCTTAGATTTCTCTCGAACCGTTTTCATATTTTTTTCTCCATCCTCTACAATAGCCAGAGATTGATTTTCTTCTGTCGGCCTTTTGAGGTTAAACACCTCTCGTTTGGCCTTTGGTTGCTCTCAAGGTCATTCACCAATTTGGCCCTAGGTGCGGACACGCTCTAAATTTTTTGTCACACTTCTGTATTTTCTTGAAATAGAATTCTGTTCGCCCTAGATGGAATGATCGAAGAATGGAAGAAAAAGCATCACACCGGAGCTACCTCTGGAAAGAATGAGATGTAACTAGTGGAAATAATATTTTTTTCACCCACTTAACAATTAACTCAGCAAATAACAAGAAACACAAAAGAGCTTAAAACATGTGAATATTCTAAACTCTTTATCCTGCATTTATCTATCAAATCTGGAAGCACAGAAAATTACAGTCACTAAAATGATGGTAAATAAATCAACCAAGTCAATCAGAGTATCACCAAAGAAGTATTAAAATGTAATTGAATAGTTAAAATGTGTATTAATTAAATAAGATGAAAAATTATCACAAAATATAAAAGTATAGAAAAAAAGAAAAGAAAAAGTAGATAACGAAATTAAGTAATGTTTGGAAGTCATGCAGAGAAGTCTGCGCCACAAGATAGCCAGAGACCTTACTAATTAATTAATGGAGGTGGTTTGAAGGGTCAATTGACAATGAAACCGGAACTTCATGTCATGAATTTCGTATGTTATCTTTTGTTTTGTTTCATATGTATGCAAGGTCGCTGTTGCGTAACCAGTGTGAACATATGTGGATGCGTTCATTGAGTAAATTAATATAAAAGACAAGATGCAAATCATTTTCTTTTACCAGAATTGTACACGTATTTTGGTGGGAGGTAAGTCAATTGGTCAACTTACATTGTTGCCTTCCTAAATGACAAGAATCCAATTGATTTATTTGAAATATTTTATTCTAATTGTCTAAAATTAACAACACCTATACAGGAAATTTAGTAGAAGATTTTTTCTCGGATATGTAAAAGCATCAATTAATTTGATGTACTAGTTTTAATGAGAAAGTGACCATTTTTTGTAATGAGAAAGTATGTGGTCACAAATATTTGATTAGAAGACCTTTGGTGACCAAATGTTTGGTCACCGCTGTTCAAAATATTTGGTGTGGGAAAATCCCTCCACTTTAATTTCCCTATACAAACATGTGTCTAATGCATATCAATTGATTAATTTTATTTAAGTTGAGAAAAAATTATGTTTTATTGGTAAAATTATTATATAATTATAATATGTGTATTGCTTTTTGAATTTTATTTAATATATGAAACAATTTGTGGTGGACAAATTCTAGTTGACCCAACTTACAATACTGCTGAGAAAAACTTACAATATTTAATTCACTTATGTTCTATCAATAAATGAGTTAGACTAATTATTCAGTAACATTGTCATAGACATAGTAGATAACCCATAAAAATTTATTTATAAATTTTTTTTTATTAATTGATAGTGATAAGGTTATTATTATAATTATTAAAAGAAAACAAAAAGTCATCGATCAAATGTATACTGGTACTTTACCACTACACCTGGCCAGATTTTATTGATAAAAGTGGGATATTAAAATTAATAAAGCTTTAATAAATAATCATATCAAAAATTTGCCCATAAAGAGTTTCAACCTCTGGACCTTTTATTGGGACACATGATTCAAACCAACTGAACTACAACAACTTATGCGCTGCTGACTATATTTTTGGTTTAATGGTACAAAAGTATTGTAGTAAAGCTCTTTTCTTTTTAATAATATTACTAGGACACTCTACTATTTTTTTTAATCCATAACTTGTAATAATGTTACTAAAATACCCTAATATTTTTTTTGGTTTATAATCTTTAATAATATTAATATGATAGCATGTTGGGCTTAGTGAGGCACGCTAATTTTACTAACATTATTGCTTTTAATAAGGCTCTCTAATATAGTACTTCATCTGTCACAACTTATACAGAAAAATAAAATACTTAGACATTTATTAGTAATTACATTTTTTCTAATATTATGTTCAATGAAAAATAAAGAATGGATCATTTATACAAACCAAATTAATCACTCAGCATTTCATTACCTCTAACATTACTCTATAATAAGTTATAGCAATTAGTACATATACAAACTTCATTAGTTATAAGAAACCTTCTGTGTTCTATTAACAAAATTTAGTGATACAACAATTAATAAGTCACAAGATGCATCTTCAAACTAGACTCTTACAAGGAACGAAAAAAGTAGTAAATATAGCTAGTAAATATATAAACATGAATCATTAGTGAATGCATGATATAATGAATTAGCATAAGTAATTATCACATAAGTATATATAAGCTTGCATATTTTTTTATTATGTTATGTAGTCAATATACACTATTTAGAAAATTGTATACAACTATGCTTAGTGATTATATTTATCATGAATTATTAATAAAGATTAATTTTTACTTAAGTTAATATAAGTACATTTTATAATGTTAATACAGACACATTAAACAATCGATATTATCTTACACTAATATGTAATCTAAACCATTCGTAGTCTATAGGAGTTAGCCACTCAAATGGGACTTAAGTCCTCTCTATGGTACAGGTCCTGGGTTCGAAACACAGAGCTGCATATTTGGGGTTACCTTGTCAGTAACAAAAAATGTGCACTGTACATTTCAGTTTAAAAAGCCTGGATAATTGATTGTTGTACTATTAGGAGTCTCACCTCGCATTGTGTGAAGTATAATATATATAGGGATTGATTAAAAAAGAAAAAAAAAACCCCATGGATAGTTTACTTATCCATGTGTATATATGTTATGAATTAAATATTGATGAAGATTCACAAAATAAATAAGAATAATAATTAATTTTGGTTTGGATTGTAAAGAATTAAACATATGCATCATTTCATTCCATTAGAATAGTACACTTTTAAGCATATTTTTTTCCGTTATAATAGAAAAGTCAAATTTCAAAATATTTGTTTTCTAATAGAGGAAAATAAAAAATATTTTTTTAAAGTGATTCTTCTAATATAACGGGGTGAGTTCAAATTTTTCTTGAACTAAAAAAAAAAATTTCCTTGAAAAACAAAATTGAAGAATTCGTTTACCTGTGTGCAAATTCGTTTTCATTTTAGAGGAATTTATTTTAAAATTTTATTTTCCTTAAAAACCGAATTTGGAGGTTTCGTTTTTCATTGAAAATGAATCTCCCAAATTCAATTTAACGGGAGTACATATACAGAAAATTTTATTTTATTTTGTCAAAACATCAATTAATTGAGACCGGAAGAGAAAAAAAAACAGAGCCGCACGAAGCAACTCCCTACACCGTTGCCTCCACGCCCTACCGGCCGAATCCGTGCCAAGTCGACACAAGTATTGACCTCACTGGCCGATGCCCTGTTGTCCGAGAATAGAGAAATCACCAGACGGAACCCTAGTTCCAAAAGAGGCAGTCCTACCCGGAGCCCAAATTGCCTGCGGTTGACCATTATTTTTCAGTGGTGACCTGCGATTCAGGTGCTCGTAGGTCCGACTCTGCTTCAGGTTTGTTCTTTCTTTTCTATTGTGGTGAATAATTTGGTTTTTCTGTGTCACTGTTCACAAAGCCTCATGCTTTAATTTATGGTGAAATAATTTACAATTTCCTTCAATTAATTTTGTTTGGTTATCTATTATTTTGCTTTTTGGGGAAATGGGAAGACCATGAAAGAATAGCAAAAGACCCTGGGGAGAATTTGTTGGGAACTGGGTGATGTTGGAGGATGAAAGGCCGGTTTTTTCTGAGTATTATAGATAATTACACCAAATACCCCAAGGTTTTACAAATAACGAAAGATATAGATATAGATGGCAAAGGAAAAATTTTCATTCAATAGAATGAAAAAGTTCATATAGAATTTGGGGCTTTATTTGGTAAAATAGGAACAAAGTTCATATATAATGGGGCTTTATTTGATTCTTTGGCTTTTAAAATGAAGGAATTAATGGATTTAGTTTCATTCCCAGCCACGAATTCTGGATGGCTTAGGATCTCTGTTGAAGGGAAGAATTAATCCCTTTTTTCCACATGAACCTTTTATATATGCAAATGCTAATGCTATAATACTATTTCATGCTGGATCTGCCAGTTACTTTTGGATATATTTATCCTTATAAGGAATATTTGCGTGCATGAACTATTACTTATACTAATAATAATCGTTGGATGGAGAATATGTTACCTTGGAAGTTAGAGTGTTCATATTTTGAAACCCTGAAAACAAACGAGAATAAATAGAATTTGAGGTGTTGACAGTTTCATATTTTGATTGATTAATTTTCCGGACTCTTCCCGAACCCTTTCCTTGAGAAAAAGAGGAAAAGAGGAATGAGAAAAGCATTATGCTCAAAATTTTCATACCCTGTGGAACTTGTGGTTGAAGATGTTGATTGAGTAATACAACTTGGAATCTAGAATCTCAGGAAGTATGATTGAGTAAGCATAATCAAGTAAGAAAATTTGATGGATTAGGATTATATAGGATGCTTGGTGGAAACTGTGGCAGGTATCCATCTACCTGTTGTTACCGTTAGTACATTAGATTCATTCCTCCTTGGTGTTTGGGGGGGGGGGGGGGCAGAGTTCCTTGCAAGAGAGGCAAGTCCTTAATCTTATGGAGCCTAGGTTAATGTGGGGAGAGAGAGAGAGAGAGAGAGAGAGAGGCACAGAGTCTCAATAGAAAACTTTTCTATATAACATGTTCATAGAACTGTGATAAGATGTGAGCTGTATGTTAATTGTTAAGCTTCAGTTGGGGGCTCCAGATATGCTCCTTGATTCCAGTTTTGAGCTCAGCAAATGCATTTCAAATATGTAAAAAGTGGCTGAAGTTATTTGTGATTTAATGGTCATTTGTGAGTTTTCTGTGCTTTGCCTCTCTCCCACTGGACACATGAATTTTATACCTTCAGCAACAGCTTTTTCTTGGTGATTCATTATTGTGCTATGGCATGCAACAAATGTAAGATTTCATTTTTTCGGTAGCGTAAGATTCTATCTTCCTTTAGTTTTCCACTTTACCTTTGTTTGCTCATTTTGTAGTACAACTTGTACTCTTCTAGCTGCTATTGATTCCTGAATGAGATATAAAATCAGAAGATACTCTTGTTGATAAATTCTTCCCCATTTAATGAGAGGATGAAAGTGTAGATATAGCAGGACCTGGTGATGCAATCATGTTTTACATCTATTCTCTGTGGAGGGTTTGCATTTTTGTGCAATTTGTGCGTGATGGTGATATAAACAGCTTAACTCTGTGTGTATGTTATTGGATGATTCAAGATTTATATGATGTTTATTGATTAAAGTACTACAAAGAAGCAATTTATGACGCGTGACCAATCTGCTATTTCTCTAGTAGGCTCTGAAGGATGAACTTTCTCATATCCGAGCTTGTTCCAAATTAAGACTTCTGTTGAGGAAAAAAGATCTTAGATATGGAGACACTCCAGAAGTTTATAGTCAAAAAGTATGTTTTCCCTTTCCGTATGATCAGATTAGATATAATTCTCTTGGCACTGATTCTGACTGTTGGTACATAGCACCTGCACTCTGGTTATTTTTGTTTTATGTTTGTGTCCTACTTGGTCTCAACTTGAAGCTTCATTTTAATGCATACTTTACCTCTTTCTCCATGTGTCTGAAATTTGTTGGTGTGTTTGTTGTTGGGGAGGTAGTGGGGGCCTTTAAGCGACCCACCTAGTCGCAATAATCTCATTTGGGCAATGAATCCACTGTTTCATTTTGGTATCAGTACTTGCAATTGTCGATTGGTTGTTGTTTCTTACCGGAACTATGGAAGACTCCGCTTTTGGGTCGAAATCGGTGGTCCACTTGCTGATTCTCACAGCATAAGAGGTAAAATTCCATACCCCTTTCAAGAAGCACAGATTGTAGTCTTCATCTTGCTCGAATCTAATAAGAACTTGACGAGGATTGATGAAGCCAATATGATATCCCCTGAAAAGCCTGTCGTCATGAAGTCGGTTCGTAAAGTGTCGATTGCTGGTTTACCCCTTGAAAATTTGCCAATCAAGGCTCGCTTGAGGGGTGCTTCCAACAGGTCCATCACGTCATCGGTGCTTTCCGCAGTGTTCCGTGGCTGCCTTTAGTGGCCAGTCAATTGGTTTCGGCAGTGGGGGGAGGCGGTGTTTCGATAGCACCGTGGAAATATTAAGACTCGAGTTAAACAAGTTTAGTGAAAAAAAAAATCCTCATGGCAATGGCATGAAGAAATGATGTGTACTTTTAGTTTTTTTTTTTTTTAAAGTTTTTGTTAATATTAATTATTTATGTTTAAATTACTCCGTTCTTTAATTTTAGCTGTTGTCTTCTTTTAATCTCTAAATTTGAAAAGAAAATTCATTTTCATTCAACTGTAAAAATAGTTTGTAAATGGTCCATCATGAAACTAATTCGAGAGGTTTAAACTTAATTAATCGAAGAACTAAAATAGAAAAATTAAAAAAATCAGAAGTAATGGATTTCAAATGAAGTATTTCAAATCAAACAAACTAACAAAATCTAAGTTTCAATTAAACTCAAACAAAAATTAATTTAATAATTTACAAGTTTTAACTTACAATTAATAAAATCTAAACAATAAATTATTTAGAATAATAAACTAGCATAAGAAAATGGATGGCCCAAAGAACAAATAGAAGTGAATTTATTAAAGTTTTAGAAATATATTTCCTACATATAAATCAAATGCAAGAAGATGGAAAAGAAAAAAAAAAAAAAAAAGCTTCAAGGTAGTTCACTTTAAGCTCTTTAATTTAATTCCACACTAGGAGTCCAATTGACTGACCTGAAATATTTTAGCCCAAATTACACTTCATTAATTTTTTATTTGTAAGAAATCCATTAATTAATTAAATTTATTTTTTGAGGAACATGAGAGTAAAATACATGAGACAAGTTGAATATCTTATTTTATTAGCCTAAAATCAACCGTGTGTATTGTGCTTATGAAATACGTACGTATAGAGATTAGAAAAACAAAAAAAATGACACGATGAATTTCGTATTGTCATTTTTTTAATTTGTATTAAAGATAGGTAATAATAATAATGCGTAAAAAGTTATACAACCGATTTATACGTGCGGTGGATTTTAGGGCACATCTGTCTAAGACCTTAGTTTTTCTTTCATCTATAAAATATATTTAAAACAAGTATAACTGATATTCATGAAGAGTATAACGACTACGATTTTCTACATTGATTACTATTCACAAGTATCAGTTTTTATTTTAAAAAAAAGAGTAGTGGTACACTAGTGCTACTCACTTATACTCTTCCAGAGAAGCACTTACTTATACTCTACTGAACTAGCATTTTTACTTCTTTTTTTTTTAATTTCCTTTCTCAATTCATTTTCTTCTTAAGTGCTACTCCTAAAGAATTACTCATCTACTATTCTAAAGTAGTATACGAGTAGCATTTTCAATTTTTTTTTCCATCCTTAAATAACACTAGAACAAGTATTAAATATCAGTATTATTTAGTTCAAATACAAGTTTACAAAAACTGTACTTACGAGTATTGCATATATGAATTGGTTCAAACCATGTCAGTTACAATAACATAATATAATATTAATGAGTACGTTATAAGTTATAAAATATAAAAAGTAATTAATAAGAAATAAATCATTTGTCAAATATGCAAATAATTGTGGTTGGGTAGAATTCCAAACACATGTACTTATGAATAATGGAATATGATCATTTGAAAAAATTGTAGCTTAGAAGACAAAAATATGTCGTGCCATCCGGTCGAAGACAAAAGTCAACAATTAACACATATTTATGGGAGTTGATTAAGTTATTAAGTTTTATTCTTTTAGAGTTTTTATTTATTTACTCCATCCGTTATATTAGATTAAGTTATTAAGTTTTATTCTTTTAGAGTTTTTATTTATTTACTCCATCCGTTATATTAGAAGGGTTCATTTTGAAAAATATTTTTCGTTGCAATAGAAGAGTCAACACTTTTAATTTTTTTACTCTTCATACCCCCTAGTATTATACTAAACACTTGAAAAGTAAGTATATTAATGAAATACGTTTACATGCTTGAAAGTGGACCCTTATAATGGAACGGAGAGAATATTATTTTCCTTGAAAGATAACAATATTTCACAGGAGTTAAGTCAATTCGTCAACTTACATTATTGTTGACATCCTAATGGTGAAATATTTTATTGTAATTATCTAAAATCAACACAATGTATACAGAAAATGTAATAAAAAATCTTTTCCCAGATATACAAAAGCATTTTTATTTGCAAGAATTTCACACCTATATTTCTCCCGAAAAAATAAACAAAGTATAACCAAAAAAGAAAATAGTAGTTGTTCTATTTGCATGGATTTTATGCATATCTTTCTCCCGAAAAAAATAAAACCAAAAAAGGAAAAAATTAATAGAAGTCTAGCTAGTTTTCTATTTGGAGTTACGTTTACATGCTTAATATATACTCATGGTTTTTGTGGTAATTTGCAGCGAAGGAATGGACCGAGATGTATGCGACCGGGGTGTGATCGGGGAAGTCTTTTTGTAACTGAGAAGTAGGGGAAAGTTGCATTGAAATTAGAAGGATATTTTCAGTAAAAACAATTAGAAACTAGTATTGGAGTATATATAGCTCATTAGCCCCTCAGTTTGACATTAACATCTGACCTGATGAGAGGGCTTTGTTTTGTGTTGTTAGTTAAGTAGAATAGTCGAACTTCACCTGTTTATGTCTTTTTAAAGTTTCCTTGTTAGTATTTAATTGTTATAACCCTGCCAATATTTGCTTCTGATCTCAGTTAAGGTTTAATTTGGTTTCCAAATCCATAATCCATTTTACTTCCCTTCGCAAACATAAATATGACAATTATAATGCCAATTTTGGTTACGTCTTGGTACATCCAAGGAATATACCAACTAGAGTTGGACACAAATATGTATTGAAATTCAACTAGTATAGTATTATATTATGAGTTTGGATTCTTTATCTTACTAATTGTGTATAAATGGTGTATCACAATTAAAAAAAAAGCGTTTTAATGTTTAATTAACTTGTGATACGTAAATGGTATGCAGCTAGCGAGATATAAGATCACCTCGGTTCATGCCTCTTGTTAACTCCCATTTTTCATCAATTATTTTCACTTATTAGACGGAAAAATGAGAAATAGAATGGGAAGTTGAAAAGGTCTACACAATTAGTTCATACATTCATCATCTCTTACCTTGAGTTTTCTTTCTGTTGGTTAGGTCCCCTCCAAAAAACTGAAAATGAACCATATAATGTGATATACGGGGTGTATATTATAAATGTGATCGACTTCAGAGAGAAACACTTCCAAACTAAATTGCAAAAAAACAAGTTAATAATATGATCACTAGATGAATAAACCAATGGTTCACTTAAACCTGTAACACTAAAGAGGATAACTGGAAAAAAAGCTACGAAGGAATCTCAGTTTTCACGTTTCAGTGTTCTTCTGGTCTAATATCATTATCAACAGTAAACTTTACCCACAGAGGAAGAACCTCTAATCCTGCATTCATCTAACCCAGTCAATCAAAGTATGGAATGGATCTCCGAAGAAGTATTTTAAATGTGGCTAACAACTTTGATTTCAGAATTGAACAGTGAAAAAGTACCCTTTGTTTTGGCAAGCGATTGAATTATTTTTACAGTTCATTCAGTAACGAAGCACTCACATCACATGAAGAAATACAGAGAAACACATTTATCTAAGAGAACAAATCTCTGAACACAAGAGTAATACGCGACCGAAAAAATGAACCGTGTAATTTTATAAGAAAAATGAAAAGGTAAAGTGAAACGGCGGTGGACCTGATTGAGGTGATCGACGGTGAGATCAGGCTGCTTATCGGTGTTGATGAAGTCGATGTACTGTTGGATCGTTAGCTTCGGCTGTTTTACTTTTCTCTTCGTCGGAGCACCAGAGCTTTCCGCCATTGTCGATCGTTTCTGCTTGCTCTGGTGCGTGATTGTGTTCTTTCTGTTTCTGGTAGTGCACAGAGAACAAAGAGTGAAGAGAAGGCCGTTATTTGCAGCTTTGTTATATGCTGTGTGGGCTCCACGTACTGGCACGAAATGCTTGTTGGTCCGTTCAATTTCAGCATAGGCCCACGAGGCCCATATCGTTTTTTCGTTTGGAGGCCCATTAGCATAAACTGCTTTCGCATATCATAATGGATTTTTCTTTTCTTTTTTTTTTTTTTGGAATCTATATGTAATGGCATAGATGGTGAATCGTACGATGATTTTTATTTTTAAAAAAATCAAAGTCATATTTTATTACTCATCTCGACTCATTCAAACAGTTTATTTTGAAAAAAATATATAACTCATTATGGATTATGAGTTACAACACTTAAAATAAGTCATACAGTATTTTTCACTTATATACTTACTTTATAAGTAATGATTAATTGTGAATCATACATTATTATATTAATAATTGACAGGTAATGTAAATAAATTCAAAATAAATAATAGAATAAAATATTTTTAAAAAATGAGCTCTTTTTGTTTCCGTGATACAGAAGAGAGGACATTTTGTAACATAACTTCCTTTCAAATATACAACGTCATACGTGTGATTCCCAGAATATTTTTGTTTGCTAGTAGAAATCAACACACATATATATGCAAAGTAAAAATCTATGCAAAGTAAAATAAATGGAAATTTAACTCTTTTATTTGGACAAAAGTTTAATAACTGAAAATTTTTAATGGATAAGGTAAGGATATTAAAATTGAAATGGTTGGACGCACTTGCAAGACAACTTATCTTGTTAAATATTATTGGAACAAAAAGATCAAAGAAAGAATGTGTATACGGCATATGAATTTGGAATCGGTATGTTAGTTCATTTTAATAAACATTTTAAAAATATGTTTTTGAAAAAAAATAATGTTAAGAGTGTATTAAAATGTAAAAAGTGAAGTTATATAATAAAAAATATGTTTTAAATTAGATGAAAAATTATTATAAAAGGCAAAAATAAAAATAGAAAACAAAATTAATTAATTAATGTTTGGAAATTATATATGCAGAGAAGTTTGCACCACAAGATAGCCAGAGACCTTACAAAGTTAATGGATGTGGTGAGGTTCTTTGAAGGGGTCAATTTGACAATGAAATTATGTGATTAATAATTTGTGTTTTGTTTTGTTTCATAAATTTCCACATTCTCTCTTCATCCTGCATTGTTGTGAGGTCTGTTTCTGATATGACAGAAGGGCGTCATTGTGTAGGCTACATCAAATACAAGTCTTTGTAGATTAGGGAAAGTAGACGATTCCAGATCATTTGCGTCAGTAGAAAAATAATTTTACTTTGGTTAGTTTATCCTTTAAATTCTTTTGGCTATTTCTTGTAATTTGCTCATTTTTATTGTACCATCGTTTATTTTTATAGTGCATTGATGGTGAAAACTACAAGTCTTTTCGAAACAAGTGTTATTCTCTTCGTTATTATAAAGACATAACGTAATGAGATATGCTTATTGCGACGTGCAATGGTTCATTGCCATAAGTAACATATTTAGTTGGTATCGAAATAAACTCATTTTACCGTTTTAATATATGAGTGATACATGGAAAGTAATAAAGTCAATTTGTATGGAAAGTAATAAAGTCAATTTGTATGGAAAGTAATAAAGTCAATTAGTCAACTTGCATTGTCTACACGTAAATAACAAGGACTTGCAAGTTGGCCAATAAAGAAGGTCTCAATCTCAATCCTCTAGTCATTTTAGCCGAAGACCTTCTTTAGTGAGTATGCAAATCATTTTCATTTGCAAGAATTCCACGCACAAGTTGGTCAATTCGTCAACTTACATCTTAATGTTGAAATATTTTATTGTAATTGTCTAAAATCAACACAACGTATACAAAAAATGTAATAGAAAATCTATTTGTAAGAATTTTACGCATATACAAAATAAAACCAAAAAAGAAAATAGTAGTTCTATTCACAAGAATTTTAAACATATATTTCTACATAGAATTAATGATATTTTTGAGTTACGTAATGAGCAAATACAACCAAAAAAGGAAATTGTGTACATATATATAATAGTGGTTCATGGCCTCCACCCAGGACCTTTCCATAGTGCATCACCAAATCCAAATGGGAAAGATTAAACTTTCTTACTGTTTCTTGCAGTACTTCAATACTGCTTCGCACTGCCATTGATGAGCACCTCCTCCACAGACGAGGCTGCTCTTTTAGCCATCAAATCTCAAATTACATTTGATCCCTCCAACATCTTAGCCACCAATTGGACCAAAGGCTCCTCCTTTTGCAATTGGATTGGCATCACTTGCAACCACAAGCACCAAAGGGTATCAGCCTTGAACCTTTCCGGCGAAGGATTGAAAGGCACCATAGCCAAAGAAGCTGGGAATCTCTCATTCCTTGTTTCTCTGGACATCAGCAACAACAATTTCCATGGCTCCATTCCAGAACAGATTGGCCATTTAAAGCGATTGCGAACTTTATATATGCAGCTCAATGAGTTCAGTGGTCATATTCCTGAGAGCCTTGGATTCCTAACCAGAATTCAAGACTTATTCCTATATAATAACAGTCTCAGTGGACCTATTCCTCCTGCCATTTTCAACATTTCTTCGTTTCGGGTTATTGATTTCAAGCACAACTTCCTCCATGGGAGTCTACCTGAGGATCTCTGTAGTAATCTCCCAAAATTGGAAAGCTTCAATGTCTCATTCAATAGGCTAAGGGGGCCAATTCCAGCTTCTCTTTCTCAATGTTCGGAAATCAAGTTTCTTTGTATGTCACACAATGAATTTACAAATTCCATACCTGAAAATATTGGAAACCTCTCAAAACTGGAGCGGTTGTATATTGGTTTCAACAGTTTGACTGGTATGTATATAAGACTTTTCTTTTTCCTGGAATCACTTTAACATGCTCATCCTTCATCTCATGTATAATCCAAATGTGACCAATTTTCATTTTATATTTTTTGGTCTAAGTTTGCTCTTCTTTATTTTCAGGCAAGCTACCTTCGACGTTGTTTAATATATATTCCATGAAAATTTTAGTGCTGGATATAATTCGATATCAGGCAGACTTTCAGGAGATATTTGCAAGAAAAGCATGAACCTTGAACAGTTGCTTCTTTCTAACAATTTTATAATCGGACAAATACCTTCTACTCTGTCATATTGTCAATCGCTAAAACTTATTGATCTGTTTAGCAACAATTTGGAAGGAAGAATTCCAATTGGAATTTGGAATATGTCATCGCTTCAGTATTTATACCTGGACTTCAACAATTTGAAAGGTACCGTTCAACCTCATCGTCTTTATTCCCTCTTATCTAGCCTTATTTCAAAGGTCGGTGTTAAGTTGTACATATAACTGTTTTGATTGACAGGTATATAACAGCCACATTTACTGCATGAATTGTTAGAAATGACAATTTTGATTTAGAAAGAAACTTAATTGACAAGTTCATTAAAATCACATTTTATATATCTGTATTACTTGTTTGCCTTCTCGTATATGTTGGCGTTAACTTCCAAATACTTTTGTTTTGAGGGAAACTTTGATTTGAATATAGGAAATTCTTCTTTTTTGTTTATTGTGCGAGCCAAGTTTCTTGGCTTATTTTTTTATTTTTTATTCTCTCTGTCTCATTCATAGAGTTCACTTTGTATTACTAAAAATGTTAATACAATATAGACTCTTTGAATGAGACCGAAAGAGTACTTTATTTTAATAAAAGATTATCTTGCTATTTAATTGGAAAAAGAGAAATTTTTTTATAGGGGCAGTAATGTTTTTAAAATTATAAAGAAATGTATAATTTTCCTAAAATTTTTTAAAAAGGGTGGTAAAGTATTGGCTAAAAATTATACAATAAAAATATTTTAACTCTATAATTTAATTTAATCAGTACTAATAAACATTGCATAGAAAAAATCATTTCAATACATTTGTATTCTTTGATTAATAATAATTTAAACTCATAAATAAAGAGTAATGATATACTTTTGCATCTAAATGACGTGGTGGGTTATTATTATTATTATTATTATTATTATTTAAAAATATGGCGTGGCGGTCACTTAGACACATGCCTTAGTGCCTCCATTATAGATTTGCCACTAGTATTAAACCGACCATGCATCCATATTGACTCTCTCTGGGAATCTATATGATACAATATTTACGGATGAAAAGTGAAGCAAACTTCCAAATTAAGAAAATTAATTCACGGTAATTAAATTATAGGGGCTCATCCATAAATTTCTCAAATCACCGGGTTATGCATAATTAATCCAATATTTTTGGATAAATTACATGCACTTCTCTCAAATTTTGTCTAGTAATTTTGTAATTTTATAAGGTTTCATTAATTTTTTTGCCACATTCTGTTTACAAGGTTGTTTGACTTTTACCCTCATGTATTTTTAAAATAAATCTTTTGCCTCCTAAATTTTCACTGTTTTGTAAAATTTATTTTACCCCTCACTTTTGCTTATACTGGCAATATCTTTTTACTATGTGTTTTTAAAATATATAGGGTATTTGTCAATGAGGGTATTCTATAACGGACAATTGTCATTTGTCCTTAAGGGCTTGTTCTTTTTGGTTGGGTTGAGTTTTGATTTAGAAAAAAAGTTTTTTAATGTAAAAAAGTGTATTAGAAATGTAAAAAGGTATAGTTAAATAGTAAAAAGCTGTATTAGAAATGTAAAAATGTATAGCTAAAATGGTCAAAAACTATATTAGAAATGATGAAAACTGATATGATATTAAATTTACTGTTGAGAACAAAACTGGGACCACAACTAAAACTTAAAGAACAAGCCTATAGTGTAATATAATGGTACCAAATCCTGCTATATAAATTTAAAAAATGTGATAGTAAATTAAAATAAAATTTATTTTGTGATAATATAAACAATAATTTTTATTCATTTGATGAATATGTTAAGAAAGAGTAATTTTTGTGAAATAATTAAATAGTATGAAAAAGTATAAAATGAACCAGAAATAGAATATATGCTAATATTCTTTAGGAGTAAAAAATGATGCCATGGTTAAAGATAAATTTATACACCATTTAATTTCATGTAAAAATTACAAAAATGGTATTTTAAGTTGGATATAGCATGTCTCTTATATAGGATAAAAAGTTGGCGTTAATTAGTAAAACTCTGTTTGCTATTTTTGAAGGGAAACTAGATGATTTCATAAGTTCGGGAAATTCCTCTGCCTTGAAACAAATCAGTTTGTCAACGAATAGATTCTTTGGAAACTTTCCGGAAGATCTATGCTTGAAATATCCAAATCTGGAGGCTTTAGATGTTGGTGCTAATCTACTTGCAGGCCGAATTCCTTCGAGTCTATCACATTGCAGTACACTTCCGTACCTTTACTTGGATTCTAACAACTTTACAGGTAATATTTTTATTTTTTACTTCCATCTATTAATTATGTTGAAGTGCAATAATCAAAATAACTTTATCAATATATCAATATTTTTAATCACGCAGGAGGCATAGTTGGAAACATGTCTGCACTTCAATATCTATCTCTCTCTAACAATAGTTTGACAGGTTTGTAATAGCCACATTCCCTTTACTCTACCGAATAAACTATAAAAAAAAAAATACAAAATTGAGCAAACAATTTAACAGTTTCATTTTCATTCTATGTCTGTTTCCTCTTAGCCTTCTTGTAAATGTTGCCGCTAACTTTTAAACACGTTGTTTATTGTTTTGGCAGGTAATTTAGATTTGAATTAAGAATATTTTTTTAATATATATTTATTGTGGGGGTCAAGTTCCTTAGCCTATTTTTAAATTTTTGTTTTTTATTTAAATAAAAGGTTATCCAATCCTTCTATTTAATTAAAAAAAACTAAATTTTATTTTTGTGATACTATTAAATAATAAAATTTATTGTATTTGATGAATGTGCTAAGAAAGAGTTATTTTGTGAAATAATTACCAAGTATTAAAATACAATTAAATAAATATAAAATGAACCAAAAATAGAACATATCTTAGCATTCTTTATGTCCAGAGTTAAGAGATAAATTAATACACCATTTTAATGTAAAAGTTACAGTGAAATGCTATTTTAAGTTGGAAACAGAGTGCCATATATGGGGAAAACAAGCTGGCTTTAATTAGTAAATACTCTGTTTGCAATTTCTGAAGGGAACATATATAGATGATTTAAGTTGGGGAACTTCCTCTACCTTGAAAGATATCAGTTTGAGAGCAAATATATAAATTTTTTGGAGGAAGATCTATGCTTCAGATATCCAAATCTGGAGATTTTAAGCGTTAGTAATAACCTACTTGGCGGCTGAATTCCTTGGAGTCTTTCACATTGGAATGCACTTCAGCTTCTTTACTTGTATTATAATAACTTTACAGATAACTTTATTTTGATTTCCATCTACTAATCATCTTATACTAGTGTAAGAATCAAAATAACTTTATCAATATTTTTAATTAATCATGCAGGAGACATACCAATTGGGATTGGAAATCTATCCACACTTCAATATCTACATCTCGAAAACAATTGGTTGACAGGTATGTGATAGTTGCATTTTTTTTTTATGTCAAATGTACAATTACAAAGGGGAATTTTAAATTAGCAAGCAAGTTTACAGATTCATTTTCAATGTTTCCCTCTTGGGCTTCTCATAATGTTGGCGTTAATTTATTAAATGCTTTGGCTGGGAAATTAGATTTGCATTTCGGAAATTCCTCTTCCTTGAGGACTATTTCTTTGGGAAGAAATAGATTCTTTGGAAGCTTGCCTAAAGATCCATGTTTCATACATCCAAAATTAAAGTATTTATACCTTGGTTTTAACTTATTTACAGGCAAAATTCCTTCTAGCCTTTCACGTTGCAGTGCACTCGTCGAGATCGACTTGAGTTTCAATAAGTTGAGAGGTATATATCTTTATTTTGACTGTTAAAAAAATTGAAACAAATTTAAATATCAGATTATTGTAGTCAACATTATTAACATGCATAAATGCAGGAGGTATACCAGCTGATATTGCAAACATTTCTGGACTTCAAACTCTACGTCTGCTGTCAAATAACTTTACTGGTGAAATTCCTCGGTCATTATTTACCATGTCTAGTTTACAAGATTTACGCCTGTCCGATAACCAACTTGTTGGTAACATTTCTTTATTGCTTGATCTCGATGGAAATTATAAAGAATCTGTATGAGACAATATTTAGAGACGAAAAGTGAAGCAAACTTCCATGTGTTGCTAATTTTCTTATTTTTAAATACCAAAGAAACATCATTTTTGTGTATATAACTCAAAATACTATAATTCTATTACAATATATATATATATATATCTATATATATGTTACAAAATGTTATAATTTAATTTTCTAACTTCATCCCTCCTCCAATTGGACCTTAGATTTCTCTCGAACCGTTTCATATTTTTTCTCCATCCTCTACAATAGCCTGAGATTGATTTTCTTCTATCGGCCTTTTGAGGTTAAACACCTCTTGTTTGGCCTTTGGTTGCTCTCAAGGTCATTCACCAATTTGGCCCTAGGTGCAGACACGTTCTAAATTTTTTGTCACACTTTTGTATTTTCTTGAAATAAAACTCTGTTTGCCCTAGATGGAATGACCGAAGAATGAAAGAAAAAGCATCACACCGGAGCTATCTCTGGACAGAATGGGACGTAACTAGTGGAAATTATATTTTTTTCACCAACATACTACACCTGCCCACTTAACAATTAACTCAGCAAATAACAAGAAACACAAAAGAGCTTAAAACATGTGAATATTCTAAACTCTTTATCCTGCATTTATCTATCAAATCTGGAAGCACAGAAAATTACAGTCACTAAAATGATGGTAAATAAATCAACCAAGTTAATCAGAGTATCACCAAAGAAGTATTAAAATGTAGAAAATGTAATTGAATAGTTAAAATGTGTATTAAATAAGATGAAAAATTATCACAAAATATAAAAGTATAGAAAAAAAGAAAAGAAAAAGCAGATAACGAAATTAAGTAATGTTTGGAAGTCATGCAGAGAAGATAGCCAGAGACATTACTAATTAATGGAGATGGTTTGAAGGGTCAATTGACAATGAAACCGGAACTTTTGTTTTCTTTTGTTATCTTTTGTTTTGTTTCATATTTATGCAAGGTCATTGTTGCGTAGGCTACATCAAATATACAAGAATTTCTAGAATATTTTATTTTTATTTTTATAGAAAATTCTTTGTAGATTAGAGAAAGCATTCGAGTAGTCCTCACTTCTATCAATAGCTATGTAATGGAAAAAACCTAATTTTACTTTGTTTAGTTTATATCCTTTAAAATATTAAAGCTATATATTATTTTGTAATTTGTGTATTTTTAATGTAAACCAATATTTTAGTTACGTTTGTACATCGTTTATTTTTATTGTGCATAACGAGGCAGGCTCATTGTGATGTGAATGTGAGACTTAGCCAAAGCAGTGTGAACATATGTGGATGCGTTCATTGAGTAAATTAATATAAAAGACAAGATGCAAATTATTTTCGTTTACCAGAATTCCACACTTATTTTGGTGGGAGGTAAGTCAATTGGTCAACTTACATTGTTGCCTTCCTAAATGACAAGAATCCAATTGATTTATATGAAATATTTTATTTTAATTGTCTAAAATTAACACCACCTATACGTACAGGAAATGTGATAAAAGATTTTTTTTTTCTCGGATATGTAAAAGCATTTCTAGGAGATTAAAAATAAAATTTATAATTTACTATTAATTGGATGTACTAGTTTTAAAGATGCATTCAGTAATTAGACAATGCAAATATATATCACATTCAGTAATTATCCCACGATGCAAATATTTTTCTTAACGATGCAAATATGAAAGAAGAATCAGACATCGTTAAGAAAAAGTCATTTATATACCTACCTTAATTAGACGTACTTCTACAAAGTTTCATTATCTTTGCTGTACAACACTGCCTCATGAGTACTGCTAGTGGAGCTCTGCCATTGATGAGCAGCACCTCCACAGATAAGGCTGCCGGGAATCGTTTTCTTCAGACTTTTTTTTTTTTTCATTTCGATTTCTGAAGAAAATGATTTCCCTTTATTATTATTTTTTCCATTTCGATTTGTGAAGAAAACGATTTCCGGAACTCGTTTTCTTCAAATGATTTCCGACAAGATTGCCTTCACTATTTTTTTTTTTGGGAAGATGAACAGTGCCGGCGATGTCTGAAATGACGAAATTGCCCATGAATTTTTTGCCCCGTTAGTGACTTAACGTTTGACATGGACAGAGTGGTATTTTTTGAGCGAAATGGAACTTAAGTGTCTAGAAATAGGCACTTTGAAAGAAAGTGTCATTTTCTTCAAAATGCAGTAGTTACGTGGTATTTCATGCATTTCACCCTCCCTTTAGAATTATTTCCCAGCAATGCTATGCGTAACATTGGCACTAAGATACGGATTTTTTTGGTCTAGTGGTTATGTTCCGAATCTAGTAGAGGATAGTGAACAATGTTTCACCTAAGGTCTAGACAAGCTCTAACGCTATTTTTTGAACAAAAAAATAATAAAACCGGCCTTATAAAGAAAAGGTTAAATTAGCCTCCAATCTGTTAACCCTCCGTCACATCACTTATTTTTGCTGACTTGGCTTGGGCACATCCCTTATATGATTACGCAATTACAACGACCTACAATTTAAGGCAAAGGCAAAAAGACGGTACAAGAATATCATTGATGAGAAGTCTTTTAATATGCCCTTTTCTTAAACCAATAATCTGTAAGAAGTTAAGAGGAAACTACATGATCTGCATCATTAAAACACAAAAAATAATAGCCAAATTGCAAATGAAATTGCCAAAAAGATCTGATTTCGGTTGATCTGATCCGAGTTTCAGCATTTTGAACAATTCGGGGCCTTTTCGTGCAGAATTAGTTAAGAACAATAAAGCATTGGAAAATTTAATACTTCCTTTCATTGACTTTGTTTTCAGAGATTCTTTAAACTTACTGCTGAGCCTACATATATAATATATAGTTGGACAAATAAAGATTTAAGAATAGTGTTTTTTTTTGCATGGTTTGAAATTTCATTTGTTCTATCAACATTGTAGACTTGATTCTCTCTTGATCTTTCTATCTTCGGTTACTTATCATGTACAAGACAATATCTTATTCTAAATAGGAAAATTTTTTTTAGCACACCCGCTACATTCTTAAAAATAGTGCAACAAATCAATAGTAAAATAGGAATTAAAATTTATCTTTATTTCTGGGTGTCCTACATGTTTATTGCTCTTCCAAAAAAATTGGCAATTATCTCCCAAATATATTTGGTTGCACCATCCTACGCATGTGGTGCAATTGATGTATGGAACAATCTCTTGAGAATGAGGGAAGATGTGGGTGTCTTAGTATTTGAGAGAAGGAAAACTAGGGGCATCAGTAAAAAGACCATAATTTATTTAGAATAAGAATTGGACAAGTAGAATCCTAAGAATTTGTAGGTTCGAATGTTAGCTTTCAAAAATAAACAAATACTGTAATGACATAGTTTTATTAAAATTTTTTGGGGCACAATAAATATTTGTCAAACTAGTAAGAGGCAATTGAAACATAAGATAAATATATGCTACAAAAAAAAAATAAAGAAAAACCTCTTGAAAAAATAGGGGCATGTTATTTACAGGTACCAATTTACTAAATGCAGGTATCATTTAAAAAATTATGGTATTAAAATGAAAAAATTAACCTTTTTCTTTATAAAAACAAAATTATAGGTTCAAAAACTTGTGCCCGTGGCCTAGTTTAATAGGCGTAAAATTCTAAAACTTACGCATGAGTGAGGCATAAGTTTAATTACCGCCACAGGCTAGCGGAAGTTTTTAAAACTTCTGCCAGCCTGTGGCAGAAGTTTTCCTCATTCTATTTTTCTTTTTCTTCTCCGTTCGTTTTTTTTTCGTCACCACAAACCTCCATTCACTTGCGAGGGTCGAAGACCGCCTTCTCTCCTTTTATACAGCAGAATCATCATCGTCTTATAATACTCCCAGCTGTATGTTTGTAATTTTGCAAAAGAAAGAAAGAAAAGAAGATAAAAAGAAAAAAAAAAATACCATTCGGCTAAGGTAGGCGAATCTTTTATTTGCAGGACCATTTGTTTGTTTCTGAGATGTTTGAATGTAGGGGTTAGTTATGTCTTTTCATTCTTAAAATTTTTATGAGGTACCTACATTTAGTAAAATGGTACGCGTAAATGACAATTTCCAAAAAAGACTCCGGTCCTATTAATTAATTTGATGTTTGGAATTAATTGTGCAGAAGTCTGTCCCACAAATTAAAGACCTCACTAATAATTGTGCCCAAGTCTTTGAACTTAATTTGAAGGGGTCAATTTGGCAATATTGAAACGTCAAGCCCGACCTTTATTAATGTCATTAATTTGTTAGGTTATGTGTCATAGTTTTCCAGATTGAATGGGATTTTTCTCTTGACTTGTATGCTTTGTGAGGCCTATTTGTGATCCCGACAGAAGGGTCTGTTTCCCCTTTGATTGAATTTTCTCCCAGTGTGATCATAATAAATAATAAAAAGAAGAAAAAAAAAAAGAAAAGCAACAAAAGAAGTATTAGAATGTAATTGAATAGTTAAAATGTGTATTAAATAAGATTCAAATCATTTTCGTTTACTAGAATTCCACACGTATTTTGGTGGGAGGTAAGTCAATTGGTCAACTTACATTGTTGTCTTCCTAAATGACAAGAATCCAATTGATTTATTTGAAATATTTTATTCTAATTGTCTAAAATTAACAACACCTATACAGGAAATTTGATAAAAGATTTTTTTCTCGGATATGTAAAAGCTACAAAATATAACAAGAAATCATTTTCGTTGGGCAAAGTTTTAAAGATATTTATGGGAACTAAGTGAATTTGTCTACTTGCATTAATTAATGTGCATTTATAATTAAATTGGGTGGTCGGACTTGCAAGAATTGGATAAGATGATTTGAAAAAATTGTAGCTTAGGAGACCAAAATCTACCGTACCAAACGGATCGAAAACACAAGTGAAGAAACTGAAAAATCAGCCATGTGCTTAAGTCTTCTGTAAAACATGTACATATAGTTGATAGCAGTTCATTTGTCTTTGATATGCACATTTTAGCTGAATTATTTTAGCACTTGTTATGGCAGTTCTCAAGGGCTTTTGCCCAAGGTTTTAATGTTTATTTGCAGTTTGGAGATCGGACCTAAAAAAAAAAATGTGAAATTGGAACGGATGAGTCAAGCCTGAAAAGGACATACGATTTGTGGGCTAAATCAAGAAGGAAGCCCATAGGAGAGGTTCGGCCGATTTGCAATAAAGGCAAGAGCAATCAAAGTCAAAAGCAGAAAAAGGAATTGCATGCATGAAAGTTGAATTGATCAAAATTAATTCTGATTGGAATCTGGGTTAAAAATCCAATTGGATTCCAATTAGTCCAAGTGGGCCGAATTACCAATTGGAATCTGTCATGCCAGGGAAGTGAGGTAGAACTCACCCTCAAAAGCTAGCTCAAGAGGAGAGGGAACCAGCTCCCCCTTTAAACCCAACACCGGCAGCATACACTACCAATGTGGGAATGACACCCAAGCCTGACACCACCACGCTTCCGCACCGCCGACCACGGCGACCCTCCGGAGGCAGTGGGAATCGAACTCCACTACGGCATGGGAAGGGTGGG
Organism: Leptodermis oblonga; assembly: GCA_016801395.1. NCBI lineage: Eukaryota > Viridiplantae > Streptophyta > Magnoliopsida > Gentianales > Rubiaceae > Leptodermis > Leptodermis oblonga. Next base: position 9,233,794 of record CM028758.1, on the reverse strand, counting down.
GCTTGGCTCTGATACCACTGTCATGCCAGGGAAGTGAGGTAGAACTCACCCTCAAAAGCTAGCTCAAGAGGAGAGGGAACCAGCTCCCCCTTTAAACCCAACACCGGCAGCATACACTACCAATGTGGGAATGGCACCCAAGCCTGACAGAATCTTAATTAATAATCCAATCCATTGGCCGCCGTGCACACGCAAGGAAGAATGATATTTTGCGAAACTGAAGGGAGAAGTAAATAAGTTTTGGGCAATTACCAATCCAAGGAGGAATTAAAGAGAGAAGTTGGGAGTTACCAAATTTGAACCATGTGCTTAATTAATTCTCTTTCCAATTAGAAGAAGGTTTTCTTATTGCATTAGGAGATTGATTAATTGGTGATTTTGTCTCCCTATATATATGAGATGATTCCTGCGCTAAAAATACAAGTTTTATATAGAATAGTTTTCATAGTTAATTTTATTCTTCACGTAATATACAGTTTCGTTTTAGTTTAGTTTTTCTCTGTTTTGCTCTGTTTCAATCGCAACTTTGGATTTTCCTGACAGGCAGCCTACCGTTTGGCCAAACTGGCGGTTGTTAGATCACGAATTCTGAAATTCCAGTACAGCATTCTCTTTCCTCTTTTAATGTCTTCTTTTATATTAATGTGTTTTGCGTATTTTATTATGAGTAGCTAATTTCTTATTTCTGGTATTATGTAAGAAGCCATAATCCACGCATGTATGAAACCCAAGAATTAATCTAAGGTCTAATAAATTATGTTTCTAAATTACCTGTGTTTATATGTCTAATTACTAATATTCTATTAAGCCTGATCAACTTAGTTTAATCTGGTTGAGTCAGTGAGTGGCACAATTACCGGCCGAGTAGTACAGGATTAATTGAGTGATAATTTCTAATTATTAGTTTTGGATTCTTCTAGTTCTTAATGCTTCTATTTGTTAATTAATAAGGTTTGCGGGGACTCGCGGTCTGTTAGTTAACGTAGTTAGAGAATAATTCATTTGCGGGGACTCACAGTAATACTATAACTGAAACGGCATAGGTAATTAGACAAGTTAAGAGGTTCATGATTGCATGTATGAGATTATGGTGGATTTACATAATACCGAAATTTCTTTTCATTAATTGATACTTCCTAAGTCTTTACTTTCATTATTAGTTTAATTGTTATTTTTACGTGACAACTCTAAGGTCTCTTAAGAGACGCAAAAGTGACTACTAGTTATAGTTTGGTTTTATTTGCACGTCAATTGAAATTTGAATTAAATTGCAGTCTTTATGGATCGACCAGGTCTATTGTGCTATATATTTTTAGCATCTTATTTGTAAGTTTTAAACAGTACTTTTACTGTATTTGGTAGACCCACGACAAGTCATATCAGTCTTTCAACAGGACACCACCTATGGAGAAAAGTATCACTATATTGTTACTCTTTTTTTTTTTTCATTAATACAATTCTGCCTCATGAGTGCTAGTGGAGCTCTGCCATTGATGAGCAGCTCCTCCACAGATGAGTCTGCTCTTTTAGCCTTAAAATCTCAAATAACATTTGATCCCTCCAACATCTTAGCCACCAATTGGACCAAAGGCTCCTCATTTTGCAATTGGATTGGCATCACTTGCAACCACAAGCACAGAAGGGTGGCGGCCTTGAACCTTTCTGGTGTAGGATTGAAAGGTACAATAGCCAAAGAAGTTGGGAATCTCTCATTCTTTGGTTTCTCTGGACATCAGCAATAACATTTTCCATGGCTACATTCCATATCAGATTGGCCATTTAAAACGATTGCAAATTTTAAATATGCAACCCAATGAGCTTAGTGGGCAGATTCCTGAGAGCCTTGGATTCCTGTCGGGATTTCAGAATTATTATTGTCTAACAACAGTCTCAGTGGACATATTCCTCCTTCCATTGTCAACATTTCTTCCTTTCGGGTTATCAATTTCTTGGGCAATAAACTTCATGGGAATCTACCTGTGAATCTTTGCACCAATCTTCCCAAACTGAAAAAAGCTTTAATGTCGCATATAATGATCTAGGGGGGCCGATTCCAGCTACTCTGTCTCAATGCTCGGAGATGAAATTTCTTTCTTTATCACACAATGAATTTACAAATTCCATACCTGAAAATATTGGAAACCTATCAAAACTAGAGGAGTTGTATATTGGTTTCAACAATTTGACTGGTATGTAAGACTTTTATTTTTCTTGGAATCACTTTACCATGCTCATCCTTCATCTCATATAATGTGCAAATGTAACCAATTTTTATTATATATATTTTGGTCTAAGTTCGCTCTTCTTTATTTTCAGGCAAGCTACCTTTGACATTGTTTAATATATATTCCATGAAATTTTTAAGTGCTAGGTATAATTCGATATCAGGCAATATTCTTCCATGGGATATTTTTGCAACAAAACAGTGAATCTTGAATCCTTGATTCTTTCTAACAATATGATGACTGGACCTATACCTTCTACTCTGCCATATTGTCAATCGCTACAAGTGATTTTTTTGTCTAACAACTATTTCGATGGAGGAATTCCAAATGGAATTTGAATATGTGGTCGCTTCAGTATGTGTATCTGGGCTCAAACAACTTGACAGGTACCGTTCAACTTCATCGTCTCTATTCCCTCTTAGCTTGCCTTATTTTAAAAGTTGGTGTTAAGTTATACATATAAATACTCTATTTTATGGTTTTGGCAGGGAAATTAGATTTGAGTTCAGGAAATTCATCTTCCTTATATGTCATGGCTTTGGGAGGGAATGGATTCTATGGCACCTTGCCAGAAGATTTCGGCTTCAGATATCCAAATATACGGCTGTTAGAGCTTTTTTTAACCACCATTCTGGGAAAATCCCTTCTAGTCGTTCACGTTGTAGTGCACTCTACAACTTTGAGTTGAGTTTCAATAATTTTACAGGTATCTTTGTTTTGACTTCCAACCCTAAATCATTGTATAATGCAAAAAATTAAAATAATTAATTTCTCAAGAAATTTACAATATTTTTGATTATGCATGCAGGAGACGTACCTGTTGAGATTGGAAACATCTCTGCACTCCAATTTCTATTTCTCCATCACAATAACCTAACAGGTATGTAGCAATCATGTTTCATCTACCTCTCACTTCTTCAAGTTTATCTGCATTAATTTCGGAAGAAATGAGTTCTTTGGAAGATTGCCTAAATATCTACACTTTTGACCTACGTTTTAACTTACTTGCAGGCAAATTTCCTTCTTTTTTTTCACGATGCACAGCACTCTTGGCCGTTGACTTGAGCTTCAATATCTTTAGAGGTATATATCTTTATGTTAATTGTAAAATATTGAAACAATTTTATTATAATCAACATTTTTAATATGCATACATGCAGGAGGCTTACCCGCTGATATTGCAAACATTTCTGGGCTTCAAATTCTACGTCTAATGTCAAATAACCTTTATGGTGAAATTCTCTGTCATTACTTAACATCTCTACTTTATACGATTTACCGCTGCCCGGGAACCAACTTGTTGGTAATCTTTCTTCATTGCTGGAAAGTATTGAACCGGCCATGTGTCCATATTGACTCTCGATCATCGATTGGCATCTGTATAAGACAACAGTTAGAGACGAAAAGTGAAGCAAACTTCTATATGTACCGGTTCATGCTTATTCATATGGATGTGTGATTTTTTTTTTTACCCCCCTTAAATACCAAAGAAGTTCATTTACAGTATATATACAATTTCCTTCTTTCTTTCGATAGTCCAATTTGAAAAATGCACAACTTATTGTACAAAAATAAATATTATATTGGGCAACAGTTTCTTCCCATTCATTAAAACTACTTGGGGCACTGTAAATATTTATCAAACTAGTGGGGTCATTATTATTAATAAGAAATTAATCATTTAATCATAGGAAGATGAAGAAATTAATTCTACAAAATTGAAGAGCATCTTGTAATGGTGCCACTAAAAGACCGTAACTGCGAACTTACTACGGCCATGTACAAACTCGCAAACTTCCAAAGTGAATTACATAACGTTTGCGAGAAAGTGCTCATAAAATTTTTTTTGATTTTTAATTTTTGTAATTTCTTTTTTTTATTTCTCAATGAAACAGTTACCTAATCCCATACTAAAAGATAATACTCTTTTATGCATGTTAATGTACAATCTTCTAAAATATATAACTAATTTGATACTACTTGTCCCCTTAATGTCGTTACATTTTACAATATTTAAAAGTTAAAACAAAAAATAATTTTTAAAGTGTAAGGAAATCATAAATTAGTCGTTTGTCAAATGTGCGAATCATTTTGGTTGGGTAGAATTCCAAACACGTGTATTCTGATGGGACTCTAAACACAATAACCACAGCTAGGAGGAGACTAACAACTAATTCCAAGAGTAACTGACAATAAGAAAACAAAAAATTGTTTACTCTTTTTCATTATTTGTTAATAAGGGTAAAAATCATGAAACTATCCAAAACCATGAGGGGTCTTAATGATTCAATTTTCTGTTAAATGAACACTTCAGTCAAAAATCATGAGGGAGAAACTGTCAATTTTAAAAATATAGTGGAAAAACTATCCAAAGCAAGAAACCACAAGGAGAAAACTGTATTTTACCCTATAATATATGATTTGTACAAAATAAAGTGATAGTGTGAGCTAATTCCGAGAAAAACATGATAGGATAGGAAAATGCTACAATAGAATTTTTTTTTCTTCATTCCTTTTATTTATATATATACATCGTGCATGCATGTCAACCATGGCCGATCCTTAAGCTTCGAAGGCCCTGGGGCAAAATAAATAAAAGGGACCCCAAAGGAAAATATAATATGACAATTTAATAATTTCAATTAATTTTTAAAAAAATTCATAACGTGGGATTTCAACAACAACAAAAGAAGAAAAAAAATTCACTATTGCGGCAACCATTTTCAAACAAAAATAAATTTGGGCCTTGTGTTGATAAAAGAAAAAAAAAATTCACTCTTGTGTCAAGTTTAAAAAAAAAGAAGCAAATATGCACCTTGGATGTGGGCTTTGAACTAAACTGAATAAAATATGGGTCTCAATATAAATTTTTATGAGCCACAAACAATATTACATTATACTACATTTATAGAATAATTAGGCCCCTGCAATCATTAGGCACTGGACGATCGCCTGAGCTGCCCAGCCTTATGGAAGCTAGTAAAGTCAGTTAGTCAACTTGCATTGTCGATATCCCAAATAACAATAAATTAATTGGATGACAGTGATTGAATAAGATGGTCTAAAATATGTGAAAAGTATATTTTGAAGGATTGGGGGTCTTTTCGTGGAGAATTAAGAGGAACAAAGGAATGGAAAACTTAATAGTTCCTTCCTGGCTTTGTTTTGAGTGAATCTTTAAACTTACTGATCAGCCTACATAATTGTACTTCATCTCTTTATCTGTTGCACGTAATAGTTGGATGAATAAAGGTTTAACAACATTTTATTTTTATTTTTTCCTTCTTTTACCCGCATTAGAAGGTTTGATAGGTCATTTGAGATAGTTGTGCAAATTTCAAAATTATTGAGGTCAAAAAAATAATATAAGAAGACCCTTTAATTCTGGGATAAGAAATTCTTGGCCAAAATGATAATAACTATTAATTATGGACAGAAAACATAGAAATAAAAATAAGAAAATTTTTGTTTGATTATTATTTGGTCCATGTATAATTTTTTTTAGTTTTTCAAATCAGTCTAAATTACTGTTGTCTCTATGGATTTGTCAACAAAAAATCTTCTACTGCCAGTAAAAAGAATAAAATCTCCAAATAAAGTAAAGAAATTAGATCACAATTGCCACAACAAAAACATGAGGGACGAAAAGTGCAATTTTCTCTATATTATTTAATATAAGTATGACTACTATATTTGGACAGAAGAGGCGGTTTGTTTTGTAAGAAGTAATTCACGACCTCCACAAGACGCCACCACTTATATATAGTCCACTAGGAGATAAAATATTTTTGTTTACTCCCCATTTATTTTTCATGTCTACTCTCACAATAAAATGTGAGATTAACATATCATTTCATGAAATTCACTTCCTATTACGAGATGGTAGATAGGAAAGACAAGGTCGGACAAACAGAAAATCACATGGGAGGTAGAAACAATAATCGAAATCTCATCCAACCGGCTCTGAATGCAAAGGGTCAATTTCACCATGAAAATTCATGTCATTATAATTTGCCTATTGCTACGCTATGTTTCCTTTTTCTTCTAATATTTCCAAAACGAGTGGGATTTATTTCTTGACTAATATTTGAATGACATACAGAAGAGGTCCGTGTCATTTTTATACCTTAATTAGACGTTGTTTACCTTAGAACACCCCAATGGGGAAGATTACTATATTTTTACTCATCTTATTTGCAATACAAAACTGCCTCATGACTACTGCTAGTGGAGCTCTGCCATATATTGATGAGCAGCTCCTCCACAGATGAGGCTGCTCTTTTAGCTATTAAGTCTCAAATTACATTTGACCCTTCCAACATCTTAGCCTCCAATTGGACCAAAGAAACCTCCATTTGCGATTGGATTGGCATCACCTGCAACCACAAGCACCAGAGAGTCGCAGCTTTGGACCTCTCCGGTGGAGGATTCAAGGCACAATTAATGGCTAAAGAAGTTGGGAATCTCTCCTTCCTTGTCTCCCTAGACATCAACAATAACTATTTCCATGGCTACATTCCATATCAGATTTGCCATTTAAAGCAATTGCGAACTTTACATATGGAGCTCAATGAATTCAAAGGGCAAATTTCCGAAAGCTTTGGATTTCTGAATAGAAATCAAGAATTAATCTTGTATAATAACAGTGTCAGTGGAGCAATCTCTCCTACCATTTTCAATATTTCTTCCTTTCGAATTATTGATTTCAAGCACAACTTCCTCGATGGGAGTCTACCTGAGGATCTTTGTAGTAATCTACTGAAATTGGAAAGCTTCAATGCCTCATTTCATAGACTACGAGGGGGATCAATTCCAGCTACTCTTTCTCAATGCTCTGAAATCAAATTTCTTGATATGTCATACAATGAATTTACAAATTTCCACTACAAGAAAAGTTGCCACTAGTGACACTATTGTTGTGACACCTTTGCATGTGTCACGAATTTTGCTACATTTAGAGGTGTTATTAAATTTTATTACATTTATAGGTGTCATTATCTAATATTATTACATTAGAAAATGTCATTAAAATTTATTACACTTACAAATGCCACAAAATTTGTTACATTTCAAGGTGTCATTAAATTTTATTACACTTATAGGTGTCATTGTCTAAAATTATTACATAAGAAAAGGTCATTAAAATTTATTACACTTACAAATGTAACTAAATTTGTTACACTTCATGGTGTCATTAAAATTTTATTATACTTATAGGTGTTATTATATAAAATTACTACATAAAAAAATGTCATTAAAATTTATTACACTTACAAATGTCACAAAATTTGTTACATTCTATGGTGTCATTAAATTTTATTACACTTATATGTGTCATTATCTAAAATTACTACACACAGAAATGTCATCAAAATTTACTACCTTACAATACTACAAAATTTACTATTCTTATTTTAAAACTTTTAATTGATTACTTAGATTTATCATTATTATTATTAGTTAGTGCAATCTCGTGATTACTGATTTCTAGATTAATTAAAAGTTTTAAATTGAAGTTCACTGACTTTAGACATTGTGTTTCCGATTTTTTTCCCTTAATATTAACTTTTGGGGCATAAAATTACCAAAACAAACAAAAAAAAAATTGAAATTCCAAACTATAGAAAACGAAGTTGGGGGATTCATTTTCATTTTGAAAACAAATCCCCCAACTTCGTTTTCTTCAAAACTAACCAAAAAAAAAAAAAAAAAAAAAACTTGAAGAAAACGAATTCCATGCATTCGTTTCCTTTTGAAAACGAATTCAGTCCTTCTTTTTTTTGTTTTTTTAGTAATTGCATTAATAAACGAATTCCATAAGTAATTTTTTCTTTTTTTGTTTTTTATTAATTTCATTAAGAAATGAATTCCACTAAAATGATTTTTAAAATAAATCAAAATAATTATATTTAAACAAATTTTTAAAAATTAAATAATTATTTTCATTGAAAACGGTTTACCATCATATTTCTAAGTTTTTATTCATTTTTAAAAAATAAATATTATTTAACGAAAAACAAATTTTAGGGTTTTCGAAACTAACCTCCGTAAATCGTTTTTGAGTTGTTATAAAAAATAAAAAAAAAGGTAAAACATAATTATATAACTAAAATTTTAATTTGTAATTCAATAAAATTTTAGAAGAAGTAATTTACGGCATTTTTTGAAATACATAAAATCTCCGTATAAATGAGTTTGGGGAATTTATTTATTTTTAAAAATTTAGTCACACATTTATGTTTTAAAAACAATTAATTCCATTAAAAACAAAACTCATAAATTTGTTTCTCTCAAAGAGAAATAACATTAGACCGATATTGACGTTTCCATTTTTAATTGTTTTTAGTTTAAATGAACTTGCATAGGGAATACTAGTGGGATTAGGCAGGCGCGATAATATAGAAAATGGAGAGAATAAAGAAGACAAAGGTAATTGACCACCATTTCAAAAAATGCCATAAATAACTTCCTCTAAAATTTTATTAAATTATAATTTAAAATTTCAGTTATATAATTATATTTTAATTTTTTTTCATAACAACTCAAAAACGAATTATGGGAGTTCTTTTGAATTAATGAAATTAATAAAAAAAAAAAAAAGGAAAAAATTAATTTGAAATTAATAAAAAAAAAAGAAGTTGGGAAATTTTGTTCAAAAAAAAAAATTAACAAACCCGAATTCATGGAATTCGTTTCCAAAGGAAAACTTCTTCAAAAAAAAATTTTATTTTATTTTTATTTTTATTTTTTGTTATTTTTTGAAAGAAACGAAGTTGAGTTATTTTTTATATTTTGGAAATGAAAAAAAAATGATCTATTTTGATAATTTTTAGCCCCAATATAAATATTTGGGGAAAAAACACCCTTGTGTTTCCTGTATTAGTTTTGAATCATTTGACTCTGTTGACCATTTCACCTCTAGGGCGACAAAGGGAAACAAAACCATTGACTTTACACACTGTTGACCATTTCATTTTCCTTTCCTCTCCTCCCATAGCTTCGCCTCCCACACGCTCACTCTCTCATAGACACATACGTCAGCCCCTTGCGCCGCGCAGGAGCACAGCAGCCTCGCCGCCTTCGCCGATCGTCGGTCGCCGATTGCCGATCACTGATCACATCTTCACAGTAGCACTCGAGCAAAAGCAACGCTCAAGGCTGCACCACCATCGGCTACAAAATCCAAGTAATAAGAACTAGATTGTGTTTTTCTCTTTTCATAATGAATCGAAACTTGTGTGTATATATAGCAAATGATTGTAATTTTCTTTAATGTTGTTTGTGCCTTGGTTGATGCGTTGAATTTCATGTTTTATAGCGAAGGATTGGAATTTAATTTCAATGTAGTTTATGTCTAGTTGATGCGTTCATAGTTGCTGGATTGCAATTGGATATTGATAGAGTAATTTGTGAAAGTTTTGTGTGTAGAATTTTATTTTCTATAAGCATATTAGCTGTTTTGGTAGGAATTAAAGCCATGCCCAGGCCTGTTGGAAGTTGCGACTCCATCCCCATTTTAGTAACTAATTAAGGTAAGGAAGAGCTCAGCTCATAATTTGACTCTTCATCATCTGGTTCTTTAACTTGCAAGGGATTGTGTAAATATTTGAGTAAACAGTTAGTAAATATGATGTTGAAACATAGACTTTTGCTTTAATGATATGTCCATTATTTACAAAAAGAAGGAAGAGTGAGAGGGGGGGACGAATAGGAGGACAGGGGAAAGATGAGTAGACAGATGGATTGTTAAGGTTAGTTGCAAACTCATTTTACTCACTAAGTTCCAACTATTCGATCTATATTCACTTAAGATTTGTCTTTCTGGAATATTCTTGCCATTCCAAAATCTGCTATTTTGGGTTGCATCTGATTGTTCAATAAAATATTCCTTGCTTTTAGGTCTCTGTAGATTACAGTTAATCTTGAATATTCTTGCAGATACAAGATCCCCAGAGTCACTCCCTCAATGATTTGAACACATTTTTCCCAATTCAAGTATAATCTGTTGATAGGATCTATACCAAATGATGTAGTAAAGAATCAAAATTCATACTGCATGAATTAGCAAAGAAACCCTGTTACACCAAAAATAAAGAGATTGAAGCAGATTGAGCTGCGAAAAGTGGGATGACTTACCGTAGATGTAGAAATACAAGCTCTCATTGGGCATGTATTCATATATGCAGTATCCCATTATCCTCACAATATTTATGTGCTGAAGTCTAGCAGTAAGTACTTTAGTTTTGAATTCTTCACTTCTTGTTTAGAAGTTTCAGAAAGCCTTTTAACTGCTATTTCCTGGCCATTTTTAAGTGTACCCTGAAAAGTAAGATTTCATTCACTTGGTCTTTTATGCATTGGTAGATCATGTAATAATGAAGTTTTGCTACCCTAATCCATCTACAAACGGTGTATCCTTATGCCAGATTGTAGCTGGCTTCACGTAGATCTCTCTTCTCCTGCATTTCCTCTCAACTCTCTAAATCAAACTTATAAAGGAAAAGGGTAAAGCTTAAAGGAACCCTTTTATTTTTTGTTTGAGTTTTTCAACTTTTACTGCTCCACCACTTTAGGGCTCTGGGCTAGTGATCTAGCTGCTTTGAGAGCATTTTCTCTTTTGGGTTTTACTTGTTGTCCTCATCTAAATTGAGCAGGGATACTGAGCTTAAAGCATTCCAATAGAGGGAGAGGTTGCTTTGATCATCTTCTCCAATAGAGAAAAGCTCTATGAGTTTTGCAGTAGCTCTACGTATTATACCAAAGTCTCGTTGCCATGCATGCTACATTTTGTTATGACGCCATATTGAGTCTTAGTTTGTTTTCATTTTCTTCTCCGATTAGTTTTTGCTCTCTCTGGTTGTGGGATAGCACCATAAAGAGGTAATATATTAATATTGGCTTGTGTAATTTTAATGTAATACTCATTATCAATTTGAAGATCCATCTAATGAATTATGGTTGGTTTTATGATATGGATGTGAATTATGGTATCATTGTTTCACACATTCCTTGAATAAGCATTTAGTTTGTCACAGTTTCTGGATACTTCAGATTTATTTTTGTTGTTTCTTCAAAATTTCATCGTCTCTGTTTTGGATCAATATGTTATCCCAGCCAATATTTGGATACCTGCTAAATATTTTACTTTCTAATCAACTTTGATGTCCTATCACTGAGAGTGCCTATCATCTATGTGCCTGAGGTTGCTCAAATTCAACAGTTTAATTGTATGAAGTTGTATGTTATCTTATTCATGTGCAGTTTTCCGTTCTCCTAGTAAAAGAGTTGTGTTTGGAGTTAAACTGAAATATTGTTTCCTAGCATGCTACATTTCCTTCTCTTGATGATACCATATTGAGTCTTAGTTTGTTTTCATTTTTCTTCTCTGATTAGTTTTTTCTCTCTCATCAGCTCATGACTCCACCCTTCTGTTTCTTCTTCCTACTTTTAACACTTTTAAATTGATCAGGAGGAATTTGATTTCTATTTCTTTTTTTCTCTGTCGAATTGTTTCGGAAAAATTGATTATGGGTTATTCCCTGCATTTGCAGATTAATTCTAGATAGAGAAAGACCTGACGCTAAGCATCAGAAATCAAGTTTCTACTGGTAAGTTCTCACTATTCGATGAAACAATTACCTGATATCTTATATGCATGCTTTCTGTGCCTCTCTTTAATAATCTTATTAACTATATGTGCCAGGTAGGAAACAATGCCTTCATTTTTTATTATGTGGGTAGAATAGTGTCTCTCTTCTTCTCATGAGCTTAATTAGTTACCATTTTTATACCCATATATGTCTTATTAGGTTGTAAAATATAATGTCAAATACACACTTTTATTAGAACAGAATAATAAATATTCAATAATCGAGGAATAGAAATTCAGCAGCTTAGATTGTTGATGACTAAGCAACAACAACAAATTGCTCAACTACACATAGCCATGAATGCTTACAAGAAAAACAAATGAAATCATTTGGTACATTGATTGATGAAGTTACTATTTACCGCACAGCATTTGGAGCTTCTTACCCAATGTCCGCAACCTTTTCTTTGGGCAGTAGTACATCCAACTTGCAGGTTTTATTCTGAATTCGTTAAGGAAATTCTATGTGGGCAAGTTGGTTTTTATTACTGATTGGCAAGTTTGATCAGTACTTATCACTGAATTACTGCAGTCTCCTTCCACTCTCTAGCTGAAATCAAATGTTGTGTTTCAGGGTAAAAATTCAGGAAAACCATGCAATATTGAAGAAACTTGAGCATTTGCACATGAAATGTCATCCATTTTACAGGTAATTTGTCCCTCTACTGTTGTGATATTCTGAAACTGTAATGTTCATTCATGTTGGTCGAATATCACATGCCTCTTTTTGCTTGAAGTTAATGCCAATTCTTCTTTCACTAAAGCAAGTCCAGATAACTAAATTATATGTTTCTAGTTGAATGTTGCGGTTGATTGTGAAATGAGCATATGGTATTAAAATTTATGCTCTAGTGTGGAGCAGCAGGAATTACGGTTTTGATTTGATATGTATGACTTTTGAAACTTTTTGTGTTCTGGGTTGGTCTTGAATTTGTTTCTAGTTAATTAGTTTACCTTCTCTGTACCAGGATAAGTTTGTTTGTTTGTGGTGAAAGTAGTCTTTCTTGTTAATTGTTTTGTTTGAGTTGGTTGAGTTGACTGGAGAATCAATTGTATGTTAGATCTAGAGAAGTATTTAAACTTCTGTGTATCTGCTTTCCATCTGAATTAGAATCTGTTCTGTTCTGATTTTTTGGAATAAAGTTGACACATGTCAAATGTTATCGTCCCTTTGGCTCTATAAAGGTTGTTCTTTGGTTTGCTGCTGAAAAACAATGATGTAGAAGATATTGAAGCTCCACAGGTGTTCTTGTACTTGAGAAATAAAATTTATTGAGATCACCTTAGTGGTACTACCGTACTAGGCTTAGGAAGTTGTTTTCTGAAAAATTATGCACTTTGAGTAAGATAACCTTAGTGGTGTAACGCTTCTAAGGTTTTATGAAAGAACTTCGTTTCAGCTTCCTATTTCATTTTGAAAATCTCATTTCCTTTTTTATTTTGGATACCCTTGAGCAGAGCAGAGCATTAAAGAGCAAAACACTTAAACTCGAGACCTTTTAGACAAAGCTTAATGAACACTCACGGTTTGGTTTTACTGTCTTGTAGTTGCTTTTGCATATCATGGTTCGTGTTGGTGGGTACCTTTCTCTTTTTTCATAAATAGGCTATAGTCGAATTAATTCGGAATTAGCTAGCTCTCCAATTTGTACTAACCTATTGAATTTTCTTCTGCAAACAAAAGGCATTTTCAGAATAAATGTATGGTGGTTGAAGAAGGCTGTCTTTAGACTCCAAAACAAATTCGCCCTTAGATTCTACATTTTGGTTTTTTTTAATAACATCATGCCTTGAAAGATCCATCTTTGTAGTGTGCCATTCTTTAAGGTGCTTATTTGAGCTAAATTTTGTATATTTTTTGTAATATACAATGACACTTATTTCATCAATTATGATGAATGATATCAAATTTATTTTTTGACAAATTTTGAAAATAAAAATTGAAGGCTTTTAACATATATATATATATATATATATATAATGGAAACGAATTTAGGGCTAGGGGCGGGAGGAGGGTTCAAATATAGTGACACCTTCCAATGTCACAATATTAGTGGCACCTCTCATTATTATAATAATAGTGACACCTTCTAATGTCATAGTAATATTGACACATTTCAATGTCATAGTAATAATGACACATTTCTATGTCATAATAGTAATGACACTTTCCAATGTCATAATAATAATGACACATTGCAATGTCATAATAGTAATGACATATTCTAATGTTATAATAATAATGACACTTCTATATATCACAAAAAAAATTGTGACACGCATAATAGCTACACCCTCACCAAATGTCATAATTTTTTTTAGTGACATTTAAAAATGTCACAATATGCCCAAAAAAAATGTCACTACTGGCATCTTTTGTTGTAGTGTTCATAATTGAAAATATTGGCAACCTGTCCAAACCAGAGGAGTTGTATCTTGATTCCAACAAATTGACTGGCAAGTAAGACTTATCTTTTCGTTTGAATTACTTTAACATGCTCATCCTTCATCTCATTCTTTTCGTTTCCGCGTGCAGGAGAACTGCTTCAAATCAGTCTGCAGCATTAGCGGTCATTGATGTTGGCGGCAACCAATTAAAGGGTAGCTTACCCCAAGATTTGTGCTTCAGATATCCAAATCTGCAGATCTTAGGGCTTGAGGCTAACCAATATCATGGGCAAATCCCTTCCAGCATATCATATTGTAGAACTATGGGCTCGATGATTTAGCTTGTAACAAGTTCACAGGTACCTAATATCAATCTTCTTCTTTAATGATTTTCTTTGAGAAGAAATTAAAGAACACTTATTGATTTCTTGATGTACCCAAATGGATTAATTTCAGGTAAAGTGCCAAGTGACATTGGGAGGAACATGTTCATGCTTCGAAATTTAGTACTTTCCCACAATAGTTTTACGGGTAGGGGTGAGCAAACCCTGTTACCCGACCCGACCCGGACCGACCCGACCCGGTCGGGTCCGGGTCATATTAGACCCGACCCGATTGGTCGGGTCGGGTTTCTGGGCCGGGTCGGACTTTTTTTTTTTTCTTTTTGGGTTCCTTCCCCTCCAAATTGTACTTCCTAAATGTATGAATAGAACACATTTCATTTGATTTATTAAATTTCTCTTATTTTTATAACAAAATCACATTACACAACAAGTTTTATTACTCGTATTTTATATTTATAATATTAACTATTATAACCCACTCTCGTGATCCATAAACTTAGTAATGAATTTTCAAATTAACATTAGTAAGTCGCTTATTGATTCCTCCTTCCATTGGAAATATGTCAAACTTATTGATTCTGCTCCTGGAGGACAACCAATTCCACGGGCGAATTCCTCCAGAGTTGGGACACCTTCCTCGTTTGGAAGGAGTATTCCTTAGTAGAAACCTACTTACAGGAAAAATCCCGCGGGAGTTAGGAATGTCTAAAAGTATTGCAAGATTAATACTCAAGTCAAACAAGCTCAGTGGAGAGATTCCCGCGTCTTTATTTAACATAACTAGTGTAAGAAATCCAAGCCTATCGGAGAACCTGCTAGTTGGTAATGTCCCTCCGTATTTATTCAATATGAGTAATCTAAGATATCTAGACCTTTCAGATAACCTCCTTGTCGGTAATGTTACTCCCATTATTGGATCTTAATTGATCTAATTAACGATATTTAAGCAGCTCCTAGCTTTGTATCATCGACTTCTGTGTTCTCTCTTAGCCTTGCTGTAAACTTTTAAATACACTATATTTTTACTTTTCCGGATTTGAGTCGGGGGTAATTCCTCTTCCTTGAGGGAACAAATAAATTCTTTAGACCAAATTCTTTTAGTGTTTCACGGTATTGCAGTGCTTTATCCGTACACACGCATTCTTCACGGTATGGATATATTACATACACTCCTCTCAATTAAATTTTGTTCTTATCAATTTAACAAAATTATTAAATGAACCCTATAGTTAGAGCTTAGAATTGTTCCTCTACCTTCTATCATGGGTGAATTTGTTTTCTTTTATAAACAGGTTATACTTTTTTAAAAAAGACGATAAACATTCAACCCCTTGTAATCGATACTTTTTGTGCACTACAAAAAATATTTTAATAAAAAGAAACATGTAATATATTAGCAATTAAATTCGAAAAATCAAAGAAAATAAATGATATGCGCTACATAATATTTAATTTTTTTATATCTAAAGGTGGGATTGGTTACCCGTTTTATTGAAAAAATAGAGAGCAAAAAGGGGAAAAAAAAAAAAAGCAAGTAAGACAGCCCTTGGGCTTACAATTTGTGTTTATGTTTGTTAAATCTACGATAGTCTATTTTAGACTTGTCCCGCAGCTTCCGCTGTTCATTTCGATGAACGTCTCTGGCATTCTACCTCTTCGCGGTTGTGTTACCTCTTCTTCTTCGTCTTTGTCTTCGTCGTCTGTTTCCCAGGGGCCATAAACTTCATCATTGTCAAGACTGTGATCACTATGTGCATCGTGTGGGTAGTAAACTGGCAATGGAGTATAACCACGTGGTTTGGTAGGCATTCGATCAATGAGTTCACTATCAGTCGGCAATCGCTGAGTCGGAGTGAATATCCTCCTGATCTGCTTGACTCGGGGGAGGAGGGACTTTTGTACACTTTCCTTACTATGGTGCATTGGTTGAGGCGGCTTGTGGGCAATAGAAGACCACAAAGGCTCAGATGTAGCTGGCTACTGTGGCGTGTGTGTCGGCACCTGATGCGGAGTCAGCTCATCAGGTACTGGGTTTGACAGCGATCGGCTAGACTCCAAAGCTATTTCTTGCGTGGGAGACGCTTGGACATTTTGTCTAGCACCTTGTGTGCTAGCGATGGCCTGTGCGAGTGCTGTAGCTGAGAGGCGTGCGGCTTGCGCGTCATCTGGTGTGGGTTGGCTTGCTGGGGCTTGCACTTGCTCCTCACTTGTGGCTGGGACATTCTGTCGAACTGGTTGTGGGCTAGGCGTCCCATGCACACTTTTTTGACCTTCGAGTGATGAGGACATGATGTGGCCCTGATGGGCATTGAGTTTCTTTTGTCACCAGTTCAGGGTCAGCAAAGACCATTTCCGTGTCAGTCTCAATGGAATCGGAGTCCAGTACTTCTTGTACGACACTGGACTTATACTGATGTTGTTCGCTGGCCTAAGTTGAGTGTGGCATGCTGTTCTGAGCACTGTGCTGCTGCGTGCTACGCTACTTGCAAGGGGTGGTTGTGCCTGGTGTGTTATGTACTGGAGGTTCAGGTGTCGGGTCTGAGCAAGAGGGAGGTCAGCCCTATGTTTGGTCCTCCAAACAGGTTTAGGCTGATCCAAAGGAGGCGTGACCTTCAAACGGCAGTCGGCCTCTCTGTGGCCAACCGTCAAACATGTGACACAGTGTGGTGGCATCTTCTCTAATTCCAATCGTTGGAGAAAGCCTCTTCCTTTTTTTTGCAAATAAACCAAATCTAGGAGAGGCCTTAGGAGGTCTATTTCTGAACAAACCTTTGCCACAGATGGGCGGGCTAAATTAGTTGATGGAAGTCCACCTTGAGTGCTCGACCAAACATGTTCCCGATCGATATGAGCGATCACTCATCGCCACTACTACAAAATGGAGCTTTAACGGCTGCGGATTAACGGCGGAAAATAGAAAACCGCAGTAATAAAAGAAATACGGACTTTCTACGGCGGTCTAAAAATGAACCGCCGTAGAACGAGACTTTCTACGGCGGTTTAAAAATGAACCGCCATAGAAACGGACTTTCTACGGCGGTTGGAACAAACCGCCGTAGAAAGGGGTCTTTCTACGGCGGTTGGAAGGCAACCGCTGTAGAAAGTGGACTTTCTACGGCGGTTGTAAGGTAACCACCGTAGAAAGTTCACACTTTCCAAGGCGGTTACCTTACAACCACCGTAGAAAGTCTACTTTCTACGGTGGTGTGTCCCAACCGCCGTAGAAAGTCCCTTTCTACGGCGGTTTAATTTTCTCCGCCATTGTATTGACGTATTAAAACCTAAATAACAACGTGTATTTTCATATTGCAGCCAAAAGTGTTCTTCTCTAAAGAATAGTCATTTGGAGCTAAAATTTACCACCTAAAGGTTAGAAACTTTTGAAATTTCTCAGTAATTGCTTATGCTTGTACTTTAGATATGTCATCCTATAGAATTTGTTTTTATTTATGGTAGATGGCTGAAAATTAAAGTTGCATATATTCCATGTATATGGTGAACATTAGTATTGTGGAACCCTATTTAGTTATACTGTGTAGTTTCTTGGTGATGTGATTTGATTATAGTGTTTGATTTTTAATGGATGATGTTCATATAATTAGCACTACTTAGGATGTGTATTATTTTTTTATGCATTTCATGTGTTTGACGAAATGCATAAATGAAAAACTTAGAGTTTCTTCTTCATTTGATTATGTCTATTGCGCATGTGTTGTTTATGCATTATTTTTTTCATTGAGGTATTATAGTAGTTTTGATTATATGAGTAACATAAGTATTATGACATGTGCTAAGACAAGCATGCAACTTGATACTTTGTACATTGTCTGTTGAATTATTATTTGGTATTTTTAATCATTTCAAGGTGTTAGTTACACATGGATCGAAATATCTTGTTGTGTGGTGATCGGACCTCCGATTCTTATGCGAGAGAAGTTGAGAATTTCATTCAATTCGCTTATAAAAATACAAAGTACGTCCATTGTCCGTGCAAAGCTTGTAAAAATGGTGCGCGGTTTGATAACTCAGATACAATAAGATTCCATTTATATCGGCACGGATTTGATCCTTCTTATAAACTGTGGATTTGGCATGGTGAAAGTATTGATGGTTTACCTGAGCAAAGAAAATCTCATGCACAAGGAGATGATACGATTACTAGAGATCGATTAGATGCCATGATTGAGGATGTGGCCGAGGATTTGCTGATAAACCGGAAGTTTTTGCTTCCATTTTGGGTGACAATGAGAAGCCTTTATACAAGGGTTGCACTAAATATACCCGATTGTCTAGTGTTTTGAAGTTGTTTAATTTGAAAGCGGCAAATGGGTGGTCAGATACTAGTTTTACAGCCTTATTGAGGGTATTGAAAGATATGCTCCCAGAAGATAATGAACTTCCAGATCGAATTTACGAGGCGAAAAAAATATTGTGTCTAATGGGTATGGAGTACAAGAAGATCCACGCTTGCCCAAATGATTGCGTCCTCTACAGGAATGAGTATAAGGATTTATTGATTTGTCCTAAGTGTAAAACTCCACGATACAAACACAAGCAGCTGTGTGATGAGGTTGAAGACAGTTCTGATGCGCAAAAGAAGGGGTCGCCGGCTAAGGTTCTGTGGTATCTTCCTATAATTCGAGATTTAAACGGTTGTTCGCTAATGAAAAAGATGCAAAACTAATGACATGGCATTCAGATCGGTGTATTCCCAGTGATAATGACAAGGTGATAATGCATACATCAGATTCAGATTAGTGGAAAAAGAGTGATTCAATGTATCCTTCTTTCGGGGGAGAAGCCAGAAATTTGAGGCTTGGTCTGTGTACTGATGGAATGAACCCGTTTGGCAGTCTGAGTAGCACACATAGCTCATGGCCGGTGATGTTGGTTATTTACAATTTTTTGCCTTACTTGTGTATGAAGCGCAAGTGCATACTTATGTCTCTAATGATTTCAGGCCCACGGCAACCAGGAAATGACATCGATGTGTATCTTTCTCCTCTTATTGAAGACTTGAAAAAGTTATGGGATGAAGGCGCACCTGTGTTTGATGCCTACCGTGAAGAAATGTTCACATTACGTGCCATGTTGTTCTGTACCATTAATGATTTTCCTGCTTATGGAAACTTATCTGGGTACTCTGTTAAAAGGCATAAAGCATGTCCAATATGTGAGCAGAGTACAGATTTTTGTCAGCTTGCACATGGGAGGAAGACAGTATACCTTGGGCATCGCAGATTTCTTCCCGAGACTCATCCGTATCGCCGTATGAAAAGAGCATTCAATGGATTCCAAGAGTTCAGAAAAGCTCCAGAACGCTTGAGCAGGCCAGAGGTGAAAGCTCGTGTGACGGACATTAATGTGGAGTTTGGTAAAACTTCGGAGTCTAGCAATAATGATACAGGTTGTTGGAAGAAAAAATCCATATTTTTTGAACTTCCATACTGGGAGAACTTGGATGTCAGACATTGTCTCGATGTTATGCATATTGAGAAAAATATTTGCGAAAGCCTGTTAGGTACGCTCTTGAACATCCCTGGTAAAACTAAGGATGGTTATAACGCGAGACTTGATATGGTTGATATGAACATAAGAGCAAATTTAGCACCGGTAGCTCGAGGACAACGCACATATCTACCCCCTGCCTGTCACACTTTGTCTAGAAAAGAGAAAAAACAACTGTGTTCAAGTTTGCGTAGCATCAAAGTTCCATCCGGATATTCTTCAAATGTAAGCAGACTTGTTTCCTTGAAAGATTTAAAATTGGTTGGTTTGAAGTCTCATGATTGCCATGCCTTAATGCAATAATTGTTGCCTGTAGCTATTCGGTCGATATTGCCCAAGCATGTTAAGTCCAGTATAACAAGACTTTGTTTCTTCTTCAATGCTATATGTAGCAAGGTTATCGCCCGCGAAAGACTTGATCAGTTACAAGATGAAATAACTGTTGTCCTTTGTCAATTAGAAATGTATTTTTCCACCTGCCTTCTTTGATATTATGGTGCATTTGGTGATTCATTTGGTTAGAGAGATAAAAATCTGCGGGCCTGTTCATTTGCGATGGATGTACCCATTCGAGCGATATATGAAAGTATTTAAGGGGTATGTTAAGAATCATTGTCGTCCTGATGCTAGTATTGTTGAAGGTTATATAGCTGAGGAGGTAATTGAGTTTTGCACTGAATACTTGGCCGAGACCGCATCCATTGGAATATCTAAGAATCGGCACGATGGGAGGATTACAGGTATGGGCACAAGGGGAGGAAAAATGTTTTTGCCGTCTAATGTCGAGTTGATGAAGGCGCATCTCTACATTCTGTGCAATTCTGAAGAAGTTGCGCCCTATGTGACAGACCATATCCGTTCAATAAGAACGTCTTATCCTGCTTGGACGGATCAACGTGTGCTCAATGAACATATTCGGACATTTGTCTATAGGTTTGGTAATGCTGTCCTGGGCAAAGACGTTTCGGAGACATTGAAATGGTTGGCGTTTAGGCCCAGCCCTGCGGTACGAGCATTTTCATGCTATGACATAAATGGATATTCATTTGCTACTAAGAGAGAAGATGAGAAGAGTACGGCACAAAACAGTGGTGTTACATTAATTTCAGAGGCTTTACATGTTTCTAGCAGGAAGGATAAAAATCCATTGTATGCAAGCATGGCTTATTACGGGGTGATCGAAGATATTTGGGAGCTTGACTATGTTTGTTTCAAAGTAGCTGTATTTCGCTGCAAATGGGTTGATAACAATAGTGGGGTTCGAACTGATGATCCATTGGGTTTTACCTTGTGAACCTTAATCGAGAGGGTTTCAAGGGGGAACCATTTATACTTGCATTGCAGGCGAAACAAGTTTTTTATATCACCGATCCTTGCAATGAACATTGGTCTGTTGTTCTTCATGGTAAACAACATCACGGTGTGGAAGGGATTGATACAGAAGAAGGGCTTTATGAGGCTTGCCCTTTCTCTAGTGGGTTACCTGAATCAAGAGCAGATGAGGAAGATAGGGAACTTGATAAATACATACTTCGTGATGACCACATCGAAGGATTATGGTTCGAGGAGCAAGTGCCCCACAAGAGAAAGAGAATAAGTTAAAAATCATTTTCAGGTATATTGTTTATTTTTATTAATTTTTTTTCTGTGGGTGTGTATGTTGTGTGTGTGTATTTGTATATGTTTCTTTGATTTTAATGAAAAGAGGTTGACATAAATTTATAACACCATTTATTTTTATCCTTCGTACTGTGGGATTGAAACAGGTCACAACTCGGATGAAGCCGCGCAATCAAGGGACTAAATTTCAAGGGACTTCATATGCGGAACTGTTTATAAATGAATATGTTATTGTTGGAAATTGTGTGGAGCTTCTGTGTTGATGTTATGATGCACTTGTGTTTTGGTAAAAAACAAGCAGGGGAGATTTTGTCTGAATTGATTTGAAACTAAATTCCATATTATTCGAAATAGTTGGAATTTTAGTGAAGTATTTAAGTATGTGCATATCCGTGACAGGGAGTATGTTACATTTATAGGGGAGACTTTGTCAAATTTTCCGGAAAATTTGATTTCCTTGTTTTTCATTTATGAATAAATGTTTCATGTATTATTTTTTTTTTTTCAAGGAGTAGTTCTTTTGGTAAAATTTATAGGGGAAGCTATAAGTAGTTCATTTTGTTTTGATTTTATATTTAACTCTTCATTAATTACTTGTCGGTGCCTCGGAAAAAAGAAATTCATTTAGCGAGGTTGGGTATTGACCAATAAATGAATTAATTATTCGTTTTTCGATTAATAATGCTTTATTATTTTGCAAATTGATTATTCAAAATATATTTTATATGAACTTGAAAAAACTAGAAGGTGCATCGGTTGCGCCGGCGAAGGGAGAGGAGGAGAATGGACCGAACAGCCGCGGTTGAAGGGAGGGGGAAACAGGGGAGAAGCAGGGGAAAAAAGGGGAGAAGAAGGGGAAGAGACTTAGGGAAAATGAAAGGAAACTGTCTAAGTTCAAATTTGATTTGAACTTTGACCGGGTCGTCGGTTCAACGGCGGTTCAACCTTGAACCGCCGTTGAAAGTCCCCTTCAACGGCAGTTCACTCGTGAACCGCAGTGGATTATTCCTCGCAAAAACTTGGCGCCAATTCCCGCGCAGGCATATTTTAATATTAAATTTTTTTTCCATTTTCAAAAAACTAAGCCCACAATTTTGTAAATATAATAATACATACCCTGATTTTGTATATTTATTAATTCTGTACACAATCTCGACTTTTATAAACCAGTTCATAATTAAATTTCAAATTTTCCATTGAACCATATATTTCCTTTAAATTTCCCGTGCTACTACACGTACAAAAATTATAGGTCAAAGTTAAAAATTAATAATTTTCGTAATATTACATGTAAGAGACGATAAATTAATAAGCTTCATTATGTTCCCTAAAATTCCTACTTTTTCGACTTGGCGAACGGGATAAAAAAATCAAATCCACAAATGCGTTAGGTACGTATAGGAATATAAAAATTAATTAATATTAGTTAAGTGGCCGAAAAAAATTAAATAGTTACTAGATTTCATTACCCCTTACATACATATATATATATAAACATATATATATATATATATATATATAAACATCTTTCGCTTTTCTCCTTTACCCTCTTGATGCACATCATCCAACTCTCTCCTCTCTGCTCTCGATCTCTTGTAAATTTCCACTACATAAATAAAATGTTTTCATTTGAAGAATTGAATACTTTAAGACAACTTTTATAATTAATTCTTATATATATATATATAACGTATTTTGAATTTGGTATAAAAATAGAAAATTCGTGCGAACCTAGCGCGGGAATTGGCTCCAAAAACTATTTTTCTACGGCGGTTCAACCTTGAACCGCAGTAGAAAATACTTTCTACGGCGGTTCAAACATGAACCGCAGTAGAAAGTTTGCTTTCTACGGCGGTTCAAGGGTGAACCGCCGTAGAAAAGTAGGTTTTGGAGCCAATTCCCGAGCTACGCATGAATTTTCTATTTTCATATCATTTCCTAAACCCTAAACCCTCTACCCTAAACCTTAAACCCTACTATCTATTAAGTTTTTGTTCCCAATTTTCATAAATTAACTGCGATGACGCTTAAGATTGAAATAGATAGTGAAGCGCCACCATTTTCATGGATTTTCGCCTTGACATTCTGAATTGGGTCGCAGGATTCGACCTCGAGGATGATGGTCTTCCCCGTCAGAGTTCTTACGTAAACCTCCATTTTTTTCAAAATACGTCATATATATATATAAGACTTAATTAATATAAAAGTTGTCTTAAGTCTTCAATTCTTCGAATGAAAACATTTTATTTATGTAGTGGAAATTTACCAGATATCGAGAGCAGAGAGGAGAGAGTTGGATGATGTGCATCAAGAGGGTAAAGGAGAAAACCGAAAGATGTTTATATATATTTATATATATGTTTATATATACATATATATATGTATGTAAGGGGTAATGAAATCCAGTAACTATTTAATTTTTTTTTGGCCACTTAACTAATATTAATTAATTTTTATATTACTATACTTACCTAATGCATTTGTGGATTTGATTTTTTTATCCCGTTCGCCAAGTCGAAAAAGTAGGAATTTTAGGGAACATAATGAAGCTTATTAATTTATCGTCTCTTACATGTAAATTTACGAAAATTATTAATTTTTAACTTTGACCTATAATTTTTGTACGTGTAGTAGCACGGGAAATTTAAAAGGCAAATATATGGTTCAATGGAAAATTTGAAATTTAATTATGAAATGGTTCATAAAAGTCGAGATTGTGTACATAATTAATAAATATACAAAATCAGGGTATGTATTATTATATTTACAAAATTGTGGGCTTAGTTTTTTGAAAATGGAAAAAAAAAATTAATATTAAAATATGCCCGGGCGGGAATTGGCTCCAATTTTTTCACTCTCTATTTAAACCGAGAAAAAGTGGGGACTTTCAACGGCGGTTGAACCACGAACCGCAGTTGAAAGAAGAATCAACTGCGGTTCAATAGTGAACCGCCGTTGAAAGTTCACTTTCAACGGCGGTTCAACATTGAACCGCCATTGAAAGTTCACTTTCAACGGCGGTTCACTATTGAACCGCAGTTGAAAGTGGTTGAACCGCAGTTGATTGTTGGTTCAACGGCGGTTCGCGGTTGAACCGCCATTGAACCGATGACCCGGTTATTAATTGAAGTTCAAATTTCTACTTTTTTCCTTTCCTCCCTCATTCTCTTCCGCTCTTCTCCCCTTCATTTCCCCTGTTTCCCGAACCTTCTCTCCCACGGCTGTTCAGCTTCTTCGCCGCTTCTCCCGTCGCCGGCGAGCTCCTTCACTTTCCGGTCAACCCGTCGGCTGCCCAAGCTTCACCGATTGTTCGGCTGGACCACGCAAGGCCGATTGTTCGGCTCTCCATTTCCACCCACCTTTGTAGGTTTTGGGCTTGGTTCGGCTCTCCATCTCCAAAAGGTTCCACCTTCTATGCTTTCATTTTAAAATTTTTGCAATGTGACCTTACATTTTGTAAATGCTTCCCATTGCACTAGGATTTTTTGGGTTGATATTTATGGTTGATTTCGGTTTTGATCCTTGTGATGAATTTTTGGAATGCTTTTGGATTTATTGATTGTTTGTTGCATTGGTTTGGTTGTTGAATTGAGTGTTTTGTCCTACATAAGTTGAGAACCTAGGGTTTTGATTAATGTTCCATTAGGTACCCTTTGAAATTCGGGTTTAGTGTATGAGAAACTCAAATGTTTATTTCGGTTTTGATTGATTAATTTTAGCACATTGGTGTTTGATTTCGGTTCATATTCGATTTAGTGTTCCTCCCTTAGTGATAATGAGGAAAATGCTTTGTTGTTGATTCCACTTTGTGAAATTTAATCATCATATGGTTCTTTCTTTAGGGATACCTTGTTTCAATGTCTTCAAAGCCCCATATGTGTTGAAAGTAAAGATTAATTTGCATGAATGTGAAGCAATTTTTATTGCACAAGCACTAAGTACCTTTAGGGAAGAAGAGTATTTTTTAGGAGTGAAGTACTAACCTTTGAAGATTTGACCTTCCTCACTAAATTTTGGTTTTATTCCTTTAGGGGAAATTAATGAATGTTCTCATTAGTTGTTGGTTGTGAAATGTGAAGTACTTTAGCAATGGTACCCTTTATAAGTCCACTTTTTTTTGGCCCTCATTTGGTTTAATTTGGATAATGGTAATTGTGTATTTTTAGGAGTGAATTTTGCGAATGTACATTGCCTTTTCTTTCACATTACAAGCATTCTTGTATTTGACATTAAAGCTTTTCTTTAATTGCATATATGTTATATTGAATTCTCTTTCTATGTACATGAAGTTTAAGGTACTTTCAATGGCCCGAAAAAGAAAAAGCAATACGGAGCACAGTGACAAGGGTAATGGCAATGGAGATGGTTCTTCTACTACATCTAGTAGAGGTAGAGGGCCCACAAATTGCAATGATCTATTGGAAATGCGAGCGAAGGGGAAAACTCTTGACATTTCTTTTGATTCCGAGCTCGAGCCTAAAATGTATCATGCAAAGTGGATTACCTTTGTGGCATACACGGTGAGGAGCAAAGTGGACATAGTGGAATAGGAATCGTGGCCCAAAGTTCCCGAGGAGATCAAGAAGAGAGTGTGGATGGAAATACGGGTATTTTCTTTAATTATAATGCATTGTTTGTTTCTTCTTTCATACAAATGAACTCAAATTCCTCACTAAATGTTTACTCCTATTTTTCACTGTAGGCATTATTTGTTTTTGAGTCAACCGAAGAACTCGAAACAAAGTGAATTTCTTATATCGGTAAACGGTGGAAAGATTGGAAATCCTATTTAGGGAAATATGTACATGGTGCCATGAAGGGTAGGTACCCATGCTTGGAGTATAAATTTCTCCATAGGGAGACATGGATTAAGTTCAAGGCCAGCCGCGAGACAGAAGAATGACAGGTATATTTTTTAAAATTGATTTCCTTCTTCTTTTTGGATATTTGAAATTGCATGATCTTTTATGGATAATAATTTTTCATTATATTTTTCTCTTGGCCATTCGTGGAAAAGCGCAAAAGAATGCCACATTAAATGCTTTCTACCACAATTTATCTCGCGGTGGCTACCGACTGCTGAAGAAGCAATTGCATGACGAGGCGGTGATTGCCTCCGAGAAGAAGCCTTCAGAGGACGGTCAGTCCGAAGAAGAAGGCGAAGATTCTTATTCCCCGCCGGGCCGTCATCTACTTTGGAGAAAGGCCCACACAAACAAAAAAGGGGAATACTTCACGCCAGAGGCTGGGCGTGTAGGGATGGAAATTGTAAATTTTGCACCATACATTTTTTTATGTTTCAGTTCTTTAAGATACGCATATATTTAAAACTATATTTAACTTTTAAGTAAGACATCGTTCTTTTACTTAAGAGTCAAAAAAATAAAAATCAAATTTGAACACACTCTAGGCGGAATAGAGATAAAACCCTTTCCCTTTACTTTTGATTATGTATTACTAGATATCTGTGATGAAATGCTAATTAATAATTTGGTTGTCATTAAATGTTTATATTGAAATTATAATTACCTAGTTATCATTGTAAAGTAAATAAATGATTAATTTGTATATATATGTATTTATTTATGTATTATAATTATGGTTATCAATTTTATATTTAAAATTTATATACATAAATGATTAATCTGTTTATATGTGTATTTATTTATATTTAATTGATCTATTTACATTTCCTATATTTGGCAAAATGTGTAGGAAAATCTATGTTCCCGCGAGTCCCAAGGGGAGACCGTTGCAGAGGGTAGGAATGACATTCTTGTCATTGCAATGGGAAAGCCCGATCACCCCGGTCGTTATCGCTGCCATTCTACCAGGGCAAGTGTCACAGAGGTTTTCCCACAGCAAACAAGGCCGTCGCTTAAAGATGAACTGGATTTAACTAAGCGACAGCTTCAGAAAACCACTGCCCAACTGGATGAATGTCAGACACATCTAAAGATGATGCTTGGGTTTATATGTGGTAAGATGGGAACCGACTATGATACATTAAAAGCCACCGTCATCAATAGTGCCAAAGCTGAGAGCTTTCCCCCAGAGACATCCGGAGCGGTACATGTTTCCCCTGTGAGCCCTGTTTCTCCTCTGATCCCTACAAGCGCCCCCAGGTTGGAGATGCTATATGTTTCACCTACGGATCCGATCAAAGCCTCGGACGGGGGTGCTTTAGGCGAATACAAGGTGCTTTAGGCAATTTTCTTCTTCAATTTTTTTTCTCATTATTACAGTGCTTTGTTAATTTAGACTTAATAGTTGATTAATGTTCATTCGCTTGTCTATTATCTCAGGACGAGTGTGAATGTCATCTGTTCATCTCTGAGGATTCGCAAAAGCGGCGTAAGCTTGTGGTAAAGGGAAATATTTATAAGCAAAGCAAGCACCACGGGCGCGAGGTTAGGAAAGGTTGCGCGAGGGTCACAATTAAAATTTGCTATGATGACTTTGCCCCGCTACCATTTCCGGAGAAGAGGCTGCAACAGTGGGAATGACCTATAGAGTTGATTGAAATTATTCAACTGGCTCCGGTAACAAAGGTATATTCTTTCATTTATTTGTGAATTACTTAATACCGTTTTGTATATTTAATGTTATTTCAAATGATGTTAGATGGATAAAAGTGCCAAAAAGGAAAAAGGCCGGATGACTTCTATGGATGACAAGACATCTCCTTCGGCGACGGTTCCGACTAAGATGTCATCCTCATCGACATCTGATCCATTGCAAGAGTTACAGCTCCGAATGGAGAATGATTCGGACTTCAATGGCTTCTTCTTTGAAATGACAAGAGAAGTCATAGGTTTGGACCTGCCTAATGCGATGGATCGAGGGGATCTCTTAGAGTTATTGACCAGAGAAAGCCAGGTCTCAAACAGTTTGATGCAGTTGTTCACCCAGTGAGTTTTCACTTAATTTTATAACCTATTTCTGATTATTGTTATATATAGTATGCATTCCATGTGCCTAGACTACTAACCAATGAAGCCCTTTTTGTAAATTCTTTAGAGCTTTACATGAGTTAGTTGAGAGGAATGGGAGAAAGGGGATAGGTTTCCTCTCGGCTGATCATGTCACACCCATAGGAAATACGCTTGAAGCTAGGGTAAACTACATTGCATGCAACTTGAAGGATAGGAATAAAGAAATGTATCTGGTGCCTTATCTTCAGGGGTAAGTGACACTGTAAGCGCTTCTCTAATATTTAAGAAACATTGATATAAAGATCTGACGTCATTAAATTTTTTGTTTGCAGTGAACATTGGATGCTAATAGCCATTAGACCAGTAGAAAAGGTTGTCTACTGGTTTGATTCTTTACAAAATCCACAGAAAGAGGAGGCGGTGGTGCTTATAGGCGAGTGAGTTATATATATTAACAATTGTTAGAATGCCTATATATCCATATATTGCTAATTATTCTCGTTCCGCTTTCATTTTTATAGGGTGATGTTTAACTATCAAGCTTTCTTATGATTGCCCAAAAATGCGCATATGCAACCTTCGTGGATAGTAGTTAAAGTAAAATTGGTTCTTATTAAAATTTTTAATTACATCCGTGAGTCTTGTAGCCTAAGCAATTAGTAGTGTTAATTAGTTGTTTTAATTAAATCCGTGAGTCCAGTAGCCTAAGTTAGTAATGTTAGTCAATTAATTTATTAGTTAGTCAAGTTATGTATTGAGGTATTTGATTTTCTAACTCGTATATATTAATTCATTAGCATAAAAAGTAAACGAGCAATTGGGAGTGTGGGTACTATGTAATGCACTACATGTACCAAATAGCAATGAAATCATCCACATTGGCACTTGAAAAGGTAAATATTTCTCATTACTTACTTAATTGACTGTATTTCATTTTTCTACTCGGGTACTTTTTAATTTCAAAAACTCTATTGCAGCACTTCAAGCTCGACCGCACTCCATTAAGCAATTTGGATATAGATGCAGTACGAAAAATATGTGCTAGTTATATTTTGAAGCATTAGCCGTAGTTGAAAGATACTAATTAAACTTGTTCATATTAGAGTTGTACAAATATTTTTTGGATATGCTGTATTATAAAAGCGATTTCAATTTGTATATTGGTGATATTTGTAATAAATTTCAAGTGTTAGCAGCTGGTTTTGCTTTAAACCAGGTTTTAGCAGCAGGTTTTTTAATGATTTTAATGCGGTTTGGGTGTAAAAAGTAGCCATTTTCTACTGCGGTTCAACCTTGAACCGCAGTAGAAAGTAGATAGTTATACTTTCAACGGCGGTTAATAGTTGAACCGCAGTAGAAAGTAGACTTTCTACTACGGTTCAAACACGAACCGCAGTAGTAAGTGTGGGGTTTTTAATGATTTTAATGCGGTTTGTAAAAAGTGGTCACTTTCTACTGCGGTTCAAGGTTGAACCGCAGTAGAAAGTCCACACTTTCAACGGCGGTTCATGGTTGAACCGCAGTAGAAAGTCCATACTTTCTACGGCGGTTCAATGTTGGACCGCAGTAGAAAGTGAGACTTTCTACGGCGGTTCAACCTCGAACCGCAGTAGAAAGTCCATACTTTGTACTACGGTTTTAACCGCCGTAGAAAGTCCGCTAACTTACTACGGCTGCCAGATAGATGGCGGTTCAAAAATGCTAAACCCCGCCGTTAAAAGCCCTTAATAACCGCCATTAAAGCCCCTTTTTGTAGTAGTGCATAGCTCGAAAGGTAAGTGAGGGAGTGAAACCCAAACCGGAACTATGGAAGACTGCGCTTTTGGGTCAAAATCGGTGGTCCACTTGGTGATTCTCATAGCATAAGAGGTAAAATTCCATACCCCTTTCAAGAAGCACCGATTGTAGTCTTCATCTTGCTCGAATCTAATAAGAACTTGACGAGGATTGATCAAGCCAATATGATATCCCCTGAGAAGTCTGTCATCATGAAGTCGGTTCGTAAAGTGTCGATTGCTGGTTTACCCTTGAAAATTTGCCAATAAAGGCTCGCTTGAGGGGTGCTTCCAACAGGTCCATCTCGACATCGATGAAGATTAAGGCCAGCTTTCCGCAGTTGATAGGTGTCGTTTCAACTACCAAAAACATTTATAAAAACCTACTAAAAATTAGTATAGTAATAAGCAAGATCGTCTCCACAGGTACTAGTAACTTTATTACTCTCGTAAAACAAAATACATGAAAATACCTAGTTGAAGACATAATCTCAGTTGAGTTCATGCAATTGATCACCGATGCAAATATATTCGTGCAAACGTAAATCAATCAATTATAGGTCACCTTGAATCCGCACAGACATAACCCAATCTCCCCTTACTTTATCGACAATTACCGTGAATCCGCACAGACATAATTGCTACTCTAATTAACAAGGAATAGGCCGTAAGGCATCAACACCGATTAACCTAGTTAACAGCCTTAAGATTTAGGGAAACTTGATTTTAGTTATTCTTACCCGCGTCACCAGTTCAGAATTACTAACCCTTTACCCTGCATTACCTGAAGGTAACTTCACCACTAATTAACCTATCCACTAAATGACATGAAGTAGTGAGACGGATTAATTGGTTCTACCGAATCTACACAAGTTGATCAGGCTCATATAAATTCAAGTAATAAAATTTATACACCCAGAGTAAAAAGGAATTCATGCATGCATTACACGAAGAATGATTAGATCTCACAATTGTAAGAACAATGCTAATTAATCCTCAACTAGAAAATAAAATAAAACAGTAGAAAATAAATTAAAGAAAATAAATAAAAGAAAAGAAATTAACATTGATTAAAGACGGAGAAGGTAGAGAGCCGAAGCTCTCTACTGTGAAGGCTTGAAAATAATCGTACATACTACTCCCTATTTATAGGAAAAATTCTCCTACTAAATCTCCTTAAAAGATTAGGGAAAGGAAATAGCCATAGGTGGCTAGAAAAGGAATAGGGACGCAGCCCTAGGTTCAAGCAAATCAATCGTACATGCAACTTGGAATTGGAATCCAATTAGCTTGCTGCTCACTCAATTTACACGCATGCATTCAATCTTGAACTTGGATTGGATTTTGGCTTCAATTAATTTATTAACTTGGCCCATAAAGAATTAGTTCAGCCCAACAAAATAGAGTTCAGCCCAAGTAGCAATTATCAGGTCCGCTTGGTCCTTCTCTAGCCCAACTCATCTACAGCTTTATGGCATTCAGCTATTGTTTGCTCGGCTGCTATTCACATGCGCCCGTTTGGACAAATGGACCCTTATTTATGCTCTTTTAGACACTCCTCTCTTTCTGCGTTGCTTCTTAAAACCTGTGCTTAACATAGAAAGACACTCCAAAACCCGTGAAAACTATCAATAAAGCTCTAAAATAACCGTACTAATTAGAGCGTATCAAATATCCCTACACTTGAATAACGCTTGTCCTCAAACGTGAAGTGAAGAATTAGAACATGGCCATAATTTAATAGTTATTCACATCTGACCTTAAACAAACTCTGACACAAAACAGAACGAAAAAAACTCTTGCAACTGGAAAAAACAGACTCTTGCAACCGAGTCAATTGGTTTCGACAGTGGGGGGAGGCGGTGTTTCGACAGCACCACAGTGTAGTTTAGGGCTACCGGCGACGGCCGACCACCCTCCATTGGTGGAGGAGTCGTGTAGGAGAGGAGATCATATTTTCGTGGAGCAAGAGACCTATCTCGAAGAGACCTCGTGTCTCTCTCAATGGAATCAAAAAAAAGGTCGCGCTACATAATATTTCATAACATACACATGAAATACTTTTAAGGTTAACTTCGATATATTTTCTAAAAAAAAATTAACATAAAAAGGCGCAAGTGTTTGTGTCTATTAATATGTAAATTAATGATTATACAATAAACACATCACTTTCATGCAATTTTACTAGTCGAAAATTAGGTATTAAAACACTCTCTAAAAGAACTGGACCTTTGCCCGTTCTATAGCTCCATACATCCAAGAATGCTTAGAGAACTTGCTTCACGAGCCAGAGCGTATGCAATTCAAGTAACCCATACGCCGTACAGAAGGAAGGAAGGTACATAATAACCTTAACGCCCTATGGAATCTTGGAGTTGTTACTGCTTCCTAGTAACCAACTTTATGGTGAAATTCCTTCTAGTCTTTAACATTGTAGCGCACTCGCTAACATTAACTTGAATTCTAGTAACTTTACATTGAACCGGAATAGTTTTATGGGTATATCATACCCCCTATCATTGGAAATATATCAAAGTTATTGGATCTTGCATTAGATGTAAATTAAATTTATGGGCAGACTCCTTCAATGTTGGGATAACTTCCTCATTTGGAACAGGTATATCTTAGTGGAAACCTGCTAACCGGAAAAATCCAGTCGAAGTTCGGACAGTCTACAGCTATGGAAATATTCAGACTCGAGTTAAACAAGTTTAGTGGAAAAAACTTTCTCATGGCAATGGCATGAAGAAATGTTGTGTACTTTTAGTTTTTTTTTAAAAAAAGTTTTTGTTAATATTAATTATTTATGTTTAAATTACTCCGTTCTTTAATTTTAGCTGTATTCTTCTTTTAATCTCTAAATTTGAAAAGAAAATTCATTTTCATTCAACTGTAAAAATAGTTTGTAAATGGTCCATCATGAAACTAATTCGAGAGGTTTCAACTTAATTAATCGAAGAACAAAAATAGAAAAATAAAAAATTGCGGAAGTAATGGATTTCAAATGAAGTATTTCAAATCAAACAAACTAACAAAATCTAAGTTTCAATTAAACTCAAACAAAAATTAATTTAATAATTTACAAGTTTTAACTTACAATTCATAAAATCTAAACACAATAAAGTTTAGAATAATAAACTAGCATAAGAAAATGGATGGCCAAAAGAACAAATAGAAGCAAATTAATTTATTAAAGTTTTAGAAATATATATCCTACATATTAATTAAATGCAAGAAGATGAAAGAGAGGGAAAAAAAAGAAGCTTCAAGGCAGTTCACTTTAAGCTCTTTAATTTAATTCCACAGCAGGAGTCCAATTGACTGGCCTGAAATATTTTAGCCCAAATTAAACTTCATTAATTTTTTATTTGTAAGAAATCCATTAATTAATTAAACTTATTTTTTGAGGAACATGGGAGATATATAGTAAAATCAATGAATCAAGTTGAATATCTTATTTTATTAGCCTAAAATCAACCGTGTGTATTGTGCGTATGAAATACGTACGTATAGAGATTATATAAACAAGAAAAATGACACAATGAAATTCGTAGTCATTTTTTATTTGTATTAAAGATAGATAATAATAATAATGCGCAAAAAGTTATATACAACTGATTTATATATGCGGCCGATTTTGGGGCGCGTCTCTTTACAGCCTTATTTTTTCTTTCATCTTTAAAATGTTATTGCAATAAAATATTACTGATACTCGTGAAAAGTAAAATGACTACCATTTTTATTTTTATTTTTATTTTTTTTCAATGATACTGTTTACAAATATCAATTTTTTTTTAAAAAAAAGAAAATTTATTTTCTTCTTAATTGCTATTCTTGAAAAGTAGTGGTAAACTAGTGCTACTCACTTATACTCTCCTAGATAAGCACTTATACTCTTGTGAAGTAGCATTTTTAGTTTTTTTTTTTCTTTCTAATTTCTTTTTCTTCTTAAGTACTACTCCTAAAAATTAGCACATCTACAATTCTAAAGTAGCATTTATACTCTTATGAAATAAATTATTATTATTATTTTTTTTTGTGTGTGTGTGTTCATCCTAATGTTATACTACAACAAAGTATTACATATACTCATGAATATAAATAGTACTGTTCATATGAACCAACAAAGTATTACATATACTCATGAATATAAATAGTACTGTTCACGTGAACAATATCACATAAATGAATTGATTTCACACAAGACTAACACATAATAATAGTAATAATACAGGGTTTTAGGTCGTGTTAGGTAAAATAACATAATATTAATGAGTACGTTATAACATCAAAATTCAAAAAAGTCAACTAGTAGGGTCGACATTATAATTAATAAGAAATAAATCATTTGTCAAATATGCAAATCATTGTGGTTGGGTAGAATTCCACACACATGTACTTTAAGTATGAATAATGGAATATGATCATTTGGAAAAATTGTAGCTTACAAGACTAAAATCAGTCGTGCCATCCGGTTCGAAGACACAAGTCAACAATTAACACATATTTATGGGAGTTGATTTAGTTATTAAGTTTTATTCTTTTAGAGTTTTTATTTATTTATTATTTTCCTTTGGAAGGTAACAATAATTAATGTAAGATCTTATATCGTTTTAGCTACAATGACAGAAAGTTAATGTCTTTTATGTAAGATTTTATTTATTTTCTTGATTGATTTCTATGTATACGTAATTAATACTTATGTTGGTCCGGCTGTCTGATGCTCGTTTATTTTTCCTTCAAAATATTGAGTTTAGTCACAAAAATGTCACATGTATATTATGAAGAATTGCATATTGACTATAGTTTTTAATGTACTCCGGAACGCTAATAACATCTGATTTATCAAGTTTACCTGTTGATGTATTTCATGTTTCTAAAAAGAAATTATATTACTTTTGATACCATGTGTATCGATTTTAACCTCTTATTATTGAATTTAGTAATGGATTTCAAATGAAGTATTTCAAATCAAACAAACTCACAAAATCTAAGCTTCAATTAAACTCAAACAAAAATTAATTTAATAATTTACAAGTTTAAACTTACAATTAATAAAATCTAAACAATAAAGTTTAGAATAATAAACTAGCATAAGAAAATGGATGGCCAAAAGAACAAATAGAAGCGAATTTATTAAAGTTTTAGAAATATATATCCTACATATAAATTAAATGCAAGAAGGTGGAAAAGAAAAGAAAAAAAAAAAAAAAAGCTTCAAGGCAGTTCACTTTAAGCTCTTTAATTTAATTCCACACTAGGAGTCCAATTGACTGACCTGAAATATTTTAGCCCAAATTACACTTCATTATTTTTTTATTTGTAAGAAATCCATTAATTAATTAACTTATTTTTTGAGGAACATGAGAGTAAAATACATGAGACAAGTTGAATATCTTATTTTATTAGCCCAAAATCAACCGTGTGTATTGTGCTTATGAAATACATACGTATAGAGATTAGAAAAACAAAAAAAATGACACGATGAATTTCGTATTGTCATTTTTTTTATTTGTATTAAAGATAGATAATAATAATAAGGCATAAAAAGTTATACAACCGATTTATACGTGCGGTGGATTTTAGGGCACATCTGTCTAAGACCTTAGTTTTTCTTTCATCTATAAAATGATATTTAAAACAAGTATTACTAATATTCGCGAATAGTATAATGACTACAATTTTCTACATTGACTACTATTCACAAGTATCAATTTTTATTTTAAAAAGAAGAGTAGTGGTACACTAGTGCTACTCACGAAGGCTAGTGGTACACTAGTGCTACTCACTTATACTCTTCCAGAGAAGCACTTACTTATACTCTACTGAACTAGCCTTTTTAGTTTTTTTTTTTAATTTTATTTCCTTTCTCAATTCATTTTTTTCTTAAGTGCTACTCCTAAAGAATTACACATCTGCTATTCTAAAGTAGTATACGAGTAGCATTTTCAATTTTTTTTCCCATCCTTAAATAACACTAGAACAAGTATTAAATATCAGTATTATTTAGTTCAAATACAAGTTTACAAAAAATGTACTTACGAGAATTGCATATATGAATTGGTTCAAACCATGTTAGTTACAATAACATAATATAATATTAATGAGTACGTTATAAGTTATAAAATATAGAAAGTAATTAATAAGAAATAAATCATTTGTCAAATATGCAAATAATTGTGGTTGGGTAGAATTCCGAACACATTCCCTCCATCCGTTATATTAGAAGGGTTCATTTTGAAAAATATTTTTCGTTGCAATAGAAGAGTCAACACTTTCAATTTTTTTACTCTTCATACCCCCTAGTATTATAATAAACACTTAAAAAGTAAGGATATTAATGAAATACGTTTACATGCTTAAAAATGGACCCTTCTAATGGAACGGAGAGAATATTATTTTCCTTGAAAGATAACAATATTTCACAGGAGTTAAGTCAATTCGTCAACTTACATTATTGTTGACATCCTAATGGTGAAATATTTTATTGTAATTATCTAAAATCAACACAATGTATACAGAAAATGTAATAAAAAATCTTTTCCCAGATATACAAAAGCATTTTTATTTGTAAGAATTTCACACCTATATTTCTCCCGAAAAAATAAAGAAAGTATAACCAAAAAAGAAAATATTAGTTGTTCTATTTGCAAGGATTTTATGCATATCTTTCTCCCGAAAAAAATAAACAAAATAAAACCAAAAAAGGAAAAAATTAATAGAAGTCTAGTTTTCTATTTGGAGTTACGTTTACATGCTTAATATATACTCATGGTTTTTGTGGTAATTTGCAGCGAAGGAATGGGAGTTGAAAAGGTCTACACAATCAGTTCATACATTCATCATCTCTTACCTTGAGTTTTCTTTCTGTTGGTTAGGTCCCCTCCAAATTAAAAACTGAAAATGAACCATATAATGTGATCGACTTCAGAGAGGAACATTAATAAGAATTATCCTTCTAAAGCAGTCGCCATATGAAAAACTTCCAAACTAAATTGCAAAAAAAACAAGTTAATAATATGATCACTAGATGAATAAACCAATGGTTCACTTAAACCTGTAACACTAAAGAGGATAACTGGAAAAAAAGCGAAAAAAAGCTACGAAGGAATCTCAGTTTTCACTTTTCAGTGTTCTTCTGGTCTAATATCATTATCAACAGTAAACTTTACCCACAGAGGAAGAACCTCTAATCCTGCATTCATCTAACCCAGTTAATCAAAGTATGGAATGCATCTCCGAAGAAGTATTTTAAATGTGGCTAACAACTTTGATTTCAGAATTGAACAGTGAAAAAGTACCCTTTGTTTTGGCTTCCATAGTTAGCACAATACGCTATGAACCAGACGGAACGATTGCCGAAGAAGGCGACTACTGAACCTCACACGCAGCAGCAACGGGAGAAGCAACGCCAACACCACATCCCATCGCATCGACATACTTCACTGTCCTCTTCTTGCGCGGGCTCCAATTCTCAACCGCCGGCGTACTCGGCAGCGTTTCAGAACTTCCAGTGTTCAACCTAGGGGTAAGGGCAACGATATCTGCAAGTTTTCTGGGTCTTCCTCGCGTCTTCCTAGGCTGCTTCTCCGACGAAGCTGACGCAATAGTTCCGACGGAACACCCTCCGCTGTCGAGACTTCCTTGTTGGTGCAGGTGATTGACGGCGTTCAGTGTTTGGAGAGAGGTGACGCAGCATTCCTGCCATTTCAGATCGTTCAAGTCGTTGATCACGTCTTCCAGTGATAAGATTGCGTCGGAAGTTACGCCGTCGTCTTGGATTGTTGAGCGGGTGGGGTTCATGAGCTCCATTTTACTCACAACCGCAAGCAAAATACCCTGTGTATGAAATTAAAGGAGCAAAAAAATGGTAACAATGATAACAGCAACAATAATCGAAACAGGAATGGAAAAAATGAGAATCCTAACACATTGAAGCCTGACCTTGTTAGTTCTGTGTATCTTTTTGAAGCCGTGCATATGAATGATCTGCAAAAGGGAAAAGGAAACAAAATTACAAATCCATACTTCATTTTCTTCACATGAATCAATTCTCAGCAAACCTATAAGAACTAAGTCTCTGATTTTTTTCAGAAAACTGAGGAGATAAAACAGAGAGTAATTTCAGAATCATCGAGCAAGCGATTGAATTATTTTTACAGTTCATTCAGTAACGAAGCACTCACATCACATGGAGAAATACAGAGAAACACATTTATCTAAGAAATCAAAGCTCTGAACACAAGAGTAATACGCGACCGAAAAAATGAACCGTGTAATTTTATAAGAAAAAAGAAAAGGTAAAGTGAAACGGCGGTGGACCTGATTGAGGTGATCGACGGTGAGATCAGGCTGCTTATCTACCTGTGAATCTTTGCACAAATCTTCCCAAACTGAAAAGCTTTAATGTCGCATATAATGATCTAGGGGGGCCGATTCCAGCTACTCTTTCTCAATGCTGGGAGATTAAATTTCTTTCTTTATCACACAATGAATTTACAAATTCCATACCTGAAAATATTGGAAACCTATCAAAACTAGAGGAGTTGTATATTGGTTTCAACAATTTGACTGGTATGTAAGACTTTTATTTTTCTTGGAATCACTTTAACATGCTCATCCTTCATCTCATATAATGTGCAAATGTAACCAATTTTTATTATATATTTTTTGGTCTAAGTTCGCTCTTCTTTATTTTCAGGCAAGCTAGCTACCTTTGACGTTGTTTAATATATATTCCATGAAATTTTTAAGTGCTAGATATAATTCTATATCAAGCAATAATCTTTCATGGGATATTTGCAACAAAACAGTGAATCTTGAATCCTTGATTCTTTCTAACAATATCATGACTGGACCTATACCTTCTACTCTGCCATATTGTCAGTCGCTACAAGTGATTTTTTTGTCTAACAACTATTTGGATGGGGGAATTCCAAATGGAATTTGAATACATCGTCGCTTCAGTATGTGTATCTGGGCTCAAACAACTTGACAGGTACCGTTCAACTTCATCGTCTCTATTCCCTCTTAGCTTGCCTTATTTTAAAAGTTGGTGTTAAGTTATACATATAAATACTCTATTTTATGGTTTTGGCAGGGAAATTAGATTTGAGTTCAGGAAATTCATCTTCCTTATATGTCATGGCTTTGGGAGGGAATGGATTCTATGGCACCTTGCCAGAAGATTTCGGCTTCAGATATCCAAATATACGGCTGTTAGAGCTTCGTTTTAACCACCTTTCTGGGAAAATCCCTTCTAGTCTTTCACGTTGTAGTGCACTCTACAACTTTGAGTTGAGTTTCAATAATTTTACAGGTATCTTTGTTTTGATTTCCAACCGTAAATCATTGTATAATGCAAAAAATTAAAATAATTAATTTCTCAAGAAATTTACAATATTTTTGATTATGCAT
The DNA here is from genome assembly GCA_016801395.1 of Leptodermis oblonga. Taxonomy (NCBI): domain Eukaryota; kingdom Viridiplantae; phylum Streptophyta; class Magnoliopsida; order Gentianales; family Rubiaceae; genus Leptodermis; species Leptodermis oblonga. The sequence continues at coordinate 9,193,933 of CM028758.1, read as the reverse complement.
GCAGGAGACGTACCTGTTGAGATTAGAAACATCTCTGCACTCCAATTTCTATTTCTCCAACACAATAACCTAACAGCTATGTAGCAATCATGGTTCATCTACCTCTCACTTCGTCAAGTTTATCTGCATTAATTTCGGAAGAAATGAGTTCTTTGGAAGATTGCCTAAATATCTACGCTTTTGACCTACGTTTTAACTTACTTGCAGGCAAATTTCCATCTTTTATTTCACGATGCACAGCACTCTTGGCCGTTCACTTGAGCTTCAATATCTTTAGAGGTATATATCTTTATGTTAATTGTAAAATATTGAAACAATTTTATTATAATCAACATTTTTAATATGCATACACGCAGGAGGCTTACCCGCTGATATTGCAAACATTTGTGGGCTTCAAATTCTACGTCTAATGTCAAATAACCTTTCTGGTGAAATTCCTCCGTCATTATTTAACATCTCTAGTTTATATGATTTACGGCTACCCGAGAACCAACTTGTTGGTAATCTTTCTTCATTGCTGGAAAGTATTGAACCGGCCATGCGTCTGTATTGACTCTCGATCATCGATCGGAATTTGTATAAGACAACATTTAGAGACGAAAAGTGAAGCAAACTTCTATATGTACCGGTTCATGCTTATTCATATGGATGTGTGATTTTTTTTTTTTTTTACCCCTGTTAAATACCAAAGAAGTTCATTCACAGTATATATACAATTTCCTTCTTTTGAGAGTCCAATTTGAAAAATGCACAACTTATTGTACAAAAATAAATATTTAATTGGGCAACAGTGTCTCCCATTCATTAAAACTACTTGGGGCACTATAAATATTTATCAAACTAGTGGGGTCATTATTATTAATAAGAAATTAATCATTTAATCATAGGAAAACACTACTACAAAAAGGGCTTTTAATGGCGGTTTATAAGGGCTTTTAACGGCGGTTCTTGGCCTTTTTGAACCGCCATCTATCTGGCAGCCGTAGTAAGTTAGTGGACTTTCTACGGCGGTTCACACTTGAACCGCCGTAGAAAGTCACCACTCGAAAGTGTAGACTTTCTACGGCGGTTCAGAACCAAACAGCCGTAGAAAGTGACAACTTTTTCAGAACTAAGCGGTTCATAACCAAACAGCCGTAGAAAGTGACCACTTTCTATGGCGGTTCAAGTTTGAACCGCCGTAGAAAGTCTACACTTTCTACGGCTGTTTAGTTCTAAACCGCCGTAGAAAGTGTAGACCGCCGTAGAAAGTCTACACTTTCTACGGCTGTTTAGTTCTAAACCACCGTAGAAAGTGGCCACTTTTTCAGACCCAAACCGCGATAAAAAGAGAAAATTAATCTGGTTTAAAGCAAAACCTGCTGCTAAAAGTTGAAATTTAATACAAATATCACCAAGATACAAATTGAAATCGCTATTATATTATCCAAAAATATTTGTACAACTATAAAATGAACAAGTTTCATTAGTATCCATCAACTACGGCTAATGTTCCACAATATAACTAGCGCATATTTTTCTCATAGCATCTATATCCACATTGCTTAATGGAGTGCGATCGAGCTTGAAGTGCTGCAACAGAGTTTTTGAAATTGAAAAGTAACTGAGTAGCAAAATGAAATACAGTCAATTAAGTAAGCTATATGAGAAATCAAATACCTTTTCGAGTGCCAATGTGTCGGATTTCATTGCGATTTGGTACATGTAGTGCATGACATAGTAGCCACACTCCCAGCTAGACGTTTGCTTTTTATGCTAATGAATATTAGTGTACGAGTTAGAAGATCATACAATTTTATACAACACATCGTTGAGTAAAAAATTCAATAAGAACCAATTTTACCTTAACTACTATCCACTCAGGTTGCATATGCACATTTCTGGGCAATCCTAAGAAAGCTTGATAATTAAACATCACCCTATAAAAATGAAAGCGGAACGAAAATAATTAGCAACATATGTATATATGATTGGCATTAGAAATTATATATGCATTCTAACATTAGTTAATATATATAACTCACTCGTCTATAAGTATTACTGCCTCCTCTTTTTGTGGGTTTTGTAAAGAATCAAACCAGTAGACAACCTTTTCAATCGGTCTAATGGCTATAAGCATCCAATGTTCACTGCAAACCAAAAATTTTAAGGACCTCAGATCTTTAAATCAGTGTTTCTTAAAAATTAGAGAAGTGCTTACAGTGTCACTTACCCCTGAAGATACGGCACCAGATAAATTTCTTTATTCCGATCCTTCAAGTTTCGTGCAATGTAGTGTACCCTATCTTCATATGTGTTTCCTAGGGCCGTGACATGATCAGTTGAGAGAAACCCTATCCCCTTCCGGTCATTCCTTTCAACTAAATCATGTAAAACTCTAAAGAATTTACATTATCATGCATCATTGGTTAGTCTAGGCACATGGAATGCATACTATATATAACAATAATCAGAAATATGTTATAAAATTAAGTGGAAACTCACTTGGTGAACAATTGCATCAAACAGTTTGTGACCATGCTTTCTCTTGACAATAATTTTCCGACATCCATTCGATCCATCGAAATAAGATGGTCCACACCTATGACATCTCTTGTCATTTGAAACAAGAAGCCATTGAAGTCCGAATCTTTCTCCATTCTGAGCTGTAACTCGTGCAGTGGATCAGATGTCGAAGAGGATGACATTTCAATCAGAACCGTCGCCGAAGGAGATTTTATATCATCCATAGAATTCACATGGCTTTTTTTCTTTTTGTCCACCTAACAACATTTGAAATAACATTAAATATACAAAACGGTATTAAATAATTCACAAATAAATGTAAGAATATACCTGTGTTACTGGAGCCGGCCGAATAATTTTAATCAAATGTATAGGCCATTCCACGAAAAATGATCGGGCCATTCCCACAGTTGAAGCCTCTTCCTCAGGAAATGGTAGCGGGGCAAAGTCATCATATGAAATTTTAATTGTAACCCTCGCGCAACCTTTCCTTACCTCGCGGCCGTGGTGCTTTCTTTACTTATAAACATTTCCTTTGGCCACAAGCTTACGCCTCTTACACGTACCCTCAAAGATGAACAGATGACATTCACACCCGTCCTGAGATAATAGGCAAGCGAATGAACATTACTCAACTATTTCCGCTAACTTAACAAACCAAGTGTAATCATGAAACCAAAGTCAAGCGTCTTTAGAAGTGACAATATGAAAGAAATTATACATTCAAATTTAATAATTAAATAAAAACTAAAATATAAATGTAAGATTTCATTATTGTAAAATAAAAATAAAAGAAAGATGTTTAATATATTAAAAAAATTTATAGTTTTTTTAATTGCAGTATTATATTTTTAAAAGGAAAATATAAACTTTATTTTAAAAAAAATATAAAGTGTTTGAATACTTGAATACATATGCAAACCAAGTTCACGGGAACAATACTTTTTTTCTCTCTTTAAAAGAGATACATGAATAAGTGTAAAATGATATATGTGAACAGTACCACTTTAAGTATCACTTTAAAAATGAACAAAACAAAGGAAAAAATAAATAATAAAAAGAATTTAAAAGAAAATTTGAAAAATAAAAGTCTACCCAAGAAGAATAGCAGTGATACTCTATAGAAAAATGAAAGACATAAATGTATTTTAAGTACCTTGTATTCGCCTAAAGAACTCACATCTTTCAAGTTTGTTGCAATAGGGATATTCTGAACCTCAGAGGCTTTGATCGGGTCCGTAGATGAAATAGGTATCATATGTAACTCAGGCAAACTTGTAGGGATAAGAGGAGAAAAATCTTGCCTACGAGTTTCTTTAGGGTGTAGCGTCGGACTCACAGGGGAAACATTGCTACCATGGACCTCAAACATCTCTGGGGCCATTCTGGAGGTTTCTGGGTTCAAGCTCTGAGCTTTGGCACTATTGATGACAGTGGCTCTTAATGTATCATAGTCAGTCCTCATCTGACCACATATAAACCCAACCATCATCTTCAGATGTGTTTGACATTCATCGAGCTGGGCAGTGGTTTTCTGAAGCTTTCTCTTAGTTAAATCTAGTTCATCTTTAAGCGACGGCCTTGTTTTCGGGAAAACCTCTGTGATACGTGCCCTGGTAGAATGGCCGCAATAACGACCGGGGTGATCGGTCTTTCCCGTTGCAATGACAAGAATGTCATTCCTACCCTCTGCAACTTTCTCCCCTTGGGACTCGCGGGAACATAGATTTTCCTAAACGTTTTGCCAAAAATATGAAATGTAAATAGATCAATTATATATAGTTTTAAATATATGCGTAGCTTAAAGAACTGAAACATAAGAAAATGTATGGTGCAAAACTTACAATTTCAATCCCAACATGACTAGCCTCTGGCGTGAAGTATTCCCCTTTTTTGTTTGTGTGAGCCTGTCTCCAAAGTAGATGCCAGCCTGGCCCTACATAAGATTCTTCCCCTTCTTCTTCGGACTGACCGTCCTCTGAAGGCTTCTTCCCAGATGCAATCAAAGCCTCTTCATGCAACTGCTTCTTTAGCAATCGGTAGCCACCGCGAGATAAATTATGGTAAAAAGAATTTAAAGTGGCATTCTTTTGCGCTTTTTCACGAATTGCCTAGAGAAAAATATAATGAAAAATGATTATCCATAAACTGAGCAATTTCGAATATCCAAAAACAAGAAGGAAATCAATTTCAAAAACCCACCTGCCATTCTTCTGTTTCGCGGCTAGCCTTGAACTTAATCCATGTCTCCCTAGGGAGATATTTATATTCAAGGCATGGGTCCTCACCCTTCAAGTCACCATTTACATATCTCCCTAAAAAGGATTTCTAATCTTTCCAATGTTTACCCGCATAAGAAATCCACTTGGTTTCGAGTTCTTCAGTTGACTCAAAAACAAATAATGCCTACAGTAAAAAATAGAAGTGAAAATTTAGGTACTCCATGATGCATATTAAACCAAGAAGAGATCAAACCACTGTTCTCCAATGGTACTCCATGATGCATATTAAGTCCACTGTTCTCGTCGTGGACATTAAACCAAAGGACAAAACAGTGGACTTATAAAGGGTACCATTGATAAAGTACTTCACATTTCACAACCAACAACTAATGAGAACAATCATTAATTTCTAATAAAGGAAAAATCCAAAATTTAGTGAGGAATGTAAAAACTTCAAGGAGGAGTACTTCACTCATAAAAAATACTCTTCTTCCCTAAAGCAAGAGAAATACTTTCTGATTTCGCAATAAAGAAGCTTTACATTGATGCAAAGATAGCCTCACTTTCAATATATTAGTTGCATTCATGACATTAAACCAAGGTAGGAACACACCTTCAACTCAACCACAAAGCATTACCCTCCTTTTCACTAAAGAAGAAACACTACATCGCAAAAGGTAAAACATTTAAGGAGAAGTGATATTTCAAACTCTACATTTATGAAAAAAAATCCCCCTCATCAAGGAGAACCCTCACAAAGCATATTTCATGCTTTTCAAACAAAGATAAGGGAAAGTGAAGAGGAGATAGTGATATTTGCAATACACAAGTCCCATTATCCAAATTAAACAAAAGGAGGCCCAAAAAAGTGGACTTATAAAGGGTACCATTGATAAAATACTTCACATTTCACAACCAACAACTAATGAGAACAATCATTAGTTTCTACTAAAGGAAAAAACCAAAATTTAGTGAGGAAGGTAAAAGCTTCAAGGAAGAGTACTTCACTGCTAAAAAATACTCTCCTTCCCTAAAGGTACTTAGTGCTTGTGCAATAAAAAATGCTTCACTTTCATGCAAAGATATCTTTACTTTCAACATATAAGGGGCTTTGAAGACATTGGAACAAGGGATCCCCAAAGAAAGAACCCTATAAAGATTAAATTCCACATAGTGGAATCAACAACAAAGCATTTTCCTCATTATCACTAAAGGAGGAACACTAAATCGACTAAGAACCGAAATCAAACACCAATGTTCTAAAATTAATCAAGCAAAACCGAAATCAACATTTGTGTTTCTTATATTAATACACTAAACCCGAATTGAAAGGGTACTCATTTGAAATCCCAATCAAAAACCTAGGTTCTTAACTTATGTAGGACAAAACACGAAATTCAACAACCAAACCAATGCAACCAACAATCAATAAATCTAAAAGCATTCCAGTCATTCATCACTAGCATTAAAACTGAAATGAAGATTATATTGTGCACAAAAGCCCTAGTGCAATGGGAAGCAATTACAAAATGGAAGGTAACATTGCGAAAGTTTTAAAATGCAAGCATAGAAGGTGGATAAACCTTTTGTGTGCACTCCTACAACCAAGCCCGAACTATTGGAGGGGGAAATGGAGAAATGTTGGCCGGGGTAGTGAACCCACACACACCGATCGGCTGCGATGGTCCACGGCGTACAATCGGCCCTTGCTGCAGCCGACGGGAAGAGCGGGAACTTGGCCGAGCTCGCCGGGTTGCGCCGGAGACGGGATAGATAGCGAAGAACCCGAATCGACGCGAGAGAAGGGAGAGGGAAACAGGGGAGAAGCAGGGGAGAAGAAGGGGAAAAGAATGAGGGAAAGGAAAGGATGAGTCTAAGTTCACGGTTCAACCGTGAACTGCCGTAGAAAGTTGTTTCAACGGCGGTTCGCGGTTGAACTGCCGTTGAATGGTCTCGGTTTTCTCGATCCGGGTTAGAATAGTGGAAAAAATTGGAGCCAATTCCCGCGCGGGTATATTTTAATATTAATTTTTTTTTCATTTTCAAAAACTAACCCCACAATTTTGTAAATATAATATTGCATACCCAATTTACATTATATTTATTAATTATGTACACAAGCTCGACTTTTATGAACCATTTCATAATTAAATTTCAAATTTTCCATTGAACCATTTGCATTTAAATTTCCCGTGCTATTACACAATAATTATAGGTCAAAGATAAAAATTAATAAATTTCGTAAATTTACATGTAAGCGTCGATAAAGTAATAAGCTTCATTATCTTCCCTAAAATTTCTACTTTTTCGACTTGGGCGAACGGGATAAAATAATCAAATCCATAATTGCATTAGGTACGTACGTAGTATAATATAAACATTAATGGTTAAGTGGCCGAAAAAAAAAATTAAATACTTACTGGATTTCATTACCTTACATACATATATATATATATATATATATAAACATCTTCCTCTTTTCTCCTTTCCCCTCTTGTACCATTTGCATTTAAATTTCCGGTGCTATTACACAATAATTATAAGTCAAAGATAAAAATTAATAAATTTCGTAAATTTACATGTAAGCGTCGATAAAGTAATAAGCTTCATTATCTTCCCTAAAATTTCTACTTTTTCGACTTGGGCGAACGGGATAAAATAATCAAATCCATAATTGCATTAGGTACGTATAGTAATATAAAAATTAATGGTTAAGTGGCTGAAAAAAAAATTAAATACTTACTGGATTTCATTACCTTACATACATACATATATATATATATATTTATGTATATATATATATATATATATAAACATCTCCCTCTTTTCTCCTTTCCCTTCTTGTACATCATCCAACTCTCTCCTCTCTGCTCTCTCTTGTAAATTTCCACTACATATATAAAATGTTTTCATTTGAAGAATTGAAGACTTGAAGACAACTTTATAAGTAAGTCTTCTATATATATATATTTGCAATTACGATGATATTAATCAAATATGTATAGTGAAAAACATTAAATTTAGTATATATGTTGCAAAATATAATGTATTTTATTTACTTGCACCGGTTGATCATGATTAAATTGCATATACAATATTACAGGGGAATGTTGGGAGAAGCAGGGGAACTGTGGGGGAATTATATATTATACCAAAACCGTAAACCCTATACCCTAGGCCAACAAATTTGAATTTTGACCGTCGCTTTTTCTACGACGGTTCAAAAATAAACTGCCTTAGAAAATACTTTCTACGGCGGTTCAAAAATGAACCGCCGTAGAAAGCAATCTTTCTACGGCGGGTTCAAAATGAACCGCCGTTGAAAGTTGATTCTACGGCGGTTCTCGGTTGAACCGCCGTAGAAAAGTAGTTTTTGGAGCCAGTTCCTGCGCACGCATAAATTTTCTATTTTTATATCATTTTCTGAACCCTAAACCCTAAACCCTACTCCCTATTAAGTTTTTTTTTTCCATTTTCATAAATTAACTCCAAAACTTTGTGAATATAATATTACATACCCAATTTACATTGTATTTATTAATTACAGAAGCTCGCCTTTTATGAAACATTTAATAAGTACATTTCAAATTTTCCCGTGCACCAATATTCCACCGAAAAATTTCTTGTACTATTACACAATAATTTTAGGTATAAGTTAAAATTTGTAAATTTTGTAAAATTACATGTAAGCTATGATAAAGTAATAAGCTTCATTATCAGACCTAAATTTTTCGCATTCTCGACTTGGGCGAATGGAAGAAAACAGTTTCAAATCGATAAATGCATTACGTACGTAGTATAAGAAAAATTAATGCTTAAGGGCCTAATTAAAAAAAAAAGAAATACTTACTGGATTTCATGACCTTATATATATATATAAATATATTTGGACTTACGGACGATAACAGTAATTAATTATGTATAGTGAAATACATTAAATTGAGTGTGAATCAAATAATAATGTATTTTATTTACTTGCACCGGTTGATCGTTATGAAATTGCATATCCAATATTACAGGGGAATGCAGGGGAGAAGCAGGGGAAATGTTTAGGGACTATACTTCATAAAATGAAATAAAAATAGAAATTTATGCGTGTGCGGGAATTGGATGCAATTTCCACTTTTCTACGGCAGTTCATAAACAAACCGCCGTAGAAAATACTTTCTATGGCGGTTCATAGTTGAACCGCCGTAGAAAGTTACTTTCTACGGCGGTTCAATGAAGAACCGCGGTAGAAAGTTTTTTCTACGGTGGTTGTTTTAGAACCGCCCTAGAAAAGTGGGAACAAATTCAGCCAATTAATTCCCGCGCGCGCATAAATTTCTATTTTTATTTCATGTTATGAAGCATAGACCCTAAACATTTCTAGTTTTTTCATGTTTAAAATTAACCCCAAAACTTTGTACATATAATATTACATACCCAATTTACATTATATTTATTAATTATGTTATCAAGACTTGTATGAAAAATGCTTTACTAAATATATTTCCATTTTTCCCATGCAACATTCCACCGAACCATTTCAGGTACTAGTACACAATAATTTTAGGTAAACGCGCAAATTTCAGTTTATTTGTTCTTAAATAATTATCTCTATTTTAATAATTAAAGGCAAGCAATAATTACAATTATATGTTAAGGTAAAATAAAAATAGGTTGCCGCCGGTATGGAGCGCGCCTCAATATAAAATATATTGAATAATCTTTATAATATAATAAAGCATTATTAATCGATAAACGAATAATTAATTCATTTAGCGGTCAATACCCAATCTCGCTAAATGAATATCTTTTTTCCGAGGCACAGACAAGTAATTTATGAAGAGTTAAATATAAAATCAAAACAAAAATCATTGTATAGTTTCCCCTGTAAATTTTACCAAAAGTACTACTCCTTGAAAAAAAAAAAATAATACATGAGACATTTATTCATAAATGAAAAACAAGGAAATCAATTTTCCAGAAAATTCGACAAAGTCTCCCCTATAAATGTAACATACTCCCTGTCAAGGATATACACATACTTAAATACTTCATTAAGATTCCAACTATTTCAAATAATACGGAATTCAGTTTCAAATCAATTCAGACAAAATCTCCCCTGCTTGTTTTTGACCAAAGCACTTTGGCATCATAACATCAACACAGAAGTCCATGGAAATTTTATCCTTTGATTGTGCGGCTTCATCCAAGTTGTGACCTGTTTCAATCAGACAGTACGAAGGATAAAAATAAATGTTGTATCTGAGTTATGTCCACCTCGTTTCATTAAAATCAAAGAAACATATACAAATACACACATACACACCCACAGAAAAAAAAAATTAATAAAAATAAACAATATACCTGAAAATGATTCTTAACTTATTCTCTTTCTCTTATGGGACACTTGATCCTCGAACCATAATCCTTCGGTGTGGTCATCACGAAGTATGTATTTATCAAGTTCCCTATCTTCTTCATCTGCTCTCGATTCAGGTAACCCACTAGAGAAAGGGCCAGCCTCATAAAGCCCTTCTTCTGTATCAATCCTTTCCACTTCGTGATGTTGTTTACCATGAAGAACAACAGACCAATGTTTGTCACAAGGATCGGTGATATAAAAAACTTGTTTTGCCTGCGATGCAAGTATAAATGGTTCCCCCTTGAAACGCTCTCGATTAAGGTCCACCAAGGTAAAACCCAATGGATCATCAGTTTGAACCCCATTATTGTTATCAACCCATTTGCAGCGAAATACAGCTACTTTGAAACAAACATAGTCAAGCTCCCAAATATCTTCAATCACCTCGTAATATGCCATGTTTGCATACAATGGATTTTTATCCTTCCTGCTAGAAACGTGTAAAGCCTCTGAGATTAATGTAACACCACTGTTTTGTGTCGTACTCTTCTCATCTTGTCTCTTAGTAGCAAATGAATATCCATTTATGTCATAGCATGAAAATGCTCGTACCGCAGGGCTGGGCTTAAACGCCAACCATTTCAATGTCTCAGAAACGGCTTTGCCCATGACAGCATTACCAAACCAATAAACAAATGTCCGAATATGTTCATTGAGCACATGTTGATCCGTCTAAGCAGGATAAAACGTTCTTATTAAACGCATATGGTCTGTCACATAGGGCTCAACTTCTTCAGAATTGCGCAGTATGTAGAGATGCGCCTTCATCAATTCAACATTAGACGGAAAAAAAAATTTTCCTCCCCTTGTGCCCATACATGTAATTCTCCCATCATGCCGATTCTTAGATATTCCAATTGATGCTGTATCGGCCAAGTACTCAGTGCAAAACTCAATTACCTCTTCAGCTATATAACCTTCAACAATACTAGCATCAGGACAATAACGATTCTTAACATACCCCTTAAATACTTTTATATATCGCTCGAATGGGTACATCCATCGCAAATGAACAGGCCCACAGATTTTTATCTCTCTAACCAAATGAATCACCAAATGCACCATAATATCAAAGAAGGCGGGTGAAAAATACATTTCTAATTGACAAAGGACAACAATTATTTCATCTTGTAACTGATCAAGTCTTTCGCGCGCGATAACCTTGCTATATATAGCATTGAAGAAGAAAAAAGTCTTGTTATACTGGACTTAACATGCTTGGGCAATATCGAGCGAATATCTACAAGCAACAATTGTTGCATTAAGGCATGGCAATCATGAGACTTCAAACCAACCAGATTTAAATCTTTCAAGGAAACAAGTCTACTTACATTTGAAGAATATCCGGATGGAACTTTAATGCTACGCAAACTTGAACACAGTTGTTTTTTCTCTTTTCTGGACAAAGTGTGACAGGCAGGGGGTAGATATGTGCGTTGTCCTCTTGCTACCGGTGCTAAATTTGATCTTATGTTCATATCAACCATATCAAGTCTCGCGTTATAACCATCCTTAGTTTTACCAGGGATGTTCAAGAGCTTACCTAACAGGCTTTCACAAATATTTTTCTCACTATGCATAACGTCGAGACAATGTCTGACATCCAAGTTCTCCTAGTATGAAAGTTCAAAAAATATGAATTTTTTCTTCCAACAACATGTATCATTACTGCTGGACTCTGAAGGTTTACCAAACTCCACATTAATGTCCGTCACACGAGCTTTCACCTCTGGCCCGCTCAAGGGTTCTGGAGCTTTTCTGAACTCCTGAAATCCATTGAATGCTCTTTTCATACGGCGATACGGATGAGTCTCGGGAAGAAATCTGCGATGCCCAAGGTATACTGTCTTCCTCCCATGTGCAAGCTAACAAAAATCTATACTCTGCTCACATATTGGACATGCTTTATGACCTTTAACAGAGTACCCAGACAACTTTCCATATGCAGGAAAATCATTAATGGTACAGAACAACATGGCACGTAATGTGAACATTTCTTCACGGTATGCATCAAACACAAGTGCGCCTTCATCCCATAACTTTTTCAAGTCTTCAATAAGAGGAGCAAGATACACATCGATGTCATTTCCTGGTTGCCGTGGGCCTGAAATCATTAGAGACATAAGTATGTACTTGCGCTTCATACACAAGTAAGGCGGAAAATTGTAAATAACCAACATCACCGGCCATGAGCTATGTGTGCTACTCAGACTGCCAAACGGGATCATTCCATCAGTACACAAACCAAGCCTCAAATTTCTTGCTTCTCCCCCAAAAGAAGGATACATTGAATCTATTTTTTTCCACTGATCTGAGTCTGATGTATGCATTATCACCTTGTCATCATCACTGGGAATACACCGATCTGAATGCCATGTCATTAGTTTTGCATCTTTTGCATTAGCGAACAACCGTTTAAATCTCAGTATTATAGGAAGATACCACAGAACCTTAGCCGGCGACCCCTTCTTTTGCGCATCAGAACTGTCTTCAACCTCATCACCCAGCTGCTTGTTTTTGTATCGTGAAGTTTTACACTTAGGACAAAGCAATAAATCCTTATACTCATTCCTGTAGAGGACACAATCGTTTGGGCAAACGTGGATCTTCTTATACTCCATACCCATTGGACACAATATTTTTTTCGCCTCATAAATTTGATCTGGAAGTTCATCATCTTCTGGGAGCATATATTTCAATACCCTCAATAAGGCTGTAAAACTAGTATCTGACCACCCATTTGCCGCTTTCAAATTAAACAACTTCAAAACACTAGACAAGCGTGTATATTTAGTGCAACCGTTGTATAGAAGCTTCTCATTGTCACCCAAAATGGAAGCAAGAACTTCCGGTTTATCAGCAAAATCCTCGGCCACATCCTCAATCATGTCATCTAATCGATCTCTAGTAATCCCATCATCTCCTTTTGCATGAGATTTTCTTTGCTCAGGTAAACCATCAATACTTTCACCATGCCAAATCCATAGTTTATAAGAAGGATCAAATCCATTCCGATATAAATGGAATCTTATTGTATCTGAGTTATCAAACCGCGCACCATTTTTACAAGCCTTACACGGACAATTGACGTACTTTGTATTCTTATAAGCCAATTCAATGAAATTCTCAACTTCTTTCGCATAAAAATCGGAGGTCCGATCACCATACAACAAGACATTTTGATCCATGCGTAACTAACTCCTTCAAAATAATTAAAAAACCCAAATAATAATTCAACAAACAATGTAAAAAGTATAAAGTTGCATGCTTGTCTTAGCACATGTCATACTAATGTTACTCATATAATCAAAACTAATATAATACCTCAATGAAAAAAATAATGCATAACCAACACATGAGCATTAGACATAATCAAATGAAGAAGAACCCATAAGTGTTTCATTTATGCATTTCGTCAAACACATGCAATGCATAAAAAATAATACACACTCTAAGTAGTGCTAATTATATAAACATCCTCCATTAAAAATCAAACATTATAAATCAAATCACATCACCAAGAAACTACATAGTATAACTAAATAGGGTTCCACAATACTAAGGTTCACCATATACATGGAATGCAACTTAAATTTTCAGCCGTCTACCATAAATAAAAATAAATTATATAGGATGACATATCTAAAGTACAAGCATAAGCAATTACTGAGAAATTTTAGAAGTTTCTAACCTTAAGGTGGTAAATTTTAGCTCCAAATGACAATTCTTTACATCAAACGTGCAAAACCGTAGTAGAAATTTTGAGAAGAACACTTTCGGCAGCGATATGGAGATACACGTTGTTATTTAGGGTTAAATACGTCAATACAACGGCGGTTATAATCAAACCGCCATAGAAAGGACCTTCTACTGCGGTTAATTGTTAAACCGCCGTAGAAGGTCTCTTTCTACGGCGGTTTATCCCAACCGCCGTAGAAAGGGTTTATTTTAAAACCGCCGTAAAAAGTCCCGTTCCACGGCTGTTTATTTTAAAACCGCCGTAGAAAGTCCGTATTTCTTTTATAACGGCGGGTTTCTATTTTCCGCCGTTAATCCACAGCCGTTAAAGCTCTATTTTGTAGTAGTGAGATGAAGAAAATTAATTCTACAAAATTGAAGAGCATCTTGTAATCGTGCCACTAAAAGACCGTAACTGCGAACTTACTACGGCCATGTACAACTTGCAAACTTCCAAAGTGAATTACATAACGTTTACGAGAAAGTGCTCGTAAATTTTTTTTTTATTTTTAATTTTTGTAATTTCTTTTTTTTATTTCTCAATGAAACAGTTACATAATCCCATACTAAAAGATAATACTCTTTTATGCATGTTAATGTAGAACCTTCTAAAATATATAACTAATTTGATACTACTTGTTCCCTTAATGTCTTTACATTTTACAATATTTAAAAGTTAAAACAAAAAATAATTTTTAAAGTGTAAGGAAATCATAAATTAGTCGTTTGTCAAATATGCGAATCATTTTGGTTGGGTAGAATTCCAAACACGTGTATTCTGGTGGGACTCTAAACACAATAACCACAGCTAGGAGGAGACTATAACAACTAATTCCAAGAGTCACTGACAATAAGAAAACAATAAATTGTTTACTCTTTTTCATTATTTGTTAATAAGACGAAAAATCATGAAACTATCCAAAACCATGAGGGGTCTTAATGATTCAATTTTCTATTAAATGAACACTTCAGTCCAAAATCATGAGGGAGAAATTGTCAATTTTTAAAGCATAGTGGAGAAACTGTCCAAAGCAAGAAACCACAAGAAGGAAATTGTATTTCACCCTATAATATATGATCGGTATAAAATAAAGTGATAGTTTGAGCTAATTCCTAGAAAAACATGATAGGATAGGAAAATGCTACAATAGATTTTTTATTTTCTTCATTCCTTTTATATATATACATCGTGCATGCATGTCAACCAGGGCCAATCGTTAAGCTTCGAAGACCCTGGGACAAAATAAATAAAAGGGACCCCAAAGGAAAATATAATATGATAATTTAATAATTTCAATTAATTTTAAAAAAAATCATAAAGTGGGCTTTCAACTACAACAAAAGAAGAAAAGAAATTTCACTATTGCAGCAACTATTTTCAAACAAAAATAAACTTGGGCCTTGTGTTGATAAAAGAAAAAAAAAATTCACCCTTGTATCAAGTTAAAAAAAAAAAAAAGAAGCAAATATGCACCTTGGATGTGGGCTTTGAACTAAACAGAATAAAATATGGGTCTTAATATAAATTTTGATGAGCCACAAACAATACTACATTATACTACATTTATAGAATAATTAGGCCCCTGCAATCATTGGGCACTGGACGATCGCCTGGGCTGCCCAGCCTTATGTTAGCTAGTAAAGCAAATTAGTCAACTTGCATTGTCGATATCCCAAATAACAATGAATTAATTGGATGACAGTGAATGAATAAGATGGTCTAAAATATGTGAAAAGTATATTTTGAAGGATTGGGGGTCTTTTCGGGGTCTTTTCAGTGAATCTTTAAACTTACTGATCAGCCTACATAATTGTACTTCATCTCTTTATCTGTTGCACGTAATAGTTGGATGAATAAAGGTTTAACAACATTTTATTTTTATTTTTTTCCTTCTTTTACCCGCATTAGAAGTTTTATAGGTCATCTGATATAGTTGTACAAATTTCATAATTATTGAGGTCAAAAAATAATATAAGAAGACCCTTTAATTCTGGGCTAAGAAATTCGTGGTCAAAATGATAATAACTATTAATTATGGACAGAAAACATAGAAATAAAAATAAGAAAATGTTTGTTTGATTATTATTTGGTCCATGTATAATTTTTTTTAGTTTTTCAAATCAGTCTCAATTACCGTTGTCTCTATGGATTTGTCAGCAAAAAATCTTCTACTGCCAGTAAGAAGACTAAAATCTCCAAATAAAGTAAAGAAATTGGATCACAATTGCCACAACAAAAACATGAGAGACGAAAAGTGCAATTTTCTCTATATTCTTTAATATAAGTATGACTATTATATTTGGACAGAAGAGGCGGTTTGTTTTGTAAGAAGTAATTCACGACCTCCACAAGACGCCACCACTTATATATAGTCCACTAGGAGATAAAATATTTTTGTCTACTCCCCATTTATTTTTCATGTCTACTCTCACAATAAAATGTGAGATTAACATATCATTTCATGAAATTCACTTCCTATTACGAGATGGTAGATAGGAAAGACGAGGTCGGACAAACAGAAAATCTCATGAATGCAAAGGGTCAATTTCACCATGAAAATTCATGTCATTATAATTTGTCTATTGCTATGCTATGTTTCCTTTTTCTTCTAATATTTCGAAAATGAGTGGGATTTATTTCTTGACTAATATTAGAATGACAGACAGAAGAGGTCCATGTCATTTATATACCTTAATTAGACGTTGTTTACCTTAGAACACCCCAATGGGGAAGATTACTATATTTTTACTCATCTTATTTGCAATACAAAACTGCCTCATGACTACTGCTAGTGGAGCTCTGCCATATATTGATGAGCAGCTCCTCCACAGATGAGGCTGCTCTTTTAGCTATTAAGTCTCAAATTACATTGGACCCTTCCAACATCTTAGCCTCCAATTGGACCAAAGAAACCTCCATTTGCGATTGGATTGGCATCACCTGCAACCACAAGCACCAGAGAGTCGCAGCTTTGGACCTCTCCGGTGAAGGATTCAAGGCACAATTAATGGCTAAAGAAGTTGGGAATCTCTCCTTCCTTGTCTCCCTAGATCATCAACAATAACTATTTCCATGGCTACATTCCATATCAGATTTGCCTTTTAAAGCAATTGCGAACTTTACATATGGAGCTCAATGAATTCAAAGGGCAAATTTCCGAGAGCTTTGGATTTCTGACTAGAAATCAAGAATTAATCTTGTATAATAACAGTGTCAGTGGAGCAATCTCTCCTACCATTTTCAATATTTCTTCCTTTCGAATCATTGATTTCAAGCACAACTTCCTCGATGGGAGTCTACCTGAGGATCTTTGTAGTAATCTACTGAAATTGGAAAGCTTCAATGTCTCATTTCATAGACTACGAGGGGGATCAATTCCAGCTACTCTTTCTCAATGCTCGGAAATCAAATTTCTTGATATGTCATACAATGAATTTACAAATTTCCACTACAAGAAAAGTTGCCACTAGTGACACTACTTTTGTGACACCTTTGCACGTGTCACGAATTTTGCTACATTTAGAGGTGTTATTAAATTTTATTACATTTATAGGTGTCATTATCTAATATTATTACATTAGAAAATGTCATTAAAATTTGTTACACTTACAAATGTCACAAAATTTGTTACATTTCAAGGTGTCATTAAATTTTATTACACTTATAGGTGTCATTGTCTAAAATTATTACATAAGAAAAGGTCATTAAAATTTATTACACTTACAAATGTAACTAAATTTGTTACACTTCATGGTGTCATTAAATTTTATTATACTTATAGGTGTTATTATATAAAATTACTACATAAAGAAATGTCATTAAAATTTATTACACTTACAAATGTCACAAAATTTGTTACATTCCATGGTATCATTAAATTTTATTACACTTATATGTGTCATTATCTAAAATTACTACACACGGAAATGTCATGAAAATTTACTACCTTACAATACTACAAAATTTACTATTCTTATTTTAAAACTTTTAATTAGAGTGAACAACAATGGAGCATATAAAACGAAATTCAATATATTTTTAATTAATTAATTGATTACTTAGATTTATCATTATTATTATTAGTTAGTGCAATCTCGTGATTACTGATTTCTAGATTAATTAAAAGTTTTAAATTGAAGTTCACTGACTTTAGACATTGTGTTTCCTGTATTAGTTTTGAATCATTTGACTCTGTTGACCAATTCACCTCTAGGGCGACAAAGGGAAACAAAACAATTGACTTTACACACTGTTGACCATTTCATTTTCCTTTCCTCTCCTCCCATAGCTTCGCCTCCCACACGCTCACTCTCTCATAGACACATACGTCCTTGCGCCGCGCAGGAGCACAACAGCCTCGCCGCCTTCGCCGATCGCCGGTCGCTGATTGCCGATCACTGATCACATCTTCACAGTAGCACTCGAGCAAAAGCAACGCTCAAGGCTGCACCACCATCGGCTACAAAATCCAAGTAATAAGAACTAGATTGTGTTTTTCTCTTTTCATAATGAATCGAAACTTGTGTGTATATATAGCAAATGATTGTAATATTCTTTTAATGTTGTTTGTGCCTTGGTTGATGCGTTGAATTTCATGTTTTATAGCGAAGGATTGGAATTTAATTTCAATGTAGTTTATGTCTAGTTGATGCGTTCATAGTTGCTGGATTGCAATTGGATATTGATAGAGTAATTTGTGAAAGTTTTGTGGGTAGAATTTTATTTTCTATAAGCATATTAGCTGTTTTGGTAGGAATTAAAGCCATGCCCAGGCCTGTTGGAAGTTGCGACTCCATCTCCATTGTTAGTAATTAATTAAGGTAAGGAAGAGCTCAGCTCATAATTTGACTCTTCATCATCTGGTTCTTTAACTTGCAAGGGATTGTGTAAATATTTGAGTAAACAGTTAGTAAATATGATGTTGAAACACAGACCTTTTGCTTTAATGATATGTCCATTATTTACAAAAAGAAGGAAGAGTGAGAGGGGGGGACGAATAGGAGGACAGGGGAAAGATGAGTAGACAGATGGATTGTTAAGGTTAGTTGCAAACTCATTTTACTCACTAAGTTCCAACTATTCGATCTATATTCACTTAAGATTTGTCTTTCTGGAATATTCTTGCCATTCCAAAATCTGCTATTTTGGGTTGCATCTGATTGTTCAATAAAATATTCCTTGCTTTTAGGTCTCTGTAGATTACAGTTAATCTTGAATATTCTTGTAGATACAAGATCCCCAGAGTCACTCCCTCAATGATTTGAACACATTTTTCCCAATTCAAGTATAATATGTTGATAGGATCTATACCAAATGATGTAGTAAAGAATCAAAATTCATACTGCATGAATTAGCAAAGAAACCCTGTTACACCAAAAATAAAGAGATTGAAGCAGATTGAGCTGCGAAAAGTGGGATGACTTACCATAGATGTAGAAATCCAAGCTCTCATTGGGCATGTATTCATATATGCAGTATCCCAATATCCTCACAATATTTATGTGCTGAAGTCTAGCAGTAAGTACTTCAGTTTTGAATTCTTCACTTCTTGTTTAGAAGTTTCAGAAAGCCTTTTAACTGCTATTTCCTGGCCATTTTTAAGTGTACCCTGAAAAGTAAGATTTCATTCACTTGGTCTTTTATGCATTGGTAGATCATGTAATAATGAAGTTTTGCTACCCTAATCCATCTACAAACGGTGTATCCTTATGCCAGATTGTAGCTGGCTTCACTTAGATCTCTCTTCTCCTGCATTTCCTCTCAACTCTCTAAATCAAACTTATAAAGGAAAAGGGTAAAGCTTAAAGGAACCCTTTTATTTTTTGTTTGAGTTTTTCAACTTTTACTGCTCCACCACTTTAGGGCTCTGGGCTAGTGATCTAGCTGCTTTGAGAGCATTTTCTCTTTTGGGTTTTACTTGTTGTCCTCATCTAAATTGAGCAGGGATACTGAGCTTAAAGCATTCCAATAGAGGGAGAGGTTGCTTTGATCATCTTCTCCAATAGAGAAAAGCTCTATGAGTTTTGCAGTAGCTCTACGTATTATACCAAAGTCTCGTTGCCATGCATGCTACATTTTGTTATGATGCCATATTGAGTCTTAGTTTGTTTTCATTTTCTTCTCCGATTAGTTTTTGCTCTCTCTGGTTGTGGGATAGCACCATAAAGAGGTAATATATTAATATTGGCTAGTGTAATTTTAATGTAATACTCATTATCAATTTGAAGATCCATCTAATGAATTATGGTTGGTTTTATGATATGGATGTGAATTATGGTATCATTGTTTCACACATTCCTTGAATAAGCATTTAGTTTGTCACAGTTTCTGGATACTTCAGATTTATTTTTGTTGTTTCTTCAAAATTTCATTGTCTCTGTTTTGGATCAATATGTTATCCCAGCCAATATTTGGATACCTGCTAAATATTTTACTTTCTAATCAACTTTGATGTCCTATCACTGAGAGTGCCTATCATCTATGTGCCTGAGGTTGCTCAAATTCAACAGTTTGATTGTATGAAGTTGTATGTTATCTTATTCATGTGCAGTTTTCCGTTCTCCCAGTAAAAGAGTTGTGTTTGGAGTTAAACTGAAATATTGTTTCCTAGCATGCTACATTTCCTTCTCTTGATGATACCATATTGAGTCTTAGTTTGTTTTCATTTTTCTTCTCTGATTAGTTTTTTCTCTCTCATCAGCTCATGACTCCACCCTTCTGTTTCTTCTTCCTACTTTAACACTTTTAAATTGATCAGGAGGAATTTCATTTCTATTTCTTTTTTTCTCTGTCGAATTGTTTCGCAAAAATTGATTATGGGTTATTCCCTGAATTTGCAGATTAATTCTAGATAGAGAAAGACCTGACGCTAAGCATCAGAAATCAAGTTTCTACTGGTAAGTTCTCACTATTCGATGAAACAATTACCTGATATCTTATATGCATGCTTTCTGTGCCTCTCTTTAATAATCTTATTAACTATATGTGCCAGGTAGGAAACAATGGCTTCATTTTTTATTATGTGGGTAGAATAGTGTCTCTCTTCTTCTCATGAGCTTAATTAGTTGCCATTTTTATACCCATATATGTCTTATTAGGTTGTATAATATAATGTCAAATACACACTTTTATTAGAACAGAATAATAAATATTCCAATAATCGAGGAACAGAAATTCAGCAGCTTAGATTGTTGATGACTAAGCAACAACAACAAATTGCTCAACTACACATAGCCATGAATGCTTACAAGAAAAAACAAATGAAATCATTTGGTACATTGATTGATGAAGTTACTATTTACCGCACAGCATTTGGAGCTTCTTTAGGGGACCCAATGTCCGCAACCTTTTCTTTGGGCAGTAGTACATCCAACTTGCAGGTTTGATTCTGAATTCGTTAAGGAAATTCTATGTGGGCAAGTTGGTTTTTATTACTGATTGGCAAGTTTGACCAGTACTTATCACTGAATTACTGCAGTCTCCTTCCACTCTCTAGCTGAAATCAAATGTTGTGTTTCAGGGTAAAAATTCAGGAAAACCATGCAATATTGAAGAAACTTGAGCATTTGCACATGAAATGTCATCCATTTTACAGGTAATTTGTCCCTCTACTGTTGTGATATTCTCAAACTGTAATGTTCATTCATGTCGGTCGAATGCATGTACCAAGTTTTATATGCCTCTTTTTGCTTATAGTTAATGCCAATTCTTCTTTCACTAAAGCAAGTCCATATAACTAAATTATATGTTTCTAGTTGAATGTTGCTGTTGATTGTGAAATGAGCATATGGTATTAAAATTTATGCTTTAGTGTGGAGCAGCAGGAATTACGGTTTTGATTTGATATGTATGACTTTTGAAACTTTTTGTGTTCTGGGTTGGTCTTGAATTTGTTTCTAGTTAATTAGTTTACCTTCTCTGTACCAGGATAAGTATGTTTGTTTGTGGTGAAAGTAGTCTTTCTTGTTAATTGTTTTGTTTGAGTTGGTTGAGTTGACTGGAGAATCAATTGTATGTTAGATCTAGAGAAGTATTTAAACTTCTGTGTATCTGCTTTCCATCTGAATTAGAATCTGTTCTGTTCTGATTTTTTGGAATAAAGTTGACACATGTCAAATGTTATCCTCCCTTTGGCTCTATAAAGGTTGTTCTTTGGTTTGCTGCTGAAAAACAATGATGTAGAAGATATTGAAGCTCCACAGGTGTTCTTGTACTTGTGAAATAAAATTTATTGAGATCACCTTAGTGGTACTACCGTACTAGGCTTAGGAAGTTGTTTTCTGAAAAATTATGCACTTTGAGTAAGATAACCTTAGTGGTGTAACGCTTCTAAGGTTTTATGAAAGAACTTCGTTTCAGCTTTCCTATTTCATTTTGAAAATCTCATTTCCTTTTTTATTTTGGATACCCTTGAGCAGAGCAGAGCATTAAAGAGCAAAACACTTAAACTCGAGACCTTTTAGACAAAGCTTAACGAACACTCACGGTTTGGTTTTACTGTCTTGTAGTTGCTTTTGCATATCATGGTTCGTGTTGGTGGGTACCTTTGTCTTTTTTCATAAATAGGCTATAGTCGAATTAATTCGGAATTAGCTAGCTCTCCAATTTGTACTAACCTATTGAATTTTCTTCTGCAGACAAAAGGCATTTTCAGAATAAATGTATGGTGGTTGAAGAAGGCTGTCTTTAGACTCCAAAACAAATTCGCCCTTAGATTCTACATTTTGGTTTTTTTTAATAACATCATGCCTTGAAAGATCCATCTTTGTAGTGTGCCGTTCTTTAAGGTGCTTATTTGACACGCATAATAGCTACGTCCTCACCAAATGTCATAATTTTTTTTAGTGACATTTCAAAATGTCACAATATGCCCCAAAAAATGTCACTTAGTGGCATCTTTTGTTGTAGTGTTCATAATTGAAAATATTGGCAACCTGTCCAAACCAGAGGAGTTGTATCTTGATTCCAACAAATTGACTGGCAAGTAAGACTTATCTTTTCGTTTGAATTACTTTAACATGCTCATCCTTCATCTCATTCTTGGGCTACATCCTTATATAATGCAAATTTAACCAAAAGCATCATTCTAATTTTTATTTTATATTTTTTTGTCTAAGTTTTGGTCTTCTTTATTTTGAGGCAAACTACCTGGACGTTGTTTAATATATATACCTTGAAAGTTCTAAAAGCTCCATATAATTCGATATCAGGGAGTCTTCCAATGGATATTTGCAATAAAAATATGAATCTTGAAGTGTTGTTTGTTTCTTTCAATTACATGACTGGACAGATACCTGCTAGTATTTCATATTGTACATCGCTACAAGGATTTTCCGTAGATTTGAACAGTTTGGAAGGAGGAATTCCTAATGGAATTTGGAATATGTCGTCGCTTCAAGTTTTAGATATGGGCTACAACAATTAGAAAGGTACCATTAAACTTCATCGTCTTTATTCCCTCTCAACTAGCCTTATTTTAATATATATATATATATATATATATATATATGGTGTGCCCGGTTTGTCCTTTGGTCCAACTTGAGGCCCAATTACTAAGCATGTTAAATTTACCAGTACCAATTCACTAAATATAGGTATCATTTAAAAAATTATGGTGTTAAAATGAAAAAATTAACGTTTTCCTTTAAAAAAAAATTATAGGTTAAAAAAACCTGTGCCCGTGGCTGAAGTTTTCCTCATTCTATTTTTCTTTTTTCTTCTCCGTTCGTTTTACTGGTAAGTAAGACTTGAGTGAGGGGCGGAAGTTTTCCTCATTCTATTTTTCTTTTTTCTTCTCCGTTCGTTTTAGTTCGTCACCACAGACCTCCAATTTCAGTTGCGATGGGTCGGAGACCGCCTTCTCTCCTTTTAAACAGCAGAATCGTCATCGTCTTAAAAATACTATCAAGTGTATGTTTTGAATTTTGCAGAAGAAAGAAGGAAAAGAAGAAAAAAATAACATTCGGCTAAGGTAGACGAATCTTTTATTTGCAGGACCATTTGTTTGTTTATGAGATGTTTGAATGTGGGAGTTAGTTATGTCTTTTCATTCTTAAATTTTGTTTTTTTATGTGGTACCTACATCTACATTTAGTAAAATGACAATTTGATGTTTGGAATCAATTGTGCAGAAGTCTGTCCCACAAATTAAAGCCTCACTAATAGTTGTGCACAAGTCTTTGAACTTAATTTGAAAGGGTCAATTTGACAATATTGAAACTTCATTAATGTCATTAATTCTTATGTTATGTTTCCAGATTCAATGGGATTTTTCTCTTGTGAGGCCTTTGCGATCCTGACAGAAGGGTCTGTTTCCCCTTTGATTGAATTTTCTCCCAGTGTGATCCTAATAAATAATAAAAAGAAGAAGGAAAAAAAAAAAAGACAAACTAAAAAATATAACAAGAAATCATTTTCGTTGGGTAAAGTTTTAAATATATTTATGGGACCTAAGTTAATTTGTCAACTTGCATTAATTAATGTTGAATTTATAATTAAATTGGGTGGTCAGACTTGCAAGAATGGGATAAGATGATTTGAAAAAATTGTAGCTTTAGAAGACTAAAATCTATAGTACCAAAGGGGTCGAAGACACAAGTAAAAAAACAGAAAAATCACCCATGTGTTTTGAGTCTTGCGTAAAACATGTATATAGAGTTTATAACAGTTCATCGCAACTAGAACACCACCAATGGGGAAAAGTAGCACAATATTGTTACTGTTTTTTTCATTAATTAATACAATTCTGCCTCATGAGTGCTAGTGGAGAGCTCTTCCATTCAAGAGCATCTCCACAGATGAAGCTGCTCTTTTAGCCATTAAGTCTCAAATAACATTTGATCCTTCCAACATCTTAGCCACCAATTGGATTGGCATCACTTGCAACCAGAAGCACCAGAGAGTTGCGGCCTTGGACCTTTCCGGTGGAGGATTCAAAGGCACAATGGCTAAAGAAGTTGGAAATCTCTCATTCCTTGTTTCCCTAGACATCAGCAATAACTATTTCCATGGCTACATTCCTGATCAGATTGGCCATTTAAAGCGATTGCAAACTTTATACATGGAGCTCAATGAATTCAGCGGGCATATTCCTGAGAGCTTTGGATTTCTGACCAGAATTCAAGAATTAGTCTTGTATAATAACAGTGTCAGTGGAGCTGTCCCTCCTACCATTTTCAATATTTCTTCCTTTCGGGTTATTGATTTCAAGTACAACTTCCTCGATGGGAGTCTACCTGAGGATTTTTGTAGTAATCTACCGAAATTGGAAAGCTTCAATGTCTCATATAATAGACTGGGGGGGGGGGGGGGGGGGGGGGGGGGGGGGCAATTCCAGCTACTCTTTCTCAATACTCGGAAATCAAGTTTCTTGATATGTCACACAATGAATTTACAAATTCTATACTTGAAAATATTGGCAACCTGTCCAAACTAGAGGAGTTGTATCTCCGTTCCAACAATTTTACTGGTAAGTAAGACTTATCTTATTCTTTGAATTACTTTAACATGCTCATCCTTCATCTCATTCACGGGCTAACCAAAACCATCATTCCAATTTTTATTTTATATTCTTTTTTTCTTTTTCTTTTTTTTATATATATTCTTTGGTCTTCTTTATTTTCAGGTAAACTACCTTGGACGTTGTTTAATATATCTTCCTTGAAAGTTCTTAAAGCTCCTTATAATTCGATATCAGGCAGTCTTCCAGCAGATATTTGCAAGAAAAGTATGAATCTTGAAGTGTTGTTTGTTTCTGTCAATTTCCTGACTGGACAGATACCTAGTCTTTCATATTGTCGATCGCTACACGAATTTTCCGTAGCTTTCAACAATTTGGAAGGAGGAATTCCAATTGGATTTTAAAATATTTCATCGCTTCTCTATGTTTATCTCGGCAGAAACAACTTGAGAGGTTCATCTTCATCGTCTCTATTCCCTCTTAATTAGCCTTGATGTAAACGTTGTAAATGAATACTCTGTTTATTGTTTTGGCAGGTAAATTAGATATGAGCTCAGGGAATTCATCTTCCTTCATGGAAATTAGTTTGGCATTAAATGGATTCCATGGTAGCTTGCCAAAAGATTTGGGCTTGAGACATCCGAATTTAGAGTTTTTATACCTTGGTAGTAACCAACTTTCTGGCGAAATCCCTCCTACTCTTTGGCAATGTAGTGCACTCTATTTCATCGGCTTGGATTCCAATCATTTTACAAACTTTATTTTGTACCTTCACAAATCCTTGTGTGCGGAAAAATAATTAAAACAACTGTATCATTTTAAATCTGTGTGCATAATATAATTGTGCTGCTTTTTCGTTCCCGCGTGCAGGAGAACTGCCTCTCACTTCTTCAAATCAGTCTGCAGCATTAGCGGTCATTGATGTTGGCGGCAACCAATTAAAGGGTAGCTTACCCCAAGATTTGTGCTTCAGATATCCAAATCTGCAGATCTTAGGGCTTGAGGCTAACCAATATCATGGGCAAATCTCTTCCAGCATATCATATTGTAGAACTATGGACTCGATTGATTTAGCTTGTAACAAGTTCACAGGTACCTAATATCAATCTTCTTCTTTAATGATTTTCTTTGAGAAGAAATTAAAGAACACATATTGATTTCTTGATGTACCCAAATGGATTAATTTCAGGTAAAGTGCCAAGTGACATTGGGAGGAACATGTTCATGCTTCGAAATTTAGTACTTTCCAACAATAGTTTTACGGGTATCATTCCTCCTTCCATTGGAAATATGTCAAACTTATTGATTCTGCTGCTGGAGGACAGCCAATTCCACGGGCGAATTCCTCCAGAGTTGGGACACCTTCCTCGTTTGGAAGGACACCTTCCTCGTTTGGAAGGAGTATTCCTTAGTAGAAACCTACTTACGGGAAAAATCCCGCGGGAGTTAGGAATGTCTAAAAGTATTGGAAGATTAATACTCAAGTCAAACAAGCTCAGTGGAGAGATTCCCGCGTCTTTTATTTAACATAACTAGTGTAAGAAATCTAAGCCTATCGGAGAACCTGCTAGTTGGTAATGTCCCTCCGTATTTATTCAACATGAGTAGTCTAAGATATCTAGACCTTTCAGATAACCTCCTTGTTGGTAATGTTCCTCCCATTATTGGATCTTAATTGATCTAATTAACGATATTTAAGCAGCTCCTAGCTTTGTATCATCGACTTCTGTGTTCCCTCTTAGCCTTGTTGTAAACTTTTAAATACACTATATGTTTACTTTTCTGGATTTGAGTCGGGGGTAATTCCTCTTCCTTGAGGGAACAAATAAATTCTTTAGACCAAATTCTTTTAGTGTTTCACGGTATTGCAGTGCGACTTGAGTTCGATTAACTTTTCAGGTAACTTTATTTTAACTTTCATATTTTATCCGTACACACGCATTCTTCACGGTATGGATATATTACATACACTCCTCTCAATTAAATTTTGTTCTTAGCAATTTAATAAATTTATTAAACGAACCCTATAGTTAGAGCTTAGAATTATTCCTCTACCTTCTATCATGGGTGAATTTTTTTTCTTTTATAAACAGGTTATACTTTTTTAAAAAGACGATAAACATTCAACCCCTTGTAATCGATACTTTTTGTGCACTACAAAAAATATTTTAATAGAAAGAAACACGCAATATATTAGCAATTAAATTCGAAAAATCAAAGACAATAAATGATATGCGCTACATAATATTTAATTTATTTTTTATATAAAGGTGGGATTAGTTACCCGTTTTATTGAGAAAAAAAAAAAGCAAGTAAGACAGCCCTTGGGCTCACAATTCGTGTCTATGTTTGTTAAATCTACGGTAGTCTATTTTAGACTTGTCCCGCAGCTTCCGCTATTCATATTCGATGAACGTCTCTAGCATTCTACCTCTTCGCGGTTGTGTTACTTCTTCTTCTTCGCCTTTGTCTTCGTCGTCTGTTTCCCGGGGACCATAAACTTCATCATTGTCAAGACTGTAATCACTATGTGCATCGTGTGGGTAGGAAACTGGCAATGGAGTAGGAGCACGTGGTTTGGTAGGCATTCGATCAATGAGTTCCCTATCAGTCGGCAATTGCTGAGTCGGAGTGAATATCCTCCTGATCGGCTTGACTCGAGGGAGGAGGGACTTTTGTACACTTTCCTTACTATGGTGCATAGGTTGAGGCGGCTGGGGGGCAATAGAAGACCACAAAGGCTCAGATGTAGCTGGCTACTGTGGCGTGTGTGTCGGCACCTGATGTGGAGTCAGCGCATCAGGTACTGGGTTTGACAGCGATCGGCTAGACTCCAAAATTGTACTTACGAGTATTGCATATATGAATTGGTTCAAACCATGTTAGTTACAATAACATAATATAATATTAATGAGAACGTTATAAGTTATAAAATATAAAAAGTAATTAATAAGAAATAAATCATTTGTCAAATATGCAAATCATCGTGGTTGGGTAGAATTCCAAACATATTTATGGGAGTTGATTAAGTAATTAAGTTTTATTCTTTTAGAGTTTTTATTTTCTCAATCCGTTATATTAGAAAGGTTCACTTTGAAAAATATTTTTCGTTGCAATAGAAGAGTCAACACTTTCAATTTTTTTACTCTTCATACCCCCTAGTATTATAATAAACACTTGAAAAGTAAGGATATTAATGAAATACGTTTACATGCTTGAAAGTGAACCCTTCTAATGGAACCAAGAGAATATTATTTTCCTTGAAATATAACAATATTTCACGGGAGTTAAGTCAATTCGTCAACTTACATTATTGTTGATATCCTAATGGTGAAATATTTTATTGTAATTATCTAAAATCAACACAATGTATACAGAAAATGTAATAAAAAATCTTTTCCGAGATATACAAAAGCATTTTTATTTGTAAGAATTTCACGCCTATATTTCTCCCGAAAAAATAAACAAAGTATAACCAAAAAAGAAAATAGTAGTTGTTCTATTTGCAAGGATTTTATGCATATCTTTCTCCCGAAAAAAATAAACAAAATAAAACCAAAAAAGGAAAAAATTAATAGAAGTATAGTTTTCTATTTGGAGTGACGTTTACATGCTTAATATATACTCATGGTTTTTGTGGTAATTTGCAGCGAAGGAATGGACCGAGATGTATGCGACCGGGGTGCCATCGGGGAAGTCTTTTTGTAACTGAGAAGTAGGGGAAAGTTGCATTGAAATTAGAAGGATATTTTCAGTCAAAACAATTAGAAACTAGTATTGGAGTATAGCTCATTAGCCCCTCAGTTTGACATTAACATCTGACCTGATGAGAGGGCTTTGTTTTGTGTTGTTAGTTAAGTAGAATCGTTGAACTTCACCTGTTTATGCCTTTTTAAAGTTTCCTTGTTAGTTGTTATAACCCTGCCAATATTTGCTTCTGATCTCAGTTAAGGTTTAATTTGGTTTCCAAATCCATAATCCATTTTACTTCCCTTCGCAAACATAAATATGACAATTATAATGCCAATTTTGGTTACTTCTTGGTACATCCAAGGAATATACCAACTAGAGTTGGACACAAATATGTATTGAAATTCAACTAGTATAGTATAAATAGTGTATCACAATTTAAAAGAATATTTTAATGTTTATTTAACTTGTGATACATAAATGGTATGCCTCTTGTTAACTCCCATTTTTCATCAATTATTTTCACTTATTAGACGGAAAAATGAGAAATAGAATGGGATTCCATGCAAGCCTGATAGGTGTCGTTTCAGCTACCAAAAACATTTATAAAAACCTACTAAAATTAGTATAGTAATAAGTAGGATCGTCTCCACAGGGACTGTCAATTTTATTTCTCCCGTTAATAAAAACATCTAGTTGAAGCATTGATCTCGATTAATTCATGCAATTGCTCATTGATTCAAAGATTGTCATGCAAAACACAAATCAGTTAATTCTAGGGACGATGAACCCCAATGACATCTATCCATTAGACGTGTCAATAGTCTAATGAACTATCAAACCAACTCAAGTAATTCATTCAAATATGATGAATCACAAGCCCCAAAAGGACCTCTCACTAGCCCGAAGGGAACCCATGCATGCATTATTACAAAACAATAATTTCAATCCAAAGTATGCATGCAGACATAAATCGACCAGTTAAAGATTGCCGAGATTCAAACTAACCCTTCAGTAGACGTGTCAGTAGTCTATGAAGTTCCGGTTAATGAGCAATCTACAAACACAATCCAATTTCCCCTTATTGTATCGGCAATTACCGTGGGCTCCCTACGGCATAATTGCTTCTCTAATTAATCTAGCTAACAGGTCGTGGGCTCCCTACAACACTTTATTATTAACTATATTAAGGGCTTTAGGAATTAGGGAAACCTGGCACTAACAATTCTTATCGGGTTAACTTTAAGAATTATTACCCCATTATCTTTACTACCGATACGATAGCTTCGCCATGTATTAGCCCCTTCCAATAATGATTAATTGGGGGAACTAATTGGCAGTATCCGACTAAACCCAAGTTAGCTACACTTAGAGAAAATCAGAAACAAGATTTATACACAGCAGATAATTAGGAATTCATGCATTCATACTACCTTGAAAATACTTTTATATCTCACAATTGTAATAACAATTTTGATCAAACTTCAACTAGAAAAGAAAATAATAAAACTAGACCAAGGAAAATAAATAAACTTAACATTAAGAAAATAAATTATTATAGCAGAGAAAAAGTAGGGAGCCGAAGCTCCCTCCTAAAAAGCATAAAACGAGATATATCGCTTAATGATACAATGAGCTACCTATTTATAGCAAAAAAACTCTCATACTGAATCTTCTAGAAAACCTAATTAGATAAGAACTAAAACTAAGCCAAAGACGGCTAGGAAAGCAAAAAGGGCGCCGCAGCCCTAAATCTCTACACACTTTGGCCTTGTAGTTTGACTTTGATTCAATCTGCTAAATTGATTTCTTCTCCATCCATTCACGTGCAACATTCAATTAATTTTGATTCACTTGTGATCTTGGACTTTGGCTTGGTTTGGACTTGCAATTTGGGCTTCTTCTTCATTTAACTCCTTTGGGCCCACAAGTAAACATTGGCCTTTTAATTAATTAATTCACATAGCCTACTGAGAATAGATTCTAACCACAAATTTTCCAATAGCCTGGCAAAACACTGATCTCCGGAGCTTCTTCTTAATCTTGGCCCTGTGCAGCTCGTCTACGGTTCAACGGCGCTCGGTTAGGCAAATGGGCCCTTAATTCTGTTCTTTTTGCAACTCTTCTCTCTTTCTACCTTGCTTCCTAAAACCTGTGTTTCACAAACAGAAACACTCCAAACCACAGTGAGCACTGCCAATAAAGACTCTAAAATAAACAAGCTAATGAGCCGATCAAAGCCTCAAAGTTGAAAAGGTCTACACAATTAGTTCATACATTCATCATCTCTTACTTTTGAGTTTTCTTTCTGTTGGTTAGTTCCTCTCTCCCACCAAAAAAACTAAAAATGAACCATAGAATGTGGGATGATACGGGAGTATATATATATATTATAAATATATATATATATTATAAATATGTAACTTCAGAGAGGAACATTAATAAGAATTATCCTTCTAAAGCAGTCGCCATATGAAAAACTTCCAAACTAAATTGCAAAAAAACAAGTTCATAATATGATCACTAGATGAATAAACCAATGGTTCACTTAAACCTGTAACACTAAAAGAGGATAACTGGAAAAAAAGCTACGAAGGAATCTCAGTTTTCACTTTTCAGTGTTCTTCTGGTCTAATATCATTATCAACAGTAAACTTTACCCACAGAGGAAGAACCTCTAATCCTGCATTCATCTAACCCAGTCAATCAAAGTATGGAATGCATCTCCGAAGAAGTATTTTAAATGTGGCTAACAACTTTGATTTCAGAATTGAACAGTGAAAAAGTACCCTTTGTTTTGGCTTCCATAGTTACCACAATACGCTATGAATCAGACGCAACGATGGCTGAAGAAGGCGACTGCTGAACCTCACACGCAGCAGCAACGGGAGAAGTAACGCCAACACCACATCCCATCGCATTGACATACTTCACTGTCCTCTTCTTGCGCGGGCTCCAATTCTCAATCGCCGGCGTACTCGGCAGCGTTTCAGAACTTCCAGCGTTCAACCTAGGGGTAAGGGCAACGATATCTGCAAGTTCCGACGGAACACCCTCCGCTGTCGAGACTTCCTTGTTGGTGCAGGTGATTGACGGCGTTCAGTGTTTGGAGAGAGGTGACGCAGCATTCCTGCCATTTCAGATCGTTCAAGTCGTTGATCACGTCTTCCAGCGATAAGATTGCGTCGGAAGTTACGCCGTCGTCTTGGATTGTTGAGCGGGTGGGGTTCATGAACTCCATTTTACTCACAACAATAATCGAAACAGGAATGGAAAAAATGAGAATCCTACACATTGAAGCCTGACCTTGTTAGTTCTGTGTATCTTTTTGAAGCCGTGCATATGAATGATCTGAAAAAGGGAAAAGGAAACAAAATTACAAATCCACACTTCATTTTCTTCACATGAATCAATTCTCAGCAAACCTATAAGAACTAAGTCTCTGATTTTTTCAGAAAACTGAGGAGAAAAAACAGAGAGTAATTTCAGAATCATCGAGCAAGCGATTGAATTATTTTTACAGTTCATTCAGTAACGAAGCACTCACATCACATGGAGAAATACAGAGAAACACATTTATCTAAGAAAACAAAGCTCTGAACACAAGAGTAATATGCGACCGAAAAACTGAACCGTGTAATTTTCGGAGAAAAAAGAAAAGGTAAAGTGAAACGGCGGTGGACCTGATTGAGGTGATCGACGGTGAGTTCAGGCTGCTTATCGGTGTTGATGAAGTCGATGTACTGTTGGATCGTTAGCTTCGGCGGTTTTACTTTTCTCTTCGTCGGAGCACCACAGCTTTCCGCCATTGTCGATCGTTTCTGCTTGCTCTGGTGCGTGATTGTGTTCTTTCTGTTTCTGGTAGTGCACAGAGAACAAAGAGGCTCAGAATCTCCTGTTACACTTTTCTGTTACAGTATGTGTTACACATCTTAATAACTCAATGTTAATATTCTTTTTTAAATTAATTTTTTCACCAATGCTATTCATTGGCATTCTACATAATTTTAAAATAATTATTTTATTTTTTTACATTAATCTTGTATTTTAATATAATTTTATAGTATTTTTTTTGATTTTTTAATATCAATAAATTAAAATAAATATACTCTAAACCAAAATGGGTGAACCCTTAATCCAAAATTTTATTATAATGCTAATTAATATCATTGGTGAAAAAATTAATTTAAAAAAGAATATTAACGTTGAGTTATTAAGATGTGTAACATATAGTGTAACAAGAAAGTGTAACAGGGGATCTAAGCCGAACAAAGGGCTCATGATCTCTTGTTACACTTTCCTGTTACACTATGTATTACACATCTTAATAACTCAATGTTAATATTCTTTTTTAAATTAATTTTTTCACCAATGCTATTCATTGGCATTCTACATAATTTTAAAATAATTATTTTATTTTTTTACATTAATCTTGTATTTTAATATAATTTTATAGTATTTTTTTATTTTTTAATATCAATAAATTAAAATAAATATACCCTAAACCAAAATGGGTGAACCCTTAATCCAAAATTTTATTATAATGCTAATTAATATCATTGGCGAAAAAATTAATTTAAAAAAGAATATTAACGTTGAGTTATTAAGATGTGTAACACATAGTGTAACAGGAAAGTGTAACAGGAGATTTTCCTGTTACACTTTCCTGTTACACTATGTGTTACACATTTTAATAACTCAACGTTAATATTCCTGTTACACTTTCTGGTAGTGGGCTCCGGTACTGGCACGAAATGCTTGTTGGTCCGTTCAATTTCAGAATAGGCCCACGAGGCCCATATCTTTTTTTCGTTTGGAGGCCCATTAGCATAAACTGCTTTCGTAGATCATTATGGATTTTTTTTTTTTTTTGGAATCTATATGTAATGGCATAGATGGTGAATCGTACAATAGTTTTTATTTTTTTAAAATTAAAGTCATATTTTATTACTCCTCTCGACTCATTCAAAGAGTTTACTTTAAAAAATATATAACTTATTATGGATTATGAGTTATAACACTTAAAATAAGTCACACAGTATTTTTTACTTATATACTTACTTTATAACTAATGATTAATTGTGAATTATATATTATTATATTAATATTTGACAGGTAATGTAAATAAATTCAAAATAAATAATAGAATAAAATATTTTTGAAAAATGAGCTCTTTTCGTTTCCGTGATACAGAAGAGAGGGCATTTTGTAACATAACTTCCTTTCAAATATACAACGTCATACGTGTGATTCCCAGAATATTTTTGTTTGCTAGTAGAAATCAACAGACATATATATGGGAGCTAAGTGACTTGGTTGACTTGCAATGCTGATACGTCATTATCACATTAGTAAAAATCTATGCAACGTAAAATAAATGGAAATTTAACTCTTTTATTTGGACAAAAGTTTAATAACTGAAAATTTTTAATGGAACGGTAAGGATTTTAAAATTGAAATGGTTGGGCGGACTTGCAAGACAACTTATCTTGTTAAATATTATTGGAACAAAAAGATCAAAGAAAGAATGTGTATAAGGCATATGAATTTGGAATCGGTACGTTAGCTCATTTTAATAGACATTTTAAAAATACGTCTTTGAAAAAAAATAATGTTAAGAGTGTATTAAAATGTAAAAAGTGAAGTTATATAATAAAAAATATGTTTTAAATTAGATGAAAAATTATTATAAAAGACAAAAAATAAAATAGAAAATTAATTAAATAATGTTTGGAAATTATATATGCAGAGAAGTCTGCACCACAAGATAGCCAGAGACCGTACAAAATTAATGGATGTGGTGAGGTTCTTTGAAGGGGTCCATTTGACAATGAAATTATGTGATTAATAATTTATGTTTTGTTTTGTTTCATAAATTTCCACATTCTCTCTTCACCTTGCATTGTTGTGAGGTCTGTTTCTGATATGACAGAAGGGCGTCATTGTGTAGGCTACATCAAATACAAGTCTTTGTAGATTAGGGAAAGTAGACGATTCCAGATCATTTGCGTCAGTAGAAAAATAATTTTATTTTGGTTAGTTTATCCTTTAAATTCTTTTCGCTATTTCTTGCAATTTGCGCATTTTTATTGTACCAATGTTTATTTTTATAGTGCATTGATGATGAAAACTACAAGTCATTTCGAAAAAAAGTTTTATTCTCTTCATCATTATAAAGACATAGCGTAACGAGATATGTTTATTGCGACATGCATGGATTCATTGTCACAAGTAACATATTTAGTTGATATCGAAATAAACTCATTTTACCGTT
Source organism: Leptodermis oblonga (assembly GCA_016801395.1). Classification (NCBI taxonomy): domain Eukaryota; kingdom Viridiplantae; phylum Streptophyta; class Magnoliopsida; order Gentianales; family Rubiaceae; genus Leptodermis; species Leptodermis oblonga. The sequence continues at coordinate 9,158,635 of CM028758.1, read as the reverse complement.
TTAATATATGAGTGATACATGCAAATCATTTTTGTATGGAAAGTAATTAAGTCAATTAGTCAACTTGCTTTGTCTACACACAAATAACAAGGACTTGCAAGTTGGCCAATAAAGAAGGTCTCAATCTCAATCCTGTAGTCATTTTAGACGAAGACCTTCTTTAGTGAGGATGCAAATTATTTTCATTTGCAAGAATTCCACACACATTTAATGGGACTCAAGTCAATTCGTCAACTTACATCTTATTGTAATTGTCTAAAATCAAAACAACGTATACAAAAAATGTAATAGAAAGTCTATTTGTAGGAATTTACCCATATACAAAATAAAACCAAAAAAGAAAATAGTAGTTCTATTCACAAGAATTTTAAAGATATACTTCTACATAGAATTAATGATATTTTCGAGTTACGTAATGAGCAAATACAATTAAAAAAGGAAATTGTGTCTATATATATATCTTTAATAGTGGTTCATGGCCTCCACCCAGGACCTTTCCATAGTGCATCACCAAATCCAAATGGGAAAGATTATCCTTTTCTTACTGTTTCTTGCAGTACTGCAATACTGCTTCGCACTGCCATTGATGAGCAGCTCCTCCACAGATGAGGCTGCCCTTTTAGCCATCAAATCTCAAATTACATTTGATCCCTCCAACATCTTAGCCACCAATTGGACCAAAGGCTCCTCCTTTTGCAATTGGATTGGCATCACTTGCAACCACAAGCACCAAAGGGTGTCGGCCTTGGAGCTTTCCGGTGAAGGATTGAAAGGCACGATAGCCAAAGAAGTTGGGAATCTCTCCTTCCTTATTTCTCTGGACATCAGCTTCAACAGTTTCCATGGCTCCATTCCTTATCAGATTGGCAATTTAAAACGATTGCAAGCTTTAACTATGTCATTCAATGAGTTCAGTGGACCTATTCCTCCTGCCTTTTTCAACATTTCTTCGTTGCGGGTTATAGATTTCAAGTACAACTTCCTCCATGGGAGTCTACCTGAGGATCTCTGTAGTAATCTCCCAAAATTGGAAAGCTTCAATGTCTCATTCAATAGGCTAAGGGGGCCAATTCCAGCTTCTATTTCTCAATGTTCGGAAATCAAGTTTCTTTGTATGTCACACAATGAATTTACAAATTCCATACCTGAAAATACTGGAAACCTGTCAAAACTGGAGCGGTTGGCTATTGGTTTCAACAATTTGACTGGTATGTATATAAGACATTTCTTTTTCTTGGAATCACTTTAACATGCTCATCCTTCATCTCATATATAATTCAAATGTAACCAATTTTCATTTTATATTTTTTTGTCTAAGTTTGCTCTTCTTTATTTTTTCAGGCAAGTTACCTTCGACCTTGTTTAATATATCTTCCATGAAAATTTTAAATGCTAGATATAATTCGATATCAGGCAGACTTCCAGAAGATATTTGCAAGAAAAGCATGAATCTTGAACAGTTGTTTCTTTCTTACAATTTCATAACTGGAAAAATACCTTCTCCTGTGTCATATTGTCAATCGCTATAACGGATTGATTTGTCTAACAACAATTTGGAAGGAAGAATTCCAATTGGAATTTGGAATATGTCGTCGCTTATATTTGAGGGAAACCTGGGCTACAACAAATACTTTTGTTTTGAGGGAAACTTAGATTTGAATTAGGAAATTCTTCCTCTTTGTTTATTGTGCGAGTCAAGTTTCTTGGCTTATTTTTTTATTTTTTATTCTTCTGTTTCATTTAAAGAGTTCACTTTGTATTACTAAAAATGATAATACAATATGGATTCTTTGAATGGGACGGAAGGTACTTTATTTTAATAAAAGATTATCTTGCTATTTAATTGAAAAAAGAGAAATTTTTTTATAGGGGGAGTAAAGTTTTTAAAATGATAAAGGAATGTATAATTTTCCTATAATTTTTAAAAAGGGTGGTAAAGTATTGGCTAAAAATTGTACAATAAAAATATTTTAAATCTATAATTTAATTTAATCAGTACTAATAAAAAGTGCATAAAAATATCATTTCATACATTTATATTCTTTTATTAATAATAATTTAATAAATTTATACTTTTGCATCTAAATGGCGTGGTGCTTTTTTTTTTTTTTTTGAAATGGCGTGGGGTCACTGGGACATATGCCTCAGTGCCTCCATTATAGATTTGCCACTAGTATTGAACGGACCATGCATCCATATTGAATCTCTCCGAGAATCTGTATGAGACATAATTACGGATGAAAAGTGAAGCAAACTTCCAAATTAAGAAGATTAATTCACGGTAATTAAATTATAGGGAGGTCATCCGTAAGTTTCTCACACCACAGGAGTTATGCGTAATTAACCCAGTATTTTTGGATAAATTACATGCACTTCTCTCAAATTGTGTCTAGTAATTTTGTAATTTTATAAGGTTTCATTATTTTTTGCCACATTGACTTCACAATGTTGTTTGACTTTTACTCCCATGTATTTTTAAAATAATCTTTTCCCTCCTAAATTCTCACTATTTTGTAAAATTGATTTTACCCCCACTTTTGCTGATAACAACAATATCTTTTTTACTATGTGTTTTTAAAATATATAGGGTAATTGTCAATGAGGGTATTCTATAAGGGACAATTGTCATTTGTCCTTAATATATTGTAATATAATGGTACCTAATACTGCTATATAATTTTTTAAAATGTGATAGTAAATTAAAATAAATTTTATTTTTGTGATAATATAAACAATAATTTTTTTAATTTGATGAATATGTTAAGAAAGAGTTATGTTTGTGAAATAATTAAATAGTATGAAAAAGTATAAAATGAACCAGAAATAGAATATATGCTAACATTCTTTAGGCGTAAAAAATGATGCCATGGTTAAAGATAAATATATACACCATTTAATTTCATGTAAAAATTACAAAAATGGTATTTTAAGTTGGATATAGCATGTCTCTTATATAGGAATAAAATTTGGCGTTAATTAGTAAAACTCTGTTTGCTATTTTTGAAGGGAAACTAGATGGTTTCATAAGTCCAGGAAATTCCTCTACCTTGAAAGAAATCGGTTTGTCAACGAATAGATTCTTTGGAAACTTGCCGGAAGATCTATGCTTGAAACATCCATATCTGGAGGTTTTAGATATTGGTGTTAATCTACTTGCAGGCCGAATTCCTTCGAGTCTATCACATTGCAGTACACTTCAGTACCTTGACTTGGATAGTAATAACTTTACTGGTAATATTTTTATTTTTTACTTCCATCTATTAATATTGTTATAGTGCAATAATCAAACTAACTTTATCAAGATATCATTATTTTTAATCACGCAGGAGACATACCAATTGGACTTGGAAACATGTCTGCACTTGAAGATCTATATCTCGGTAACAATAGGTTGACAAGTTTGTAATAGCCACATTCCTTTTACTCTACCAAATAAACTGTTAAAAAAATAATATTAAATTGAGCAAACAATTTAACAGTTTCATTTTCATTGAACGTATCTCTTTTCCCTCCAAGACTTCTTGTAACTTTTAAATACATTATTTATTGTTTTGGCAGGTAAATTAGATTTGAATTAAGAATAATTTTTTTTATATATTTATTGTGGGGGTCAAGTTCCTTAGCCTATTTTTAAATTTTGATTTTTTGATTTTATTTAAATAAAAAGTTATACAATCTTGCTATTACTTTAAAAAAATATGGTGGTAAACTAAAATTTATTTTTGTGATACTATTAAATAATAAAATTTATTGTATTTGATGAATATGCTAAGAAAGAGTTATTTTGTGAAATAATTACCAAATATGAATAAATACAAAATGAACAAAAAATAGAACATATCTTAGAAAAGAGAAGTTTAAATTAGAAGACAAGTTTACAGATTCATTTTTGGGCTTCTCATAATATTGGCGTTAATTTGTTTATTGCTTTGGTTAGGAAATTAGATTTGAAGTTCAGAAATTCCTCTTCCTTGAGGACTATATCTTTGGGAAGAAATGGATTCTTTGGAAACTTGCCTAAATATCTATGCGTCAGGTCCTTAGACCTTTAACTTACTTACAGACAAACAATTTCTTCTAGATAATTTTAAAGTAAATTAAAATAAATATTTATTTTTGTGATAATGTAAACAATAATTTTTTTATTTGATGAATATGTTAAGAAAGAGTTATTTTTGTAAAATAATTAAATAGTATGAAAAAGTATAAAATGAACCAGATATAGAATATATGCTAAGATTCTTTAGGAGAAAATTGGTGCGGTGCCTAAAGATAAATTTATACACCATTTAATTTCATGTGAAAATTACAAAAATGGTATTTTAAGTTGGATATAGCATTTCTTATATAGGAAAAAAAGTTGGCGTTAATTAGTAAATACTCTGTTTGCTATTTTTGAAGGGAAACTAGATGGTTTCATAAGTCCAGGAAATTCCTCCGCCTTGAAATATATCAATTTGTCAACGAATAGATTCTTTGGAAACTTGCCGGAAGATCTATGCTTGAAACATCCAAATCTGGGGTATATGGACGTTGGTGAGAATCTACTTGCAGGCCGAATTCCTTCGAGTCTATCACATTGCAGTACACTTATGTACCTTATCTTGTATTCTAATAACTTTACAGGTAATATTTTTATTTTTTACTTCCATCTATTAATTATGTTGTAGTGCAATAATAAAAATAACTTTATCAAGATATCAATATTTTTAATCATGCAGGGGCCATACCAATTGGACTTGGAAACATGTCTGCACTTCAATATCTATATCTCGGTAACAATAGTTTGACAGGTTTGTAATAGCCACATTCCCTTTACTCTACCAAATAAACTGTCAAAAAAAAATATATTAAATTGAGCAAACAATTTAACAATTTCATTTTCATTGTGCGTATCTCTTTTCCCTCCAATACTTCTTGTAACTTTTAAATACGTTATTTATTGTTTTGGCAGGTAAATTAGATTTGAATTAATAATATTTTTTTAATATACATTTATTGTGGAGGTCAAGTTCCTTAGCCTATTTTTAAATTTTTGTTTTTGATTTTATTTAAATAAAAGGTTATACAATCCTGCTATTTAATTTAAAAAATTGATGGTAAACTAAATTTTATTTTTGTGATACTATTAAATAATAATTTATTGTATTTGATGAGTATGCTAAGAAAGAGTTATTTGTGAAATAATTACCATGTATTAAAATATAATTAAATAAATATAAAGTGAACCAAAAATAGAACATATCTTAGCATTCTTTATGTCCCGAGTTAAGAGATAAATTAATACACCATTTTAATGTAAAAGTTACATTGAAATGCTATTTTAAGTTGGAAATAGCGTGCCTTTTATGGGGAAAACAAGCTGGTTTTAATTAGTAAATACTCTGTTTGCAATTTCTGAAGGGAACATATATAGATGATTTAAGTTGGGAAACTTCCTCTACCTTGAAAGATATCAGTTTGAGAGCAAATATATAAATTTTTTGGAGGCAGATCTATGCTTCAGATATCCAAATCTGGAGATTTTAAGCGTTAGTAATAACCTACTTGGCGGCTGAATTCCTTGGAGTCTTTCACATTGGAATGCACTTCAGCTTCTTTACTTGTATTATAATAACTTTACAGATAACTTTATTTTGATTTCCATCTACTAATCTTATACTAGTGTAAGAATCAAAATAACTTTACCAATATTTTTAATTAATCATGCAGGAGACATACCAATTGGAATTGGAAATCTATCCACACTTCAAGAACTAGATCTCCATAAAAATAGCCTGACAGGTATGTGATAGTTGCATTTTTTTATGTCAAATGTACAATTACAAAGGGGAATTTTAAATTAGCAAGCAAGTTTACAGATTCATTTTCAATGTTTCCCTCTTGGGCTTCTCATAATGTTGGCGTTAATCCATTTATCGCTTTGGCTGGGAAATTAGATTTGCACTTCGGAAATTCCTCTTCCTTGAGGACTATTTCTTTGGGAAGAAATAGATTCTTTGGAAGCTTGCCTAAAGATCCATGTTTCATACATCCAAAATTGGAGTATTTATACCTCGGTTTTAACTTATTTACAGGCAAAATTCCTTCTAGCCTTTCCCGTTGCAGTGAACTCTACTTCATCGACTTGAGTTTCAATAAGTTTAGAAGTATATATCTTTATTTTGACTGTTAAAAAAATTGAAACAATTTTAAATATCAGATTATTGTAGTCAACATTATTAACATGCATAAATGCAGGAGGCATACCAGCTGATATTGCAAATATTTCTGGACTTCAAACTCTACGTCTGCAGTCAAATAACTTTACTGGTGAAATTCCTCGGTCATTATTTACCATCGTATATTTTTACGAGTTACGCCTGTCCGACAACCAACTTGTTGGTAACATTTCTTTATTGCTTGATCTCGATGGAAATTATAAAGAATCTGTATGAGACAATATTTAGAGACGAAAAGTGAAGCAAACTTCCATGTGTTGCTAATTTTCTTATTTTTAAATACCAAAGAAACATCATTTTTGTGTAAATGACTCAAAATACTATAATTCTATTACAATATATATATATATATATATGTTACAAAATGTTATAATTTAATTTTCTAACTTCATCCCTCCTCCAATTGGACCTTAGATTTCTCTCAAACCGTTTCATATTTTTTCTCCATCCTCTACAATAGCCTGAGATTGATTTTCTTCTGTCGGCCTTTTGAGGTTAAACACCTCTCGTTTGGCCTTTGGTTGCTCTCAAGGTCATTCACCAATTTGGCCCTAGGTGCAGACACGTTCTAAATTTTTTGTCACACTTTTGTATTTTCCTGAAATAGAACTCTGTTTGCCCTAGATGGAATGACCAAAGAATGAAAGAAAAAGCATCACACCGGAGCTATCTCTGGACAGAATGGGATGTAACTAGTGGAAATAATATTTTTTTCACCAACGTACTACACCTGCCCACTTAACAATTAACTCAGCAAATAACAAGAAACACAAAAGAGCTTAAAACATGTGAATATTCTAAACTCTTTATCCTGCATTTATCTATCAAATCTGGAAGCACAGAAAATTACAATCACTAAAATGATGGTAAATAAATCAACCAAGTTAATCAGAGTATCACCGAAGAAGTATTAAAATGTAATTGAATAGTTAAAATGTGTATTAAATAAGATGAAAAATTATCACAAAATATAAAAGTATAGAAAAAAAGAAAAGAAAAAGCAGATAACGAAATTAAGTAATGTTTGGAAGTCATGCAGAGAAGATAGCCAGAGACCTTACTAATTAATGGAGGTGGTTTGAAGGGTCAATTGACAATGAAACCGGAACTTCATGTCATGAATTTCTTATGTTATCTTTTGTTTTGTTTCATATTTATGCAAGGTCGTTGTTGCGTAGGCTACATCAAATATACAAGAATTTCTAGAATTTTTTATTTTTATTTTTATAGAAAATTCTTTGTAGATTAGAGAAAGCATTCGAGTAGTCCTCACTTCTATCAATAGCTATGTAATGGAAAAAAACGTAATTTTACTTTGTTTAGTTTATATCCTTTAAAATATTAAAGCTATATATTATTTTGTAATTTGTGTATTTTTAATGTAAACCAATATTTTAGTTACGTTTGCACATCGTTTATTTTTATTGTGCATAACGAGGCAGGCTCATTGTGATGTGAATGTGAGACTTAGCCAAAGCAGTGTGAACATATGTGGATGCGTTCATTGAGTAAATTAATATAAAAGACAAGATGCAAATCATTTTTGTTTACCAGAATTCCACACGTATTTTGGTGGGAGGTAAGTCAATTGGTCAACTTACATTGTTGCCTTCCTAAATGACAAGAATCCAATTGATTTATTTGAAATATTTTATTCTAATTGTCTAAAATTAACAACACCTATACAGGAAATGTGATAAAAGATTTTTTTCTCGGATATGTAAAAGCATTTCTAGGAGATTAAAAATAAAATTTATAATTTACTATTAATTGGATGCACTAGTTTTAAAGATGCATTCAGTAATTAGACAATGCAGAACCGACAACGATAACGATGCAAATATATATCACATTCAGTAATTAGCCCACGATGCAAATATGAAAGAAGAATCAGCCATCGTTAAGAAAAAGTCATTTATATACCTACCTTAATTAGACGTACTTCTACATAGTTTCATTATCTTTGCTGTACAACACTGCCTCATGAGTACTGCTAGTGGAGCTCTGCCATTGATGAGCAGCACCTCCACAGATGAGGCTGCCGGGAATCGATTTCTTCAGATTTTTTTTCTTTTCATTTTGATTTATGAAGAAAATGATTTCCCTTTATTATTTTTTTTTCCATTTCGATTTGTGAAGAAAACGATTTCCGGAACTCGTTTTCTTCAAATGATTTCCGACAAGATTGCCTTTACTATTTTTTTTTTTTGGGAAGATGAACAGTGCGGCAATGTCTGAAATGACGAAATTGCCCCTGAATTTTTTGCCCCGTTAGCGACTTAACGTTTGACATGGACGGAGTGGTATTTTTTGAGCGAAATGGAACTTAAGTGTCTGGAAATAGGCACTTTGAAAGAAAGTGTTATTTTCTGCAAAATGCAGTAGTTACGTGGTATTTCATGCATTTCACCCTCCCTTTAGAATTATTTCCCGGCAATGCTATGCGTAACATTGGCACTAAGATATGGATTTTTTTGGTCTAGTGGTTATGTTCCGAATCTAGTAGAGGATAGTGAACAATGTTTGACCTAAGGTCTAGAAAAGCCCTAACGCTATTTTTTGAACAAAAAAATAATAAAACCGGCCTTATAAAGAAAATGTTAAATTAGCCTCCAATCTGTTAACCCTCCGTCACATCACTTATTTTTGCTGACTTGGCTTCAGCCCATCCCTTATATGATTACGCAATTACAACGACCTACAATTTAAGGCAAAGGCAAAAAGACGGTACAAGAATATCATTGATGAGAAGTCTTTTAATATGCCCTTTTCTTAAACCAATAATCTGTAAGAAGTTAAGAGGAAACTACATGATCTGCATCATTAAAACACAACAAATAATAGCCAAATTGCAAATGAAATTGCCAAAAAGATCTGATTTCGGTTGATCTGATCCGAGTTTCAGCATTTTGAACAATTCGGGGCCTTTTCGTGCAGAATTAATTAAGAACAATAAAGCATTGGAAAATTTAATACTTCCTTTCATTGACTTTGTTTTCAGAGAATCTTTAAACTTACTGCTGAGCCTACATATATAATATATAGTTGGACGAATAAAGATTTAACAATAGTGTTTTTTTTGCATGGTTTGAAATTTCATTTGTTCTATCAACATTATAGACTTTATTCTCTCTTGATCTTTCTATCTTCGGTTACTTATCATGTACAAGACAATATCTTATTCTAAATAGGAATTTTTTTTTAGCACACCCGCTACATTCTTAAAAATAGTGCAACAAATCAATAGTAAAATAGGAATTAAAATTTATCTTTATTTCTGGGTGTCCTACATGTTTATTGCACTTCCAAAAAAATTAGCAATTATCTCCCAAATATATTTGGTTGCACCATCCTACGCATGTGGTGCAATTGATGTATGGAACAATCTCTGAGAATGAGGGAAGATGTGGGTGTCTTAGTATTTGAGAGAAGGAAAAAGAGGGGCATCAGTAAAAAGACCATAATTTATTTAGAATAAGAATTGGACAAGTAGAATCCTAAGAATTTGTAGGTTTTAATGTTAGCTTTCAAAAATAAACAAATACTGTAATGACATAGTTTTATTAAAAATTTTTGGGGCATAATAAATATTTGTCAAACTGGTAAGAGGCAATTGAAACATAAGATAAATATAGGCTACAAAAAAAAAGAAAAAAGAAAAACCTCTTGAAAAAATAGGGGCATATGTTATTTACAGGTACCAATTTACTAAATGCAGGTATCATTTAAAAAATTATGGTATTAAAATGAAAAAATTAACCTTTTTATTTATAAAAACAAAATTATAGGTTCAAAAAACTTGTGCCCGTGGCCTAGTTTAATAGGCGTAAATTTCTAAAACTTACGCATGAGTGAGGCGTAAGTTTAATTACCGCCACATGCTAGCAGAAGTTTTTAAAACTTCTGCCAGCCTGTGGCGGAAGTTTTCCTCATTCTATTTTTCTTTTTTCTTCTCCGTTCGTTTGTTTTCGTCACCACAGACCTCCATTCACTTGCGAGGGTCGAAGACCGCCTTCTCTGCTTTTATACAGCAGAATCATCATCGTCTTATAATACTCCCAGCTGTATGTTTGTAATTTTGCAGAAGAAAGAAAGAAAAAAAGAGAAAAAGAAGAAGAAAAAAACATAAGATAGGCGAATCTTTTATTTGCAGGACCATTTGTTCGTTTCTGAGACGTTTGAATTTAGGGGTTAGTTATGTCTTTTCATTCTTAAAATTTTTATGTGGTACCTACATTTAGTAAAATGGTACGCGTAAATGACAATTTCCAAAAAAGACTCCGGTCCTATTAATTTGATGTCTGGAATTAATTGTGCAGAAGTCTGTCCCACAAATTAAAGACCTCACTAATAATTGTGCACAAGTCTTTGAACTTAATTTGAAGGGGTCAATTTAGCAATATTGAAACGTCAAGCCCGACCTTTATTAATGTCATTAATTTGTTAGGTTATGTGTCATAATTTTCCAGATTGAATGGGATTTGAATCTTGACTTGTTTACTATTAAGTATCTACTTTTTACATTTTCAATACATTTTTTACATTATAAAACTATTTTTCAAAACTTATTTTCAAAATCGTTTTCAAAACGTCCAAAAAGAACAGACCCTTAACAACAGTTGTTTTTTTGCATGGTTTGAAGTTTCATTTGTTCTATCCACATTGTAGACTTTATTCTCTCTTGATCTTTCTATATTCGGTTACTTATCATGTACAAGACAATATCTTATCCTAAATACAAAAAATTATTTAGCACACCCTCTGCATTCTTAAAAATAGTGCAACAAATCAATAGTAAAATAGGAATTAAAAATTATCTTTATTTCTGGGTGTCCTACATGTTTATTACTCTTACAAAAAAAAAAAAATAGCAATTATCTTCCAAATATATTTGGTTGCACCATCCTACGCATGTGGTGCAACTGATGTATGGAATAATCTCTTGAGAATGAGGGAGGACGTGGGTGTCTTAGGATTTGAGGATTTGAGAAAATGAAAAAGGGAGGCGTCAGACGGCAGTAAAAAGACCATAATTTATTTAGAATAAGAGTTTGACAAGTAGAATCCTATCAATTTGTAGGTTCGAATGTTAGCTTTCAAAAATAAACAATTACTGTAATGACATAGTTTTATTAAAATTCTTTGGGCACAAGAAATATTTGTCAAACTGAAAAGAGGCAATTGAAACATAAGATAAATATAGGCTACAAAAAAAAGAAGAAAAATCTCTCGAAAAAATAGGGGCATGTTATTTTACAGGTTCCAATTTACTAAATGCAGGTATCATTTAAAAAATTATGGTATTAAAACGAAAAAAATTAACCTTTTTCTTTTAAAAAAAAATTATAGGTTCAAAAAACTTGTGCCCGTGGCTGAGTTTAATAGGCGTAAATTTCTAAAACTTACGCATGAGTCAGACGTAAAGTTTAATTACCGCCACAGGCTGGCGAAAGTTTTTAAAACTTCTGCCGGCCTATGGCGGAAGTTTTCCTCATTCTATTTTTCTTTTTGCTTCTCCGTTCGTTTTTTTTTTCCATCACCACAAACCTCCATTCAGTTGCAAGGGTTGAAGACCGCCGTCTCTCCTTTTATACAACAGAATCGTCATCGAATTAAAATACTCCCAGCCGTATGTTTGTAATTTTGCAGAAGAAAGAAAGAAAAGAAGAGAAAAAGAAAAAAAAAATGACATTCGGCTAAGGTAGGTGAATCTTTTATTTGCAGGACCATTTGTTTGTTTCTGAGACGTTTGAATGTAGGGGTTAGTTATGTATTTTCATTCTTAAAATTTTTATATGGTACCTACATTTAGTAAAATGGTACGCGTAAATGACAATTTCCAAAAAAGACTCCGGTCCTATTAATTTGATGTTTGGAATTAATTGTGCAGAAGTCTGTCCCACAAATTAAAGACCTCACTAATAATTGTGCACTAGTCTTTGAACTTAATTTGAAGGGGTCAATTTGGTAATATTGAAACGTCAAGCCCGACCTTTATTAATGTCATTAATTTGTTAGGTTATGTGTCATAATTTTCCAGATTGAATGGGATTTTTATCTTGACTTGTATGCTTTGTGAGGCCTATTTGTGATCCTGACAGAAGGGGTCTGTTTCCCCTTTGATTGAACTTTCTCCCAGTGTGATCCTAATAAATAATAAAAAGAAGAAGAAAAAAAAAGAAGAAAAGCTACAAAATATAAACAAGAAATTATTTTTGTTGGGCAAAGTTTTAAAGATATTTATGGGAACTAAGTGAATTGGTCAACTTGCATTAATTAATGTGCATTTATAATTAAATTGGGTGGTCGGACTTGCAAGAATTGGATAAGATGATTTGAAAAAATTGTAGCTTAGGAGACCAAAATCTACCGTACCAAACGGATCGAAAACAAAAGTGAAGAAACTAAAAAATCAACCATGTGTTTGAGTCTTCTGTAAAACATGTATATATAGTTGATAGCAGTTCATTTGTATTTGATCTGCACATTTTAGGTGAATTATTTTAACACTTGTTATAGCAGTTCTGAAGGGCTTTTGCTCAAGGTTTTAATGTTTATTTGCAGTTTTGGAGATCGGACCTAAGAAGAAAAGAATGTGCAAAAAATGAAAGAATTAGAACGGATGGGTCAAGCCTGAAAAGCCCATACGATTTGTGGGCTAAATCAAGAAGGAAGCCCATAGGAGAGGTTCGGCCGATTTCCTATAAAGGCAACAGCAATCAAAGTCAAAAGCAGAAAAAGGAATTGCATGCATGAAAGTTGAATCCAATGTTGATCAAAATTAATTCCGATTGGAATCTGGGTTAAAAATCCAATTGGATTCCAATTAGTCAAAGTGAGCCGAATTACCAATTGGAATCTTAATTAATAATCCAATCCATTGGCGGCCGTGCACACGCAAGGAAAAATGATATGCTGCAAAACTTAAGGGAGGAGCAAATAAGTTTTGGACAATTATCAATCTAAGAAGGAATTAAAGAGAGAAGTTGGGAGTTACCAAATTTAAAGAGATTCCATGTGCTTAATTAATTCTTTTTCCCATTAGAAGAAGGTTTCTTTATTCCATTAGGAGATTGATTAATTGGTGATTTTGTCTCCCTATATATATGAGATGATTCCTGCGCTAGAAATACAAGTTTTATATAGAATAGTTTTCATAGTTAATTTTATTCTCCATGCAATATACAGTTTTGTTTTAGTTTAGTTTTTCTCTGTTTTGCTCTGTTTCAATCGCAACTTTGGATTTTCCCAACGGGCAGCCTACTGTTTGGCCAAATCGACGGTTGTCAGATCGCGAATTCTGAAATTCCAGTACAGTATTCTCTTTCCTCTTTTAATGTCTTCTTTTATATTAATGTGTTTTGTGGATTTTATTATGAGTAGCTAATTTCTTAGTTCTGGTATTATGTAAGAAGCCATAATCCATGCATGTATAAAACCCAAAAATTAATCTAAGGTCTAATAAATTATGTTTCTAAATTACCTGTGTTTATATGTCTAATTACTAATATTCTATTAAGCCTGATCAACTTAGTTTAATCTGGTAGAGTCAGTCAGTGGCAAAATTACCGGCCGAGTAGTACAGGATTAATTGGGTGATAATTTCTAATGCACCGTCAGTAGGAATTATTAGTTTTGGGTTCTTCTAGTTCTTAATGCTTCTATTTGTTAATTAATAAGGTTTGCGGGGACTCGTGGTCTGTTAGTTAACGTAGTTAGAGAATAATTCCTTTCAGGGAACTCGCTGGGGATTATCGAGAATCTATGGGAGAATTGGGATTATTTGCGGGGACTCGCAGTAATACTATAACTGAAACGGCATAGGTAATTAGACAAGTTAAGAGGTTCATGATTGCATGCATGAGATTAGGGTGAATTTACATAATACCAGAATTTTTTCTCATTAATTGATACTTCCTTAGTCTTTACTTTCATTATTAGTTTAATTGTTATTTTTTACGTGACAACTCTAAGGTCTCTTAAGAGACGCAAAGGTGACTACTAGTTATAGTTTGGTTTTATTTGCACGTCAATTGGAATTTGAATTAAATTGCAGTCTTTATGGATCAACTATGTCTACTATTGTGCTATATATTTTTAGCATCTTATTTGCAGGTTTTAATTAGTACTTTTACTGTATTTGGTAGACCCACGACAAGTCATATCAGTCTTTCAACAGGACACCACCAATGGAGAAAAGTAGCACTATATTATTACTTTTTTTTTTTTTTCATTAATACAATTCTGCCTCATGTGTGCTAGTGGAGCTCTGCCATTGATGAGCAGCTCCTCCACAGATGAGTCTGCTCTTTTAGCCTTAAAATCTCAAATAACATTTGATCCCTCCAACATCTTAGCCACAATTGAACCAAAGGCTCTTCATTTCGCAATTGGGTTGGCATCACTTGCAACCATAAGCACAGAAGGGTGGCGCCTTGAACCTTTCTGGTGTAGGATAGAAAGGTACAATAGCCAAAGAAGTTGGGAATCTCTCATTCTTTGGTTTCTCTGGACATCAGCAATAATAGTTTCCATGGCTACATTCCATATCAGATTGGCCATTTAAAACGATTGCAAATTTTAAATATGCAACCCAATGAGCTTAGTGGGCAGATTCCTGAGAGCCTTGGATTCCTTTCCAGATTTCAGAATTATTATTCTCTAACAACAGTCTCAGTGGACATATTCCTCCTTACATTGTCAACATTTCTTCCTTTCGGGTTTTCAATTTCTTGGGCAATAAACTTCATGGGAATCTACCTGTGAATCTTTGCACCAATCTTCCCAAACTGAAAAGCTTTAATGTGGCATATAATGATCTAGGGGGGCCAATTCCAGCTACTCTTTCTCAATGCTCGGAGATGAAATTTCTTTCTTTATCACACAATGAATTTACAAATTACATACCTGAAAATATTGGAAACCTATCAAAACTAGAGGAGTTGTATATTGGTTTCAACAATTTGACTGGTATGTAAGACTTTTATTTTTCTTAGAATCACTTTAACATGCTCATCCTATATCTCATATAATGTGCAAATGTAACCAATTTTTATTATATATTTTTTGGTCTAAGTTCGCTCTTCTTTATTTTCAGGCAAGCTACCTTTGACGTTGTTTAATATATATTCCATGAAATTTTTAAGTGCTAGGTATAATTCGATATCAGGCAATATTCTTCCATGGGATATTTTTGCAACAAAACAGTGAATCTTGAATCCTTGATTCTTTCTAACAATATCATGACTGGACCTATACCTTCTACTCTGCCATATTGTCAATCGCTACAAGTGATTTTTTTGTCTAACAACTATTTCGATGGAGGAATTCCAAATGGAATTTGAATATGTGGTCGCTTCAGTATGTGTATCTCGGCTCAAACAACTTGACAGGTACCGTTCAACTTCATCGTCTCTATTCCCTCTTAGCTTGCCTTATTTTAAAAGTTGGTGTTAAGTTATACATATAAATACTCTATTTTATGGTTTTGCCAGGGAAATTAGATTTGAGTTCAGGAAATTCATCTTCCTTATATGTCATGGCTTTGGGAGGGAATGGATTCTATGGCACCTTGCCAGAAGATTTCGGCTTCAGATATCCAAATATACGGCTGTTAGAGCTTTTTTTTAACCACCATTCTGGGAAAATCCCTTCTAGTCGTTCACGTTGTAGTGCACTCTACAACTTTGAGTTGAGTTTCAATAATTTTACAGGTATCTTTGTTTTGACTTCCAACCCTAAATCATTGTATAATGCAAAAAATTAAAATAATTAATTTCTCAAGAAATTTACAATATTTTTGATTATGCATGCAGGAGACGTACCTGTTGAGATTGGAAACATCTCTGCACTCCAATTTCTATTTCTCCATCACAATAACCTAACAGGTATGTAGCAATCATGTTTCATCTACCTCTCACTTCTTCAAGTTTATCTGCATTAATTTCGGAAGAAATGAGTTCTTTGGAAGATTGCCTAAATATCTACGCTTTTGACCTACGTTTTAACTTACTTGCAGGCAAATTTCCTTCTTTTATTTCACGATGCACAGCACTCTTGGCCGTTGCCTTGAGCTTCAATATCTTTAGAGGTATATATCTTTATGTAAATTGCAAAATATTGAAACAATTTTATTATAATCAACATTTTTAATATGCATACATGCAGGAGGCTTACCCGCTGATATTGCAAACATTTCTGGGCTTCAAATTCTACGTCTAATGTCAAATAACCTTTATGGTGAAATTCCTCCGTCATTATTTAACATCTCTACTTTATACGATTTACGGCTGCCCGGGAACCAACTTGTTGGTAATCTTTCTTCATTGCTGGAAAGTATTGAACCGGCCATGTGTCCATATTGACTCTCGATCATCGATCGGAATCTGTATAAGACAACATTTAGAGACGAAAAGTGAAGCAAACTTCTATATGTACCGGTTCATGCTTATTCATATGGATGTGTGATTTTTTTTTTTTCACCCCCCTTAAATACCAAAGAAGTTCATTCACAGTATATATACAATTTCCTTTTTTCGATAGTCCAATTTAAAAAATGCACAAATTATTGTACAAAAATAAATATTATATTGGGCAACAGTGTCTTCCCATTCATTAAAACTTATAGAATAATTAAACTAAGTTTCATATTAATTTCTATTTCCTATTCGTTTAATGTTTCCTATTCGTTTGTTTCCTGTCTGGTTTCGTATTTGTTTTAGGAAACCTAATTATTTTAAAAAATAATTACAATCTGAATCAGTGTAGGATTCAGGGATAGTTTAGCCTATAAATACATGCCTTAAGTTGCCATTGTAAACACAGAGAATTACAGAGAAAATTACAAAGATTTAAAGAAAAGCCTTCTGACTTTGTTTTGAGGCGTACGAGTTCCGTCGCCCAGTTCCGGGGTTTATTTCGTTTGCTTTAATTTGTTTTGTTTGTTCTGCTTTCTATCCTTTTTTGGTTTCCGTGCAGTTTGATTTAGGTGCAGAGCAAGTTTGATTTCAACTCCTTCGGTTTCAGTGTAATGAATTAATCTTTGATCAAACTTAATTGATTGATCCGAATTCTTGCTTTGGACTTTCTACTATCGAAGCCGGTTTTTGTTTTCCTGGGGGTTTGTTTTATTTTTGGATCCTACAAGTGGTATGCTTGTGTTATTTTTTGAGAGTCAAGATGTCTTTTTTATTTAATCTCTTTTTTATTTAATCCTCTTGAGTGCCATGTATTTGTCTTTGATGGGAAAAATAATTTTGAAATCTGGTGTCAATTGATGGAGAATTTTTTCAAGATGGCTGGTATCTGGCATGTAATTGAGCTAGGTTTTGAAGAACCTAAAAAAGACAAGGAAGGTGAAAAATTGACAGCTGAGGGAAGTAAAGAATTGGAGAAAAATCGTTCTCACAATAATCAAGCACTCTATTATTTAAGAACGAAGGTTGGATTAGACATATGCAGAAGTTTAATAGAGGTAGAGACAGATAAGGAGTTTTGGAACAAGTTAAAAACTACCAATCGAGGAAACAAAAACGTTCAAAGAGTCAAACTACAGGACTTACGGAGACAATTTCAGTTGGCAAAGATGAAACTTAATGAAAATGTGCAAGAATACATGGTTAGGATAAAATCCATAGCTGGTCAGATGAATATCAATGGTGATAAAGTGACAGAAGAGCAGATGGTGTCTAAAGTTTTTCGGACGTTGACTTTGAAATTTCACACAAAGAAGGAGATTATTGAGGCCATTAAAGATCTTTCTACTTTTTCGTATGCTGATTTGGAAGGAGAATTGATGATATATGAGATGTCATGTAACAGACCATCTGTTGATGCGGCGTCAGTAGCATTCAAGGCTTTGGTATATAAGCCTAAAGAATCCGACGGTGGTGAAACCAATCAGCAGGGCCAGAATACTCAAGGGAGAGGACGTGGCGATCAAAGCTTCAGAGGCAGAGGCCATGGTAGAGGTAATTTTTCTTACCAACCAAAGGTTAATTCGGATGCTCAAAATAATTGGCAAAAATGTGATAAGTCTAAAATTAAATGTTATAATTGTGGAAAGATGGGTCATATAAAAAAGGATTGTTGGGGTCTTAAAAATAACAATACTGGACATACTCAAATAGCTAAAAGTAGTGGTGATAATCATGAAACTGTTTTATTTATTGCTAGTGCTGGTGAAGAAAATAAAAGTTCTAAGTGGTACATTGATTCTGGTTGTAGTAATCATATGTGTTGGAGAAAGGAAATTTTTTTTCTTATCTTGATGAGACCTACAGGAATACAGTGAGGTTTGGAAATAATCATGTTATGTCTGTTGTTGGGAAATGTAGTATTCCTATTACTTTAAAAAATGGGAAGACCAGTGCAATAGGTGATGTCTATTATGTGCCTAATCTTAGTCAGAATTTGTTGAGTCTTGGTCAGTTGCAGGAGAAGAATTATGATATTAATTTTAGGCATAGTATTTGCACAATTCGTGATGAATGGATGGGGATGATTGTAAAGGTAGACATGAACAATAACAGGTTGTTTCCAATCACTCTTAATTATTATAATTCAGCTTACTGTAGTACCACTGGCTGTGATGAGAGTTGGTTGTGGCATATGAGATTTGGCCACTTTCTTTTTGGCGGGTTGAACTTTATTGTGAAGAATAATATTGTTTCTGGATTGCCATTACTTAACTTTAAATCTCAACAATGTGAGTCGTGTGTTTTGGGTAAGAAGCACAGGGAGCCTTTTCCAAAAGGTGAAGTTTGGAGAGCAAAGCAGCCACTGGAGCTGATTCATTCTGACTTGTGTTCTGTTGATGTTCCTTCTCGGGGTGGTAACAAGTATTTTATCACTTTTATTGATGATTTTAGTAGGAAGACCTGGGTTTATTTGTTAAAGTTTAAATCTGATGCATGTGATATTTTTAAGAGTTTCAAGGCTTATGTTGAGAAGCAAAGTGGGCGTTCCATTAAAACTCTGAGAACTGAAAGAGGCACTGAGTATACGGTGTGTGATGATTTCTTGAAAAATCATGGGATTAAACATTAGATGACAGCCAGGTACACTTCTCAGCAGAATGGTGTTGCAGAGAGAAAGAATAGAACAGTGATGGATATGGTGAGGTTGATGATGACGGCCAAAAGTATACCTAAGGATTTCTGGGCTGAAGCTGTAGCTTGTGCATTTTATTTGTCGAACAGGTGTCCAACAAGAAGTATTGGTAAGAAGACTCCATATGAGATTTGGTCAGGAAAGAAACTAAATATCTCTTATCTTAAAATATTTGGGTGTGTTGCATATGCCCATGTTCCGGATGCTATACGGAAGAAGTTGGATGACAATGCAGAAAAATGTGTCTTTATTGGTTATAGCAGTGAAACTAAAGGGTATAAACTGTTCAATCCTGATACTGGGAAGGTAATTATCAGCAGAGATGTTACTTTTGATGAACAGGGAGTTTGGGATTAGAAAAAGAAGACACTAAAAATTGTAAAACGATCATCAGCAATGTATATTGGTGGAGATAATGCAACTGAAGAGCAGTGTCAGCCAGTTCAACAACCAGTTTCTGATTCTTCCACTTCTACAGCTTCCACCTCAAGTGGACGTCCGCGAAGAGAGTCAAAACTGCCAGCTCGTTTGAATAATTATGTAGTTGGGGATGAAGTTGATAATTTGACTGATGAGGATGTTGTGAATTTTGCTCTGTTTGCAGATTGTGATCCTGTTAATTTTACAGATGCTGTTGGAGATGATCGTTGATTGAAGGCAATGGATGAAGAAATTAATTCCATTGAGAAGAATAATACTTGGGAGCTTACAAACCTTCCGAGTGGAAAGAAGCCCATTGGTGTAAAGTGGGTCTACAAGACAAAGTACAAGCCTAGTGGAGAAGTCGATAGATACAAGGCAAGACTTGTTGTTAAAGGGTACAAGCAGAAGCCTATAATTGACTACTTTGAAGTGTTTGCTCCTGTTGCTAGACTTGATACTGTGAGAATGATAATTTCTCTGGCTGCCCAAAATGATTGGAACATTTTTCAGATGGATGTGAAGTCTGCTTTTCTGAATGGAGTTCTTGAAGAGGAGGTGTATGTTAATCAACCTCCTGGCTTTGTGAGAAGAGGTCAAGAGAAGAAGGTCTATCGTTTAAAGAGAGCCTTGTATGGATTGAAGCAAGCTCTGAGGGCTTGGTATACTAGAATTGACACCTTCTTTATCAAAAGTGATTTTCAACTGTGCCTATATGAACATACTTTATACGTGAAGTTTTCATCAAGTGGGGATATTATTATTATTTGCTTGTATGTGGATGATCTGATATTCACTGAAAACAATGAAAAGATGATGTCAGACTTCAGGGAGGCAATGATCAGGCAGTTTGAGATGACTGATTTGGGACTAATGTCATATTTTTTTGGGATTGAAGTTTCTCAGACTGTTCTCAGACTGATTGTGGAATCTTTATTTCTCAAAGAAAATAAGCTGGTGATATTTTAAAGAAATTCAAAATGTATGGTGCTAATTCGATCATGACTCCAACTGAAGAAAGGTTGAGGTTGATGAAGGAAGGCACTGAGAATTCTGTGGATCCAACTTACTTTAAGAGTATGGTTGGTAGTTTCAGATACTTGACTTCTACAAGGCCGGATATAAATTTCAGTGTTGAATTAATAAGCAGATTTTATGAAAAATCCCTGTTAGTCGCATTTGCAGGCTGCAAAGAGAATATTGAGGTACATTAAGGGTATTCAAGGAGACGGTATTCTGTATCCGAGAGGTGAACCAATAAAGCTTTTGGGGTATAATGACAGTGATTGGGCAGGTGATACAGTTGAAAGGAAAAGCACTTCTGGGTATGCTTTCTTCATTGGTTCTGGTGTATTTTCTTGGAGTTCAAAGAAACAACCAATGATAGCATTGTCTACTGCTGAGGCTGAGTATATTGCAGCTTCTAATTGTGCTACTCAAACAATTTGGTTAAGAAGGATGCTGGGTTTCCTTCAGCATAAAGAGGATAGTCCGACTACGGTGCTGTGTGATAGCAAGTCGGCAATTGAGCTGACAAAGCATCCAGTCTTTCATGGTCGCAGTAAACATATTGATATCAAGTATCACTTTATTCATGATTTGGTTAATGAAAAAGAGATCGTTGTTGATTACTGCAAGACTGAAGATCAAGTGGCGGACATTTTCACCAAGGCATTGAAGTTCGAGATCTTTGCAAAGTTGAAGAAGATGCTCTGTATGGCTAAGGGCGCGAATTTAGTTTAAGGGAGGCTATGTAGAATAATTAAACTAAGTTTCCTATTAATTTATATTTCCTATTCGGTTAAGTTTTCCTATTCGTTTGTTTCCTGTCTGGTTTCGTATTTGTTTTAGGAAACCTAATTATTTTAGGAAATAGTTACAATCTGAATCAGTGTCGGATTCAATGATAGTTTAGCCTATAAATACATGCCTTGGGTTGCCATTGTAAACACAGAGAATTACAGAAAAAATTACAAAGATTTAAAGAAAAGCCTTCTGACTTTGTTTTGAGGCGTACGAGTTCCGTCGCCCAGTTCCGGGGTTTATTTCGTTTGCTTTAATTTTGTTTTAAAGCTTTGTTCTTGCTTTCTATCCTTTTTTGGTTTCCGTGCAGTTTGATTTAGGTGGAGAGCAAGGTTAATAAATCAATTGATTTCTTCGGTTTCAGTGTAATGAATTAATCTTTGATCAAACTTAATTGACTGATCCGAATTCTTGCTTTGGACTTTCTACTATCAAATCCGGTTTTTGTTTTCCTGTTTGTTTTATTTTTGGATCCTACAAAACTACTTGGGGCACTGTAAATATTTATCAAACTAGTGGGGTCATTATTATTAATAAGAAATTAATCATTAATCATAGGAAGATGGAGAAATTAATTCTACAAAATTGAAGAGCATCTTGTAATGGTGCCACTAAAAGACCGTAAACTGCGAACTACTACTGCCATGTACAAACTCGCAAACTTCCAAAGTGAATTACATAACATTTACGAGAAAGTGCTCGTGTAAAATTTTTTTTGATTTTACATTTTTGTAATTTCTTTTTTTTATATCTCAATGAAACAGTTACCTAATCCCATACTAAAAGATAATGTACAACCTTCTAAAATATATAACTAATTTGATACTACTTGTCCCCTTAATGTCGTTACATTTTACAATATTTAAAAGTTAAAACAAAAAATAATTTTTAAGTGTTAAAGAAATCATAAATTAGTCGTTTGTCAAATATGTGAATCATTTTGGTTTGGTAGAATTCCACAAACACGTGTATTCTGGTGGGACTCTAAAACACATAACCACAGCTAGGAGGAGACTATAACAACTAATTCCAAGAGTCACTGACAATAAGAAAACAAAAAATTTTACTCTTTTTCATTATTTGTTTAATAAGACGAAAAATCATGAAACTATCCAAAACCATGAGGGGTCTTAATGATTCAATTTTCTGTTAAATGAACACTTTAGTCCAAAATTATGAGGGAGAAATTGTCAATTTTAAAAGCATAGTAAAAAAACTGTCCAAGCAAGAAACCACAAGAAGGAATTGTATTTCACCCTATAATATATGATCAGTACAAAATAAAGTGATAGTGTGAGCTAATTCCGAGAAAAACATGATAGGATAGGAAAATGCTACAATAGATTTTTTATTTTCTTCATTCCTTTTATATATATACATCGTGCATGCATGTCAACCAGGGCCAATCCTTAAGCTAAATTACTGTTGATTATTATTTGGTCCATGAATAATTTTTTTTAGTTTTTCAAATCAGTCTAAATTACTGTTGTCTCTATAGATTTGTCAGCAAAAAAATCTTCTTACTGCCAGTAGAAGAAAAAATCTCCAAATAAAGTAAAGAAATTGGATCACAATTGCCACAACAAAAAAATGAGAGACGAAAAGTGCAATTTTCTATATTTCTTTAATATAAGTATGACTATTATATTTGGACAGAAGGGCGTTTGTTTGTAAGAAGTAATTTACGACTCATATATATAGTCCACTAGGGGATAGTGAGATAAAATATTTTTGTCTACTCCCCATTTTTTTTCATGTCTACTCTCACAATAAAATGTGAGATTAACATATCATTTCATGAAATTCACTTCCTATTACGAGATGGTAGATAGGAAAGACAAGGTCGGACAAATAGAAAATCTCATGGGAGGTAGAAACAATAATTGAAATCTCATCCAACCGGCTCTGAATGCAAAGGGTCAATTTCACCATGAAAATTCATGTCATTATAATTTGTCTATTGCTACGCTATGTTTCCTTTTTCTTCTAATATTTCCAAAATGAGTGGGATTTATTTCTTGACTAATATTAGAATGACAGACAGAAGAGGTCTGTGTCATTTATATACCTTAATTAGACGTTGTTTACCTTAGAACACCCCAATGGGGAAGATTACTATATTTTTACTCATCTTATTTGCAATACAAAACTGCCTCATGACTACTGCTAGTGGAGCTCTGCCATATATTGATGAGCAGCTCCTCCACACATGAGGCTGCTCTTTTAGCTATTAAGTCTCAAATTACATTTGACCCTTCCAACATCTAGCCTCCAATTGGACCAAAGAAACCTCCATTGCGATTGGATTGGCATCACCCTGCAACCACAAGCACCAGAGAGTCGCAGCTTTGGACCTCTCCGGTGGAGGATTCAAGGCAAATTAATGGCTAAAGAAGTTGGGAATCTCTCCTTCCTTGTCTCCCTAGACATCAACAATAACTATTCCATGGCTACATTCCATATCAGATGCCATTTAAAGCAATTGCGAACTTTACATATGGAGCTCAATGAATTCAAAGGGCAAATTTCCGAGAGCTTTGGATTTCTGACTAGAAATCAAGAATTAATCTTGTATAATAACAGTGTCAGTGGAGCAATCTCTCCTACCATTTTCAATATTTCTTCCTTTCGAATTATTGATTTCAAGCACAACTTCCTCGATGGGAGTCTACCTGAGGATCTTTGTAGTAATCTACTGAAATTGGAAAGCTTCAATGTCTCATTTCATAGACTACGAGGGGGATCAATTCCAGTTACTCTTTCTCAATGCTCGGAAATCAAATTTCTTGATATGTCATACAATGAATTTACAAATTTTCACTAAGAAAAGTTGCCACTAGTGACACTATTTTGTGACCCTTTGCATGTTGTCGCGAATTTTGCTACATTTAGAGATGTTATTAAATTTTATTACATTTATAGGTGTCATTATAATATTATTACATTAGGAAATGTCATTAAAATTTATTACACTTACAAATGCCACAAAATTTGTTTACATTTCAAGGTGTCATTAAATTGTATTACACTTATAGGTGTCATGTCTAAAATTATTACATAAGAAAAGGTCATTAAAATTTATTACACTTAAAAATGTAACTACATTTGTTATACTTCATGGAATTAAATTTTATAATACTTATAGGGTGTTATTATATAAATTACTACACATAAGAAATGTCATTAAAATTTATTACACTTACAAATGTCACAAAATTGTTTACATTCTATGGTGTCATTAAATTTTATACACGTATATGTGTCATTATCTAAAATTACTACACAGAAAGTCATGAAAATTTACTACCTTACAATACTACAAAATTTACTATTCTTATTTTAAAACTTTAATTAGAGTGAACAACAATGGAGCATATAAAACGAAATTCAATATATTTTTAATTAATTAATTGATTACTAGATTTATCATTATTATTATTAGTTAGTGCAATCTCGTGATTACTGATTTCTAGATTAATTAAAAGTTTTAAATTGAAGTTCACTGACTTTAGACATTGTGTTTCCTGTAGTAGTTTTGAATCATTTGACTCTGTTGACCATTTCACCTCTAGGGCGACAAAGGGAATCCTGTAGTAGTTTTGAATCACTTTACACACTGTTGACCATTTCATTTTCCTTTCCTCTCCTCCCATAGCTTCGCCTCCCACACGCTCACTCTCTCAGAGACACATACGTCAGCCCCTTGCGCCGCGCAGGAGCACAGCAGCCTCGCCGCCTTCGCCGATCGCCGGTCGCCGATTGCCGATCACTGATCACATCTTCACAGTAGCACTCTAGCAAAAGCAACGCTCAAGGCTGCACCACCATCGGCTACAAAATCCAAGTAATAAGAACTAGATTGTGTTTTTCTCTTTTCATAATGAATCGAAACTTGTGTGTATATATAGCAGATGATTGTAATATTCTTTTAATGTTGTTTGTGCCTTGGTTGATGCGTTGAATTTCATGTTTTATAGCGAAGGATTGGAATTTAATTTCAATGTAGTTTATGTCTAGTTGATGCGTTCATAGTTGCTGGATTGCAATTGGATATTGATAGAGTAATTTTTGAAAGTTTTGTGGGTAGAATTTTATTTTCTATAAGCATATTAGCTGTTTTGGTAGGAATTAAAGCCATGCCCAGGCCTGTTGGAAGTTGCGACTCCATCCCCATTGTTAGTAACTAATTAAGGTAAAGGAAGAGCTCAGCTCATAATTTGACTCTTCATCATCTGGTTCTTTAACTTGCAAGGGATTGTGTAAATTTGAGTAAACAGTTAGTAAATATGATGTTGAAACATAGACCTTTTGCTTTAATGATATGTCCATTATTTACAAAAGAAGGAAGAGTGAGAGGGTGGGACGAATAGGAGGACAGGGGAAAGATGAGTAGACAGATGGATTGTTAAGGTTAGTTGCAAACTCATTTTACTCACTAAGTTCCAACTATTCGATCTATATTCACTTAAGATTTGTCTTTCTGGAATATTCTTGCCATTCCAAAATCTGCTATTTGGGTTGCATCTGATTGTTCAATAAAATATTCCTTGCTTTTAGGTCTCTGTAGATTCAGTTAATCTTGAATATTCTTGCAGATACAAGATCCCCAGAGTCACTCCCTCAATGATTTGAACACATTTTTCCCAATTCAAGTATAATCTGTTGATAGGATCTATACCAATGATGTAGTAAAGAATCAAAATTCATACTGCATGAATTAGCAAAGAAACCCTGTTACACCAAAAATAAAGAGATTGAAGCAGATTGAGCTGCGAAAAGTGGGAATGACTTACCGTAGATGTAGAAATCCAAGCTCTCATTGGGCATGTATTCATATATGCAGTATCCCAATATCCCACAATATTTATGTGCTGAAGTCTAGCAGTAAGTACTTCAGTTTTGAATTCTTCACTTCTTTTTAGAAGTTTCAGAAAGCCTTTTAACAGCTATTTCCTGGCCATTTTTAAGTGTACCCTGAAAAGTAAGATTTCATTCACTTGGTCTTTTATGCATTGGTAGATCATGTAATAATGAAGTTTTGCTACCCTAATCCATCTACAAACGGTGTATCCTTATGCCAGATTGTAGCTGGCTTCACTTAGATCTCTCTTTCCTGCATTTCCTCTCAACTCTCTAATCAAACTAATAAAGGAAAAGGGTTAAGCTTAAAGGAACCCTTTTATTTTGTTTGAGTTTTTCAACTTTTACTGCTCCACCACTTTAGGGCTCTGGGCTAGTGATCTAGCTGCTTGAGAGCATTTTCTCTTTTGGGTTTTACTTGTTGTCCTCATCTAAATTGAGCAGGGATACTGAGCTTAAAGCATTCCAATAGAGGGAGAGGTTGCTTTGATCATCTTCTCCAATAGAGAAAAGCTCTATGAGTTTCAGTAGCTCTACGTATTATACAAAGTCTCGTTGCCAGGCATGCTACATTTTGTTATGATGCCATATTGAGTCTTAGTTTGTTTTCATTTTCTTCTCCGATTAGTTTTTGCTCTCTCTGGTTGTGGGATAGCACCATAAAGAGGTAATATATTAATATTGGCTGTGTAATTTTAATGTAATACTCATTATCAATTGAAGATCCATCTAATGAATTATGGGTGGTTTTATGATATGGATGTGAATTATGGTATCATTGTTTCACACATTCCTTGAATAAGCATTTAGTTGTCACAGTTTCTGGATACTTCAGATTTATTTTTGTTGTTTCTTCAAATTTCATCGTCTTGTTTTGGATCAATATGTTATCCCAGCCAATATTTGGATACCTGCTAAATATTTTACTTTCTAATCAAACTTGATGTCCTATCACTGAGAGTGCCTATCATCTATGTGCCTGAGGTTGCTCAAATTCAACAGTTTAATTGTATGAAGTTGTATTTATCTTATTCATGTGCAGTTTTCCGTTCTCCCAGTAAAAGAGTTGGTTTGGAGTTAAACTGAAATATTGTTTCCTAGCATGCTACATTTCCTTCTCTTGATGATACCATATTGAGTCTTAGTTTGTTTCATTTTTCTTCTCTGTTAGTTTTTTCTCTCTCATCAGCTCATGACTACACCCTTCTGTTTCTTCTTCCTACTTTAACACTTTTAAATTGATCAGGAGGAATTGATTTCTATTCCTTTTTCCTCTGTCGAATTGTTTAGCAAAAATTGATTATGGGTTTTTCCCTGAATTTGCAGATTAATTCTAGATAGAGAGAAAGACCTGACGCTAAGCATCAGAAATCAAGTTTCTACTGGTAAGTTCTCACTATTCGATGAAACAATTACCTGATATCTTATATGCATGCTTTCTGTGCCTCTCTTTAATAATCTTATTAACTATATGTGCCAGGTAGGAAACAATGCCTTCATTTTTTATTATGTGGGTAGAATAGTGTCTCTCTTTTCATGAGCTTAATTAGTTGCCATTTTTATACCCATATATGTCTTATTAGGTTGTAAAATTAATGTCAAAACACACTTTTATTAGAACAGAATAATAAATATTCCAATAATCGAGGAACAGAAATTCAGCAGCTTAGATGTTGATGACTAAGCAACAAAACAAATTGCTCAACTACACATAGCCATGAATGCTTACAAGAAAAAAAAATGAAATCATTTGGTACATTGATTGATGAAGTTACTATTTACCGCACAGCATTG